>JANAVB010003400.1:43412785-44003647 GCA_029216955.1 Iris pallida | reverse complement strand
ACAGTGCATTGGCCGCATGCCTAGCACATGCCCTGCACAGAGCTTGTTTCACATGAGTCGCAATTGCCAAAGGCCAATTGGCCTATACTGGCTTAGGTAGTAGCCAATTAGGCATGCCCCAAGTTTCCTCCTCCTGCAGTCCCTTTCCCGAGCCCTGCACACTGAAGGAAAGTTTCTCCAACTCTAACCACTAACACTAATTCTAACACTAACTCTAATACTAACTCTAATACTAACCTCTGATACCTTGGTTCAGGATACTCCAGTTTGTAATACTATCACATTCACTCACAATTCCCACTAAAACAATGCTACTCCACTCTCACTCGCTGTCCAAACAATGACACCAAGGCTAAGACCTATGGCCCTTGCCCGACTCTTTCCTTTGCTCACCCTACTGTGCCGCAAACCCCTAAGGCATAATGACAACTGTTGCTGCTAATGCTCTGCATGCATGCAATGGCCTAAGGCCTTAGTTAAAACATCCCCATCTTTCTATTCCCTCACATCTCCTTACTTGGACACTAACTCACCTCACTCTTAATTTTCTCACACAAACACAATTACAAGTGCATTGATACATGTACTGTTGCATTGAACTTAACTGATTTCTTACTTCTTTTCACTAAGCGGCACTTGATACTATGCACTTAATTACTTGGACACATACACTAGTCGAGCCAACTGTGCAAAGCAATGCTCTGCCTGTGCAGGGCTGCTGCTATTGTTGGGCTTCCAGCCACATGGCTAGAGCCCCACACTCCGTACCTGCTCTTCAGTAGGGACCACCTTGCTCCTGCAGTCAACTGGGCAGTGGCCCATATCCCTGCCACAGGGGCACACAAGCCCCAGGTCACTCTCTCACTCCCCCTACACCTGTCATTAGACACTCACAATATTATATAAATGATAGCTCCCACAACCCAACTCTCATTCCACATGAACACTCAAAATCATATTGCTCACTGAACATTCACATAGCAGATATACAAAAGACACTCCAAACTGTCACAGGACACAATACACTAATTGTACAGCAGTGGGTAATACCACTTTGTGAACTCAAATAGTGCTCAAGGACTCAAAATCAGTAAACACATGCCCAAGCAAGGATACAATTATATATATAATACCCACATACAAATATACACATATATATAGATATATGAATCTAGGATCCTACATGCCCATTTCCAAATGAGAAACTAAACTAATCATGATCATAAAACTGAAATCAAACCCAACATGGTCAATTTGTCATTTTGACAAACACTTTTCTCCAAAGGTGACACAAAAACCCAAATAAAATATACCAAAACAAATATTAGAGTCTTGCTCTTCTCCCCATGGGTACCCCTAGTCCATGTGAGTGTTCCTACAAGTGTAATACATGAAAATGGAGCTCAAACCATGCAAAATAACAAAGATTTACCTATTGGGAGATAGATTCCCAATAAAACCTTCTAGGGATGCTCTTGTGTCAAGTTTGACACAATCTCTCAATCCTTTGGACTCCTTCTCACGAGCTCCTTGGTCTCCAAGCTTCAAGTCTTGTAGGATAAAATTTTGGAAAGGTTTTGAGGGATTTTGGAGGTGTTTTGATGGTGGGAAATACAGGGAACAAAAGTGGCTTGTAGAGAGCTTCTTCTAGGGTTTATGGAGGCTCAAAATAATATGTAGAAGAAGGAGATAACCCCCTCTATAACCAGCCATAAATAAAGTCCTAAATCCTCCTTCAAAATGTCCATTCTACCCCTCAAGTTGTCGTGAACACTTTCTTAAATGAAGGGTTAGTTGTGCTCTAAGTGTTGGATTAATTTCTATTCCAAAACTAGACATAACATGACTTAAGTAGACTAACCCAACAATAAATGAAGCCTTCACAATCATTTAATTAAATAATTACTCATGTAATTGAAATAATATAAATTGACAAAAATAGCCCTATCTAGGATTGTGGTAGTGTCAAATCTACCCTCCTAAAAAATTTTGTCCTCGATATTAAAAACAAAACTAGCACAGGAATACAAGCAAGAACAAAGAGAACAATACCTCAAGGCTCGAAAAGATAAGGGTATCGCTCCCGCATGTCGTCCTCCCTCTCCCAAGTAGACTCACCTGGAGAGTGATGCCTCAATACGACACAAACAAGGGTATAACTGGTTCTGGAGCACCTTCTCCAGACGATCCAGAATCTCCACAGGTTGCTCTGGATAGTTGAGAGTAGCCCCACCTCTATCTCAGAGTGATCCAATACGTGACTAGGGTCTGCAACGTGTTGTCTCAACTGCGACATATAGAACACGTTGTGAACTCCCTCGAGCGTAGGCATCAAGTCTAATCGATAGGCCACTGCACCGACCCTCTCAAGAATAGTGAAAGGTCTGATGAACCGCAGACTACGCTTCTTGCCCCTGCCAAAACGAATCGTACCCCGTATCGAAAAAATCCTCAGGAACAGCATATCGCCAACATAGTCACAAAACAAGACTCAACATGAATTCCTAAAAGCAAATAATCACAAACATGCACCAACAGAAAACTAAAACTATACCTCAAACTCTAACGGTCTTCGGTGCCTATCGGCCCAATGTCGCTGCCTATCCTGCGCCACCTGAAGTCTATTCCTGATCAGCTTGACCTTCTTAGCTACATCCACTACCATCTCTGGGCCAAGTAATACTCTATCATCGACATCATCCTATGACAAGGGAGTACGACACCTCCGTCCGTATAGAACCTCAAATGGTGACATCTCTATACTGGCCTGATAGCTGTTGTTGTAAGCATACTCTACCAGGTGGAGATGGTCCTCCCAAGAACCCCCGAGATCTAACACACAAGTGAGAAGCATAACCTCGAGTGTCTAAATGGTCCTCTCCGACTACCCGTCTGTCTGGGGGTGATATGTGGTACTGAACTTCAGCTGAGTGCCCAATCTAGCCCGCAAACTCCTTCAGAAGTGAGAAATGAAGCAACTATCCGATCCTAGAATATGCTCACAGGAACTCCATGCAATCTGACTATCTGTCACACGTACATCTCTACCAGCTTCTCCGTAGACAATTCCACTTTGAAAGGCAAAAAGTGGGCCGATTTGGTCAATCTATCAACGATAACCCAAATCGCGTCTTTTCTTCCCAGAGATCGTGGAAGTCTGGACACAAAATCCATAGTGATGTGCTTCCACTTCCATTCTGGAATAGATAGTGGCTGAAGTAAACCACCTGGCCACAGTCTCTCAACTTTTACCTGCTAGCACACCAAGCATCGGGATACAAACTGAGCTACCTTTCGCTTCATGCCATACCACCATACATGCTCTCTCAGGTCTACATACATCTTGTTGGCTCCAGGATACGTAGAGTACTGAGAATGGTGCACCTCCTGAAGAACCTCCTCCGGAAGCTCTCCACTCGACATGCATAGCCTAGTACCGTGCCTCAGCGACCCATCTTCGACGATAGAGAAATCATCTAGCAACCCTGCCTGCACCTGCTTCCTAATAATCCTCAGGACCACATTAACATACTTGGTTGATCTGACTCTGTCCATCAACTCAGACTGAATCTGTAAGCCCCACATCTAAATCTCTATCCCCGAAATGATCACCTTGATACCCAAACTATCCAGATCGGCCAATAGATAATGATCTATCGTCAAATGCATAGCAACCGGATACCTGCTCAAGGCATCGACAACTACGTTGGCCTTCCTTGAATGGTACTATAATCACTACCAAAATATCTCATACTAGCGACGCCTAACAACGTCGCTAAACAGCAAAAAAATGTCGCTAACTTCTGACAGCGACATTTTTAGCGACGTTTCGGGCATGTCGCGTTATTCATAGTCGCTAACTTGTAAAACGTTGATATTCGTCACTATAACAATGTCATTCGGCGGTGCTCGACGTTGCTAGTTTTAGCCACGTTTACCGACAAAAATATTGCTAATTAGCGACGTAATATTTCATTGCTGATTATCGTTGTCCATTCAGGTTTTAACGACATTATAGTCAGAGATTAGCGACATTTTTCGACTCTACATCTGCAATTTTTTGGTTGCCATGTCATCATTTTTGTGGCATTTTACGACGTTACGATACTTGAATACCGACGTTCGGATACTAGATTTGCTGACCTGTACAGTTTGCCACGTCAACGTATCTGCGACGATTAGCGACGTTTTGATTCTCAGTTTTGTGACGTTCTAGCGACGTATGTATGCATCGTATACCGTCGCTAAGCGTCGCTACACGTCGCTAATTCCAAAAAAATGTAAAAAAATAGAATGCAGTATGTATTTCACATAAATAACAGTTACATTAACAACATTGTACCTGTATTTAGAGTTTCAGTTTGCAAATAATAGACCCGGAGCAACCCTCCGTAGAATTCTCCGGGTTCACCGACCCATTCGATGGAACACTCAACACCGGTAAACCAATATAAAGGTAAATAATAATAATGCACTACCAATAATCAAATAAATAGAATCGAATGATCAGAAAGACAAGAAATAGCCGGGTGGATACAAATCTACTACCAAACGGCTATAAAAAGTGTGTCCGATAATATTCAACTTAACATAACACAAATAGTCATACCCGGAATAAAAATAAATACGTAAAGACCCAAAAATGGGTCACCAACAAATACATAAAGACCCAACAATGGGTCACCAACACAACAAATGAAAATAAGTCCAATAAAGGACTACGCCTGGTCAGGATGAGGAGGAGGAGGAGGAGTAGGCAGTGCTTGCACCTGGGACACTAGGAACCTATACTGCTCCGGGATCAGCATCACCGGTGATGACCCATCACTAGGAGGAAGAGGAGGCAGTGGAGCCGCTGCAGTCGGTGTGGATGCCGAAGCATGACCAGGAAGTGTCCGCTCTATGGCTAGAAGTCTGGAGTTGGTGGAATCAATAACACCCGCCAGCCTCCAAACCTGCTCGCCAATGGCTACCTGCGTCCCGTGCAACGCATGAATGGCAAGATCCATCCTCTCCTGCACCGTCTGAATGACACGATCCGTCCTCTCGCTCGTCTCCCTAATGGTGCGCTCGAGCATATCAAATCGTACGGTGAGGGCCACATCGTCCATTTGTGGATGAGGCTGGGGCTGCTCCTCTGTCACGCCCCGCTCCCGTAGGAGCGATCGTCCTCGCTAAGGCGTAATGCCACACGAGCCTAGATTGCTCTCGTGCAAGGCAGTTCCATAACGGCCGATTACATCGGCGGCGACGGGGTCGTCGCACAGAAGTTCCAAGCAGAAACATTTAATATATTACAGCAGAATTTAAAGAAGGACACATGAACACAAGTCATTCGCCAGAAGCTCTTTTATTGATATTGAACACAAGATTACATTTGTGGGCGCAAGGCCAAATTACAAGTCTCTCGTGCTCACTTTTCTCTCGTTTACAAAGTCACTCTCTGCTCTCTCTCATCTCTCGATACAATGCTTGAGTCAGATGAAGCTTCAGAAGGCGATGTCCATACATTATGCCTTGTATAAGTCTTCAGATCACGCGGCCACACGCTTCGACTCGCCAAGGAACTCCGTGCCTCGACGCATCCAAGCGAGCTCCGTGCCACGAGCTTCTACCTGTGCCTGCACATGAAACACTGTGTGGGTGTCAGTACCACTGTATAGGTGGAGTGAGCTTCTCGCCCACCCATACATAACCGACACATTTTATTTACTTTGTGCAGCTTACCCCTTTCAATTGTCTTTCTAGTCTTGCCTTAGGATGTATTTTAAACAAGACGTCTCGGTCTATACTTAACGATGCAACGACAAGGTCGTACAATGACGAGGTCGTGCTATAATGCCAACGTGTGTTTTGATCGAGGCAGTGCCTCATCGCTTAGGTACTTGACCAAACTTGAACCCGGGACGGCAGGGTCGTGCCATACTCTATTTGCGACTTAGACATATTCGAGACAATGCTATGCTGAGGAGCAACTTACGCGAACTCGGCCGTGCCAAGACCTTTACTTAAACTTCAGCGCCACTAGACCAATTCTCGTGCCAACGATTCAAGTGCCAAGGACGGCAATGGGATGACTCGTGCAGGTCGTTTCTCTAGACCTTGCTTAGACTTGTCCGTGCTTCAAGATGAGGCCGCGCCTCGCAAGTTATCAAGACTTATTGTGCTACCGCCTTGCGGCCTTCCTGCTAGACCCATTTGCTAACTTAGACAAGACTTCTAGACCATAGTATCACTTCCAAGAACATCCCGACGACATCTATCGTGCCAAGCACGGTGCCTATATTGCAGCCCAATCTTAGGCCCAGACATTGTGTTTCCGACTAGACAAGCAATCAAGTTCTAGACTCAATCCAAAGGCATACACGCGGTGTGCCGCTATCTGCCGACACATCTACATGAGGAGGTCACTAGCAATGTTAAGCTATCTTGGACTGGCTCGTGGGATATCTACATGTACCAACATGGGTAGCTAGCCCGGTGGGGTGGAACTCTCCCATGCGGTCATCCAGCATCCTACTTTGAGCCACACTCGCTTCCCCCGGGCCGAATGATTCCAGCGCCCCGGTGATCACTCGAGAAGACTACACCTTGTCGACAAGTTGTCCAATGACCATGCATACTCGATCTATCCAGTCTATCCGGACCTTTCTTAACATGACCATGCATTCTTTCTTTCTATCGAGACTTAACGAGACTCCCAAGCCGCGGGATCGATCTCGTGTGCGGGATATATCAAGACTTTAGTGAGACTCCCAAGCCAGGGGACCGATCTCGTGTGCGGGACATATCATGACTTAGCGAGACTCCCAAGTAGCGGGATCGATCTCGGCGACAACCAGTCGCGTGGACTTTCTTTGTTCGTGGCAAGCTTTTTACTAAACAGACCGTAACTCGTGCCTTAGACAGGCCTAGTTCTATAGGCGACGCTAACGCTCAAGTCATAGACTTATACGACGAGCCTTGTTCTCAAGGGACTACGTAACTTGAAAATCGCAGATATAGCGGGACGGTGCTAGAACTGGCTTCGATAGCCCAGCACAACTCTTATCTAACTTATTCGGACAATGACTAGACGAACGAAGGCTACGCCGAGCTCCGCATCGAGGGAACGTGCTATGCACGGGGTCGACTTGAACAACCAAGTTCGTGCCTAGACTTAGCCAACGAGCCGTACAAGACGACTTAACTTACGGGTCGTGCAAAGGCTATGCCAAGCCTTGCAGGACAGGACCGTTCAATGCTTTATTAAGCGTTCACGTGGCGACGCCTATGACTTAGGCTGATTCGAGTGTCGGGACTAATCGACGGGACCGTGCATGCTTTAACAAGCATTCACGCAGGCGATGCCTAAGGCTTAGGCTATTTTGAGTGTCGGGGCAACTTAGCAACTTGAGCCAACTTCCTTCTCCCAAGCCACGGGAATAAAGGATCGAGTGTCAATTGACAGCACGCTGATCCGACTTCTATATTGACCGTGGGACCATTTTCTATGTTCTAAGACATTCCGACCCGACGAGATTATTCCCTTAGCTATGTTGGTGCGTAGCTTTTAAATTAGCCTACCAGTGCAAGTTGAAAACAAACGAGTTATTAAGTGAAGGCTAAGATGAAGAAAGTTCATCGAAACTCCCCTACCTGTGCGAGGAGTTGCCTCGGACGATCAAGCCTTCGAGCAGCCATTGCAAGGCTAGGTTCCAACGCCGTCGGCGTTTCGATTCCTCCGATTGACTTTACGGGACAGGGTACTACAACATACACCACTCAGAACAAGTCTCGTCCTTGAGACTTTCCTGGTGGCAAGCCATCCTACCAATTCTATGGCCAAGACTTAATCGTGCACACTCCGCCTATGCGCTTTCTTAATTTCGAGCCACGTACTCATGACTATCAATCCTTCCGTTAACATGATTTCAAGATCTCGACACACTCCCATCTTTCAAGTCTTGCTTGAACTCATTGTATCACTTGGCTGGATCGTGCACGCATTCCAAGCGTCCCCAAAATATATGCATTCAGCCAAGTTGCATGATAGAGAATTTGGTATTCTTACTCGAGTCGCATCGTGCACATACCCAGGCGTCCCTGAAATATATGCATGTCAGCCGAGTCTTGTGAGCAGGGTTTCCTACATTCGTGATTCAAACTATCCATTCATACCAATCCTTAAGATCAATTCTTCGATTGATAACTCTTGCAACAGGGGCGTTTCGCCTAACCGCTAGGCCAATCTTTGCAAGGCTAAGTCAATGTCAAGATTGGAATCATAGTTCCCCAACAATAATGCCAACACTGACCCCAATCCTAGGGTCAAACTAAAGTCGGTAGTACAGGATTTTTTACCCAAGCTCGCGTCACTCAGATTTCTAAACATCGAGCACGATCACCTATTCGCATCAATGCATTCGTTGCGCGTATTCGAATCCATTCTTATCACCAATTCTAACCAATTCATGTATTCGATCACTAGGTCGTCTAGCTCGACAATATGTTGCGCCCCAATCTCACACGAGTTCGATTATCCATGGAGGTTCATGAGTCACCATGCAACGCTCCCGCGGAATAATCATTCTCATCGGGGCGTAACTCTTGTTTGAGTTTTAGACTAACTCATTCTCGATACGCGGATTGGAGCTACTCAATCCTCAAATTCAACCGTCAAATACGCTAGGTCATTCTCGAGTCTAGCTCTGCGTCAAACCACAAGTCAAAGTAATCAGATTGCTACGCCATCCAAGTTCAATCACTCCTGCTTTATGAATCACCATACCAGCGCTCATGCGGAGTGATCGTCCTAAATTGGTGCGACGCATGTACGAGGCTGGAGTTGCGCTCGCATAAGACAAGAATGTCGAAGTTGTGGTTATCGACGAAGTAAATCCAAATATTTCATTTTTATTCAATCCAAGTTCGATAGTCCGACCGTCATTCATTCAACTAGAAAATCCTCGAGCCAAGTTTATCTTTTCTTCGATACGTTTCGATATCCCGAGTATAGCATCCATCGGAACAATAACATTTGCACGATCGTTATTCGCTGAGTCAGAGTACCCCCGAGTTATCGCATATCGGTCTTTGATACGCCTCAATACCATCGACGATATGCGTAACCTGACGATCTTCCTTTGCAACCAATTTCGAGTCGTACGACTGATGCTATTGTTCGAACTGGATATACCACCATTTCTCGATATTCAAGATCAAGTTCGATCGCCATTCCTCAAGCTCGTTTCAAGATCGTTGTTCAAAACTCAAGTCACATTTCATTTGCATCAATCCGATATCGTACGCGAGATCCTCTAAGTTTCCTCGATCAAGACCATTCATTTTTATTCATCGTTCTGAATCATTTCGATATCTTTTTCTAACTCGCATTGCCTATTCGCAAGTTGTCTGAACGAGATGCTCGTTTGGGACATTCGAGGTCACGATCAACTAAGCGTGACGCGCTCTAAGGCTTTGCGCGATTGTATCGCCTCGCCGACGTACTCGTTATTATTTCTAATCCTCAATCTTCGTTCGAATGATTTTCCATAAAATCCATATACCACTCGCTCACAATCACGTTCGCGTCATTCTCTAAGACATCTTTCGGATTCGTTCGACGAATCCCTAGCGTAATCGCTCACGTCGCTTCGACGTACTAAGTTGTTCGTACTATTTCCTCGAAATTCAAGTCAATCCTCCGTGTACGCCTAAGCGTTAGCTCGATAGCTTTTCTATCAATAGACACTCTAAGTATAGCTTCGTTCCCGACCGAGCGGTACTTAACATCGCTCGTAACTCGTTTGCACCAAAGGGTCGAGGTGCGCGACACTCGACACAACTTAGCCAAAAGGCAGCGTGCATAGCTATCCCGTACGAACTATATTCGAGTTTGCGTACTCAATTGCTAGGGTCAACGCAAGACTAGTCGGGCACGCACGCGACATGTTAACTTAGCATGTGTTCTCTATCGAGTCATGTTGACACCGTTCGACACAAAGGCCTACCGATGCGTTCGATTGAACGCTTGTACGAGCTTTTAAAATTATTTAGACTTATTGTATGGACATGCCGAGGGACATTCGAGAGAGAGCGCATACTTATTTTTCAACGACGAGCTTTCAAAACTGAGAAATTCGACGTGAAGTCCAAGGACGCAAAGCCGTGCTCTGATACCGTTATGTCACGCCCCGCTCCCGTAGGAGCGATCGTCCTCGCTAAGGCGTGATGCCGCACGAGCCTAGATTGCTCTCGTGCAAGGCAGTTCCATAACGGCCGATTACATCGGCGGCGACGGGGTCGTCGCATAGAAGTCCCAAGCAGAAACATTGAATATATTGCAGCGGAATTTAAAGAAGGACACATGAACACAAGTCATTCGCCAGAAGCTCTTTTATTGATATTGAATACAAGATTACATTTGTGGGCGCAAGGCCAAATTACAAGTCTCTCGTGCTCACTTTTCTCTCGTTTACAAAATCACTTTCTGCTCTCTCTCATCTCTCGATACAATGCTTGAGTCAGCGGAAGCTTCGGAAGGCGATGTCCATACATTATTCCCTGTATAAGTCTTCAGATCACGCGGCCGCATGCTTCGACTCGCCAAGGAACTCCGTGCCTCGACGCATCCAAGCGAGCTCCGTGCCATGAGCTTCTACCTGTGCCTGCACATGAAACACTGTGTGGGTGTCAGTACCACTGTACTGGTGGAGTGAGCTTCCCGCCCACCCATACATAATCGACACGTTTTATTTACTTTGTGCAGCTTACCCCTTTCAATTGTCTTTCTAGTCTTGCCTTAGGATGCATTTTAAACAAGACGTCTCGGTCTATACTTAGCGATGCAACGACAAGGTTGTGCAACGACAAGGTTGTGCAACGACGAGGTCGTGCTATAATGCCAACGTGTGTTTTGATCGAGGCAGTGCCTCATCGCTCAGGTACTTGACCAAACTTGAACTCGGGACGGCAGGGTCGTGCCATACTCTATTTGCGACTTAGACATATTCGAGACAATGCTATGCTGAGGAGCAACTTACGCGAACTCGGCCGTGCCAAGACCTTTACTTAAACTTCAGTGCCATTAGACCAATTCTTGTGCCAACGATTCAAGTGCCAAGGACGGCAATGGGATGACTCGTGCAGGTCGTTTCTCTAGACCTTGCTTAGACTTGCCGTGCTTTAAGATGAGGCCGTGCCTCGCAAGTTATCAAGACTTATCGTGCTACCGCCTTGTGGCCTTCCTGCTAGACCCATTTGCTAACTTAGACAAGACTTGTGGACCATAGTATCACTTCCAAGAACATCCCGACGACATCTATCGTGCCAAGCACAGTGCCTATGTTACAGCCCAATCTTAGGCCCAGACATTGTGTTCCCGACTAGACAAGCAATTAAGTTCTAGACTCAATCCAAAGGCATACACGCGGTGTGCCGCTATATGCCGACACATCTACATGAGGAGGTCACTAGCAATGTCAAGCTATCTTGGACTGGCTCGTGGGATATCTACCTGTACCAACACGGGTAGCTAGCCCGGTGGGGTGGAACTCTCCTATGCGGTTATCCGGCATCCTACTTTGAGCCACACTCGCTTCCCCCGGGCCGAATGATCCCAGCGCCCCGGTGATCACTCGAGAAGACTACACCTTGTCGACAAGTTGTCCAATGACCATGCATACTCGATCTATCCAGTCTATCCAGTCCTTCCTTAACATGACCATGCATTCCTTCTTTCTATCGAGACTTAACGAGACTCCCAAGCCGCAGGACCGATCTCGTGTGCGGGACATATTAAGACTTTAGCGAGACTCCCAAGCCAGGGGACCGATCTCGTGTGCGGGATATATCATGACTTAGCGAGACTCCCAAGTAGCGGGATCGATCTCGGCGACAACCAGTCGCATGGACTTTCTTTATTCGTGGCAAGATTTTCACTAAACCGATCGTAACTCGTGCCTTAGACAGGCCTAGTTCTATAGGCGACGCTAACGCTCAAGTCATAGACTTATACGACGAGCCTTGTTCTCAAGGGACTACGCAACTTGACAACCGCAGATAGAGCAGAACGGTGCTAGAACTGGCTTCGATAGCCCAGCACAACTCTTATCTAACTTATTCGGGCAACGACTCGACGAACGAAGGCTACGTCGAGCTCCGCATCGAGGGAACGTGCTATGCACGGGGTCGACTTGAACAACCAAGTTCGTGCCTAGACTTAGCTAACGAGCCGTGCAAGACGACTTAACTTACGGGCCGTGCAAAGGCTATGCCAAGCCTTGCGGGACAGGACCGTTCAATGCTTTATTAAGCGTTCACGTCGCGACGCCTATGACTTAGGCTGATTCGAGTGTCGGGACTAATCGACGGGACCGTGCATGCTTTAACAAGCATTCACGCAGGCGATGCCTAAGGCTTAGGCTATTTTGAGTGTCGGGGCAACTTAGCAACTTGAGCCAACTTCCTTCTCCCAAGCCACGGGAACAAAGGATCGAGTGTCAATTGAAAGCACGCTGATCCGACTTCTATATTGACCGTGGGACCATTTTCTATGTTCTAAGACATTTCGACCCGACGGGATTATTCCCTTAGCTATGTTGGTGCGTAGCTTTTAAATTAGCCTACCAGTGCAAGTTGAAAACAAACGACTTATTAAGTGAAGGCTAAGATGAAGCAAGTTCATCGAAACTCCCCCACCTGTGCGAGGAGTCGCCTCGGACGAGCAAGCCTTCGAGCAGCCGTTGCAAGGCTATGTTCCAACGCCATCGGCATTTCGATTCCTCCGATTGACTTTGCGGGACAAGGCACTACATCCTCCATCTTCCGTAACAGATTGTCACGCAGTTCAGTAAGCTGGTGACAGAGTTCCCCCCTCGGACCGACTCCTCTGAGGGCTGTGGGGAATGCACACCGGCAGAGGAGGCTCTGGATGACTGCGTCGTAGGATCCCGTACCGTAGTATGTACCCCTCTAAAGACCACCAACGGCGGTCATCCAGAGGTCATCCATCGTCTGAGCCGGAGGGGCTGCAAGGAATTACCAGCCCCTCCCTCCGCAGATGCACTAGTAAGCTCACGCTCTAGCCTAAGATACCCATCCTAGAAAAGTATGCATCTCGATAAGTATAATATTTACTACAAACCTAGTTGTTCCACGTCTATGTATATATTTGCATATTTCTTAAGTTATAATAAAGTTAGTGACACATAAAGTAATACTTACATAGCTCTGTGTGGCCCGATCATCGATGAGCTTTCCGTCCTTCCGATGGGTAGCCAGGAAGACCGTCACCATATAGGGGTTCGCACCCTTCTTTACCTGTTATAATAAAATGTTTGTCATTAAAATTAAATATTTTAGTACTACTTTTATTAAAATAATATATTACAGTAAAACACGTACTAGGCGACGGAAATGTTTCGTCATAGGAATTGAGCCACCATACCACTTTCCTGCCCTCGTCCTAGCCACCTTCGCCTTCTTCGACCATTCCTTGTACCTAGGAACGTCGAATCTAGCCTTCATGGTAGTCCACTGCTCGGGCGTGATCCAACCTTGGATCCCTTTTCCGGAACGATCTCGAGCCTTCTGGTCGTCGATCGCATCCCGGATCAACTTGGTGGAATCGGCAGAAAATTGCTTCTCAATCATCTCAGCCCGGTGTGGTGGATAAAAATATGTGTTATACAAGAATTAAATTATTTAGCTATACAATATGTATAAAATATGATTTATACTAAAAGAAATATACTTTAGTTACCTTGAAATGGGCAAACAGAATGCCTTCCTCTCGTCCGAGGCATCCGAGTCGTTGATCCAAGGGCCCCCGTAGTTGGACCTCAGAAATAGCCCCAATGCCCTCAGAACTGACGAAGGACGATATCTACACAACGATAATTAAATTCATTAATATATAGATATAAGTATATATAAATGTTAACTAATTAACTTACTTTATAGGCCCGTCGGACCAAATCTCTATCCTCATTTCGTCCGGAGGGGCGCAAGGGGGATCGCTCGGATTATATGGAGACGGCGTAGGTGCGACTTCCTCCACCTGCTCCTCCGTCTCTATATTACCGTCCGCAGGAGGAACGCTACTGGACGGGATAGGTTCAGGCCTGGAACTGTCCGTCCCAGGAGTACTGCCATGTACTGTCGACGCAGACGGAGATATGAGTGGCTGGTACACTGAAGTAGTAGGAGACGAGGGACCGGCACCGTCATCCACTAACAGAGTACCACTCCGTCCACCGGTGGAACTTGTACCTCCATGGGATACTCCTCTACCGCTACGGTGGTACGATCCTCTACGTCCTGCCATACCTGATAGAAATAGATATCTACAAGATAATATCCATACATGTAACATATCACAGTTTATAAAATAGATCCGGAGCAATGCTCCGTTGAATTTCTAGATAATAATCATGCATTTAACATATCACAGTTCATAAAGATAGACCCGGAATAACCTTCCGTTGAATTTCTAGATAATAGCAAAGTCTAGATAATAACATCCAAAAACATCCAAGTATAGATAATAACCATGTCTAGAAAATAAGAAACATCAAGAGTTGTAAAAATATCCAAGTCTAACTTAAAAATAAGTTTACCGGAAATAAATCCGGTCAAAAGTCATATCATAGTGCTCTACCCTCTACACAGACGCAGAGAGATCTCCCTCCTCAGCCACTATGCATAAGTAGGATCCATGCCAGAAAGATCAATATTCGTAGGAGCTGGATGACTGGAACTCTCGGTATAACTGCCTTCTGGTGACACCTCCTTCTTCACAGCTATCTCGGCTTTAGGAATCACTTCCTCCTTAATAGTAGGAGGAAGTTCTTCCTTGACCTTCATCTCTACTTTTGGTACCACTACCTCCTCAGCAGCAGGAGGAAGCACTACGTCCTCAGCATCAAAAGGTACCATTACCTCCTCAGCAGCCATCTGTGCCTCTCTCAAGCGACGTACTCAGATCATAGGTGCCATCTGGATAGATTGATGGAAACATAGAGATTAATTAGGGATTAAACAAAATGACAGTATTAGACGTGTAATGTAGAAGATTTATCATTGTATGGAGATTAATTAGTGGTTAAATAAATTTTACATTTTAATTTACTTTCAATGATCTTCTGAAAATTCATCTTCTTCGTCCTCCGCGTCCTCATCTTCCTCTTCCTCCTCATCTTCACTTTCATCTACTTCATTTTCCTCTTCGGATACTTCTACCTCTTCTATATGATTAGACGTGTAATATGGGACTTTCGTTGTGTCCACGTCAACTGTATTTGTTACGAGAGGTAGCTCGTCGTCCTGATAAGCTATTTCGTCAACATTGTAGGTATTTCTGGCTTTAGTCTTGCATACTGCCCACCAGTCCAACCTAGTTGTTCCCCGTCTAGAATAAGTAGTGAAGTAAACTAGTTAAGCCTTACTTGCTAGGACAAATGGTTCGTATCCTTGATATCAACGGCGGTAGTTAATATCCACAAGACCATGCTTGTCAATTTTCTAACCTTGATCTTGGATCGGATCGAACCAATCACACCTGAACAACACGATCTTAGTCGGCTCTATGCCGTAGTTATATGTCAACTCCACAATCTCCCGTAAGACGCCATAGAAATTATTGCCCGGATCTACATCTTTGTAGTTTATAGATCGGATACACAAACAACTATTTTTGGTCCAATCAAGATCTGGAAAGTTCTCTCTGATCGGAGCATTTGTTGACTTAAACCTAAACCCATTTACACAATAGCTTGGCCATATTTTGACGGAATAAATGGGCCCTTTGGCTAGAGTTCTAATAGACTCATTCTCTAGTATTGTGTCCGGACGATCGACCTAAATACCACAAGATAAGAAATTAAATTCAGCGTTCCATTAATTACTGTGCAAAGTGCATATACGAGAAGTAATTACTGCATCATCTTACATATGCACTCAACCATGAAGGAAAATGACGTCTCATTTCTTGTTCTAGTTCTTCATCCATTATGTACCGTCTACTCGACCTCACCTCATTATTAAATGTGCTAAAAATAACAACATATATACCAATTAGTGTAATAATAATATTGGATACTATTACATGCATAGATGACGTAAATGTGGACGTATTAGTTACTTACCCCTCGAGCTTCTCCACTTCATCCTCGTCACGGTTGAGCAATATATATAACTGAGTAGCCTTTAGTTCCTCGTCATTTAGATATCTTTTCTTCATTTTCCCGGAAGGCTTTCCGAAAGTATTAAATACTTTCAGTATTGCATCATTAGATTCAAGATATCCATTGTCGTTTCTGGAAGCTCTTGTTCTATTAGTAGCAATATGTGGCTTGAAATACATCGAGCAGAAGTTTGTAATCTCCTCGAGAACATAGGCTTCACAAATAGAACCCTTGACCCGAGCCCTATTTTTTACCTTTCTCTTTAGGTGGTTCAAATGCCGCTCAAACGGGTACATCCATCGATAACCGACGGTCCGACCAATATGTGCCTGATAGGATAGATGAATTGGCAAATGCTCCATGGAGTCGAAGAACCTAGGAGGGAACACCCTCTCAAGCTTGCACAACATTACTACAATGTCCTTCTCCTGCTTTTCTAGACGATCGACAAGTAACTTAGTAGAACAAAGATCTCTGAAGAATATGCTCAACTCTGTCAACGAATTCCAAACGACCGACGATAATAATTCCTGAAATGCGATCGGAATTAATCTCTCCATAAATATATGACAGTCGTGGCTCTTCATACCCATCAGTTTGTTCTCCTTCGGGTTGACGCATCTTCTTAAATTCGACACGTATCCATCAGGAAATTTTAGGCCCTGAATCCACCTACAAAGTCTCACTTTATCCTCCCTGTCTAGTAAAAAAATTGCCTTAGGCTGCTTATACTTCCCATTTCCTTCCTTTATCAAATTCAACGCAGGACGTCTGCATATATCTTCCAAGTCCAACCTGGCCTTGGGATTGTCTTTCCTTTTCCTTTACGTCCATCACAGTATTGATTATGTTGTCAAACACATTCTTCTCGATATGCATGACATCAAGGTTATGTCTGATCAGATTGGTGCTCCAATAAGGCAGGTCCCAGAATATACTTCTTTTCGTCCAATTATGAGTGCGGCCAAATTCATCACACTTATATCCCTTTGTAGGCTCTTCGATACCACTTGGAAATCCTTGTCCTCCTTCCATATCGTGCCTCTGGTCCACCTTAGCGGTGGATTGGCCTTCTCCATAATGCCGGCACGAAATGCATTCTTGTTCCTCCGGAACGGATGGTCCTTCGGCAAGAACTGTTGATGACAATCGAAGAAGCACAGTTTTCCTCTGTGTTTTAAATAGAAAGCCTTCGTGCGGTCCATGTAATACGGACATGAGAGACGACCATGAGTGCTCCATCCAGATAATATTCTATAGGCCAAAAAGTCGTTGATAGTCCACATCAGTGCGGCCCTCATCTGAAAATTCTGCTTTCTAGAAACATCATAGGTATTGGCACCTACTTTCCACAGCTGATTTAACTCATCTATCAATGGCTGTAAATACACATCGATGTTCCTCTTCGAATTGTTCGGACCCGGGATAATAACGTTGAGAAACATATACGGAGTCTTCATGCACATCCATGGCGGTAGATTGTACGGAGTGACGACCACAGGCCAATATACGTAGTCTTCATGCACACCTAAAAAATGACACGAGTCAAGTAGCACAAGTTTTGTCTCGAAATGATGAACGTCCACGAAGTTGTGGGCTAGTTTGCAAAGAGGCCGATACGGTGTATCTCGACCGGTACACCTCGATTTCATTGCACATACACAACGAAATCAAGTTCCGTCGAATCCTACATGTTCGCAAAGTCAATTCGTACCTTTCGATGCTTTAGGTTCGTGACCATGAATCCTAGTTTGTCGGGGCGCACGCCATATCAGTAAAAAAAATTCTAATTTTTTTACAGTTTTGAAAACAGTTTTTCGTCAACTTGGGAAGCCGATTTCTCGACGAACAGTTGTCGAATTTGACTTCTGTAAAAAGGCTTTTATAGCCCTATATGTTTTCTAGGTCTACCTTTAATTGGATTTTGATAATCCAAAATAACCTAACAGGACTTATCCTTCCCAGTTGGGATGGTGGCTGTCTATAAACTGTTTATTTAAGCAGTTTTTCTTCCAAGTTCAGCTCGATTTTCTCGGATTGATTCTTCCCTACAATCGAACCTATATACTATGGAGAGGGTCATATAGGCTTCAAGTAGGAACTTCTAGATCGAGAATTGGTTACTTAGAATTGAAGAAAATTAGGGATGAACTGGTGTACCTGGGCTGCGGCTAGGAACATAGTGCTCTCTGTTTTTCGATAGTTACGATGATCGACGGTGGGTCAGGCAGCATAGAGGCAGTACAGGAGGGCAAGAATGTGCAATTAGGGTTGGGCAAACTCGTCGGAGGCTCTGGGTAGATGAATGAGTTCTCTAGGGCTCGAGATCAAAAGTTTTTCGAAGAACACGTATAGGTTATATATCAGTGTTCAAATCCGAAATTGGATTAATTATTAACTTGATTTTGAATAGGATTTGATGTAATCCTGCGGAGAATATGATAAGGATTCTATCGAAAAAAATTTGGGTCGAATCGATCAAGATTTGAGGGTACTTGGTCGATCAAATTTTTGAAAAAAAACAAAGAACACAGTATAGATACTGTCGATTTGGGGTGGGAAGAGCATATCGCAAGATTTTTGAAAATCTCTCTATAAATTGAAATTAAATACTTTTCTTTCATAGTTATAGTTATATATAAATAACTTAATATAAATCCTTCTAAAATTCAAGTAAAATTATACAAAAATTTCTAGAAATCTACAATTTACAAAATATAAAAGATATTTATTTAAAAATCTCTCTTTTAACAAGCCATATACAAAATATTTGCTACCTATAATATATTTATTTTAAATCTAAAATACATATACTTGTATAGATATATGTATAGCATACATGTATATATATACCATAAATACAAGAAATAAATCCTAAAAATTCATTAACTTAATATTTACCTTATAAAGTATTTTTAGTATAAAATGTTGAAAGCAAAATACTAGGAAATAAAATTATTGCTAGTTTTCTTTTATTTATAAGGAAAAATTATATAACTATTTACTAATCTACTAATTAAATATGAAAAATTACATAAAATATTAAAATATAATATAATAAAAATTTATGAAAAAATAGGGGGTTTGCATCCTACCCAACTTTTAAAAATTTTGTCCTCGAAATTAAAAATAATCTTAATATCAAGAATACGAAATTTAAATACAAAGGGAGAGCAGGTACATCGAATCGTAACTCGGTTTCCGAAAAGATGGAGGGGTAGTTCTAAAGGAATCCACATTGGTTCCATATCCTACAAGATACGACATTCTTGGTTTAAGGCCCTACCCAACTTAAAGAAGTTGGCTAACCGTGAAAATTGTCGCTACAAGACTTCTGAAAAGGAGAATTTCTAAAGAGTGGTACGAGAATATTGGGCATTTCTGACCGTAGTCACGGACTCTAAGGAGCCAGGTACCCCTATGGTGTTCTTGGTCAATAACTTCTACAGGAGGATTATTACAATCTAACATCATTCTTATCAGCCATGCTTTTAACAAGATGGTAGGAATCTCTTGTTCGAATATAACTAGAACGTGTTGGTTCAAAGGAATTTCAATCTTCGCCTAACATGGGTATAATAGTGTAGAACCTTGCTATATATTTTGATTAGATAAGGGTCTGGAATCCTTAAGTCATAATGACTAGTGCGTGCGGGATTAGTGTTTGTGTTGGGTAGGAGGCATGTGCTTGCTTGGGTGAAATGTATACGTCACAGGTGTGATGCGTCTTACATGGATCATGGGTATTCAGTTTAGTTAAGGGGATGGGTCGATATTTGCATGGTTAAAATCAAATAGAACAAAATAGTCATCCATGGTTTGTTCTAAGGGAAAATATGTCATACATGTGGTGTAATTGAAATGGAGCACAAGAAGGTGTGTTTGTTTTGGACATGTATGTCATGTGTGTAGCTTGACTGACCTAGTTCATGAGTATAAAATTTGTTGGAAGGGTACGTCTAGTGTTGTGCTTCAAATATCAAAGTCACGGTAGGGGTTATCAGATGATATAGATAGAAGTGGATGTTATGAACCACTGTTTATTAGTTCAATTAGAACCATTATATCCCCCATCAATTGCTAATTCTTAGAGAGGTTGCCTATAATCTTCAGAAATTTTGTTCTCAAAATAGAAACTAAGATACGATTCTATGATAAATAAATTTAGAAGAATTTATGTCGTGATATCGTACCTTGACTTTTTAATCAAACACGACGTAATAGATAACGTGATACAGTAGATATGAATCATATTTGAAGATCGTTCTCTGATTTCAAATAAATAGAAAATGATTGTGTATATATAGCTTTCATGGCCATAGGTGGTATGTCGAACTAAGGGGGACATTATGTATCTATCTCCCCTCAAATACGAGCATTTGATTTTCCGAATTCGAAAAAGAAGAAAAACAATAAAGAGTTCAAGGGAGATGGGATCGAATGCGAATACGGGGTTCCAAAGGTGATTAAATAATTCAAAGAGAGTTGTCAAGGCAGTTGCAGATAGATCCTGGAGGATAGGTATATTTGTGAACTATATCTACATCCATGCAGAATAATCACATGAAAAGTGAACCAAGTACATTAAGGTTGATCAGTACCATAATACATCGATTCTAATTAGACAATATGTTAGTGGGCATCTCCAATAAACATATATCCTGAACAAGCTCGATGAAGAATAAGCTTGCAAAAATAGGCTATATTAGCAGCATCAGTCAAGATAGTCCAAAATATAAATACGCGAGATTTATGATTGAATAAAGGCACAAATAGTTCAAGTTCCTTAAGAATCTAAGACTTGTCCGGTGTTCGTGCTTATACAGTCGTCCAACTGTCTTCCTATCTAAGACCTTAGTTGACCTAATAGGGTATGGACCTTTAAGCTCTATAGTCCAGGTAATCTTCTTAGTATCCTCTTTAATGGGTCGTAAGGACAGAGAGAATGATAGATCATGAGGCATTCTACCCAACTTATAAGAGTTCAACTAGTATTGTGATTGAGCAATGGAACATGTATACCTAGTACGACTTGTCTTCTTATCCTCTATCGTACGAGGAATAGGACTCACGGTAGAAAAAAGAATCAAGTAAGATGCAATTCAAGATAGTCAAACGAGAGTTCGGAAAAAGGAATCAAGGAAGGTGATCAAGCATATGGATGAGATCCTAGACTCTAATCCTATATGCAGGCTTGTTCGATATAGTAATGTAACCGAACAATATTCTTTTGACCTACATGGGCCACCATAAAAACATGTAATGCCTCAGTCCCAAAATACGTAGGACTAGGTACATAGACATGCCAGTCGTATATTAAATATACGTAAGCTGTAAAATGCAGTATAACCATGACAACTAATCTCATCCACAATATAAAGAATAATGATATCATAAATCAACTATGAACTATCATTTCTATAAGTCGTTGGCGGAGACAAATCTACTACCAACCATTTTAAATGAGAAGAAATACATACAAAGGGAAGAATTTGTAAAAAAAATAGCTAAGGATGATCCAAGAGCAATCATCCTCGATAGAAAAGGAAGACCATCTTGGCTAGAACACCTGTCACCACCACATTCTAGAATAAGGATATTTTGGTAATTGGAATTTTTCTTGATTATTTTATATATATTTTAAATTGATGATTGTGTTAGTGTCTTAATTGGTGGAACCTTAGAACTACATTGTGTAGATGTTAGCCATGACCATAGAAACTTAGTTAGTGAGATTATACTTGTTAGTTAGACCCTAATCTAGTTAGAATATCATATAGGACTTATTAATTGACTCAAACCATAAACCACAATGGGCCTTTTCTTAAAAGGGCTTTATATGACAGGTTAGGAAGGCTTTTAGCCAATTGCACCCAACAGAGACCCTAGGAAACCCCATGGTCAGCCACAAAGAGACTCTCTCTTGCCTATTTAAGTAAACATAGCCTCCTTCATTCCCTCTTTCTTTACAAACCCTAACCATAATTTGTGTTCTCCCCCAAATTACCTCCAACATCAAAATTGAGTCCAAATTGCCTCAAATAAATTGCAATCTCTTCCCCTTGGAGAGAGGAAGCCTCTATTGCCTAGCTTGGGAGCGTTTGGAGCAATTTAACCATTGGAGCTTGGTGGAGATCTAAATCTAGAAGTTTTTTTATTGAGATTCCAACTCTCAATTGGTAAGAGCCCTCCAAACCTTCTAATTTCCCATTCATTAATATAGATGCATTCATTTAGGGTCCCCTTGCATTAGAAAGATTTGGGTCAAGTTTGGATTCATTTGATGTGCGTATCACGAGAGTATCATATACGCACACTAATTGTTCGATGAAATAACTCTTAGGGCTTTGAATGTTTAGATTTCAGTTTTTATTTGGTTTCTATATTGGATATGTTATGTGTTAGCATTGTAAGGTGTCAACTTGAGGTTTCGGATAGACTTGGTAGATCAATTTGGATTAGGAATTTGTGTGAATGGTGCTGTTCATCGATTTTTACTATTTTTGTTCTATGGACTGTGCAGTCAGTTGGATTGGATTGTGTCTGTTGTTTACACATCCTAATCATCCAGGATAACATAACCTACCATCTACAACATGTCTTTTTCTTAAGTTCTACAATTTGATTTAGTCGAACCTATTGAATGACCTGTTTTGCTTCTACTATTCTGTCCGGAGTGGTTTCTTTCCTTGCTGTAGTCTATTACATATATACATATGTCCTGCATATCAACTCCACTGTCCTTCCATTCACTTAGTCGACCACTGCATTCCAGTTGTGAGTCCTGCATTCTTTTGTATAAAAGTATTCAGTCTCATATTTACTATATCAGCCCATGTAATCATTCGGGATTTCCTGTCATGTGTTAGTGAATGAGTGTGTGAGTGAATCAAGTGTCAGTTGAGTATCAGTCCAATATTGGTCCTACATCACCTGTATATGTGACTGACCATAGACTTCATCTATTCATTCCTTTTAAGAATGGTTGGTCTCCATAATCTAAATGGTTCAGTCTTGGACAGTAAGGTACACCCCTACCTTGGTATCAGTTGATAGTTTTGTATGTGTGCAAATCCCATGTCCATCCTTTTTCTTTATCTTGAGTATCAGTAATGTAGATGGATGAGGGGGCGTACTTGAGTAACTGGTTGTGTTAGCCATATGACCATCTTTCCTTTTGTGCAGACTTCCAGTTAATTTAATACATGTTCTGCTCTTGCACTTGGTGTCAAACCTGTATGCTTGTCCTGCATGCTTTAAAGTTAGCCAACCATAGATGTCCTAAATTTGTTCAGAGATTTAATGTTCGGCATCACTTATTCTGGACTGAATAGTATCGAGTATCACAAGCAACCATTACTTCATTCAGACACAAACTTTGTACTACTTGAGTTACCCTATATTTGAATTAATACATCCATAAGTATTCTCCCAGTTTTGAAGTATCAACTTGTACACCTTGATCCAGGAATGTTCAGACATTCCCTAGCCCCTAGATTACTGTTCAGACCCCATGGCTATTAGCCATTTCCCTTGATGTCCTGCCTATAGAGCAGTACCTTTCTGTGCTCTACCTGCATTCAATTAGGTTCAATCTTTTTGCAAGTGACCCCAGTTATCTCATAGTCCTCAAATACTTGAGTTTTAATCCACCTTGTGATGCTTAAATCATCGGTATACATATCATGAATATATAGGTGTTTAGAGTATTGACATCAGATAGGGATCTTCCTGCAGATAAGAAATTGGTGAGCACTTGATATCATTCAAGTGTTAGATTTGTCTTGCCTTGCTTCAGGAATAATGAGAGTTGAGGGAAGAGTCATTGTGTGTAAGGGTATGACTTGAGTGTTAGTATCAATAGGAATGAAGGTTAGAGAGCAGTGTGGCTGTAGTGGCAGTAGGCCATTGCCTATGCTTTGGCAGCCTTACTTGGCAACTATTGCATTTAGCAATGCACTTTGCATTTGCAACATAGACTGCAAATAGCTTAGGTAGCAGGGGATCCTTCCCCTTTGGTATGACCAGGTTGTAGGGAGGAGAAGGGATCTCCATCCCCTGTGTTGGTCTAGAGCAAAAGGTTAGGTGGTGAAGTGGTGTCTTGAGTAATATGGTATCCTAGAGAATGAGTGTCCCAGTGTCATTGACATTTGCATTAGTATTAGGGTGTGTCTTTGTGAGTTTGGTTCAGTCCTTGTATGTTAGTGTTCAGTTGATATATAGGTTGTGTGTGTGAGTGAATTAGAGTGGTTAGATGAGTTTTGAGTGAGTGTGTGCCTTGGGTGAGGGTATGAGGTAGCATATAGGATGTTAGGTAGTAAGAGGGCTTAGACAAATCTCTGTATGTGAGTGTCAGATGGCTTTGTGACATACTATAGAGTATGTGTTGGAGTATGATGTTGAGAGAAAGAGACGAAGATTCTCTATTACCTGGAACCTGGAAGAGAGGAGTGTGGCATGTGGCCTGTGGCAGAGCCATTGGCTTGCAGGTGAACTTCCTGCACAGGAGTACAGGGACTTGGATTAGTCCCTATCGTTAATTAGGCTAAGCTAAGTGCAGTCCAGGTTTAGATATTGATTAGATATGTACCATTGTGTGAGTGTTTAGTAGATATGTGAGGTTGTGTCCATATGTATATATAGACATGTATATATGAGTGAATTAGTGAAAGGGAAGGGAAGTCTTGTCCTGGTGTCAGTAGCAGTAGTGTAAAGAGGAGGTTTGTGTGTGCGTGTGTGAGTTAGAATGACTAGAAAATTGGTTAGGATGTTAGAGTATCAGTTATTATACTTGTATTAGTGGAGTATCTTAAATTTAGAAGAGTATTAGTGTTGTTAGTTCAGAGGTTGTGTCTAGTATTTGTGTATGTGTCTAATGTTCAGATAAATGTGAGTTAGGATATTAATGTATCAGTTATGATTTGGGGATTTCGGTTAAGTGTCAGTTGAGTAGTAGAAGGCAACAAGTTTTAGCACTACAGTAGGTAAGTTCTACAACTACCTTGGTCTGTATTTGGCATTGCAGCTTGCATTGCATTTCAAATGGAGTGGCTTGGCTGCAGCAACTACTGTATTTGCCTTTTTACAGCTTGCATAGCAGCAGGATGGGAGTCAGCCCCATTGTTTAGAGCCTGCTGCACTTGGCAGCAGGGGAATCCTGCCATGGTTAGGCTAAGTTGACTAGGGGGTTTATTCACATAAATGTTTAGAGCTTAGTTAGTATATCCTCTAGTTACCATAGAGTTGCTTGGTCTCATATCATATATATAGGGTTAACGGGGATTATCATTAAAATAGTATATGGTTATATGCATACCATTACATAGGTGTATATTCATAATAGGGCATGTAACATGTTTAGGTGATAAGTTATGGATTAATAGCACTTTAGCCTAGATCTAAATGGCCCAATTTGGCAAACCCTAGAAATTGATAGTGATTGACCAATAGTTGATTATTTGATTGGTATTGACCCAATTAACTCCTTAACCTAGAGTTGATTTAGAAATTAACCTGGTATGACCTAGAACTGACCTAGAAACATATAATTAGTGCATCTAAATATACTGCTTACTCTAGAATAATAAATAACCATGTACATCTCATATATAGGTTTGTGTGACACCACCTTGGACATCGATCATCATTCATTGCTATGGACGACAGGCGAGTACATTCTCTGATAGTTTCTTTCATTTATTTGATGATTACTGTGATTCAGCTTCTAGTATAGTTCTATTTGATTCTCTATCACAATACGTATTGGTATTCTGGATTCATTCACTGGTAACACATGTATTTGACTCATTTAGCCTCTATTACTTGAACCACTCATAAGAACCATCTACTCGAAACACCTACAAGTACTAAATATTCAAATCATACAAGAACCATCACTACAAACAAGATAGCCGTCGTCGTTGGGCCTAGCGTGAGATGTGTCGAATTCAGCAAGAACCACCCTACAAGAAAGATAGTCGTTGACGCTTAGCCAAGCGTACGATATGCCGTATTACAAGAAAGATAGTCATCGTCGCTCGGCCGAGCGTAGATGTGTCGTATTTACTCGTATAATTGTGAAAGATAGCCATCGCATGCTTGCCAAGCGTGCGGTGTGCCATATTTACTCGCTACCCTTTTACCTGTCGAGAACAGTATTTCAAAACACACTGGATTAGTGTCTTGTACTAGAATCACATTGTCTCACGTTTTACAGATTGGACTAGTATCATATTGTTCTAGTTAGTTGTCACTATTTACAATCTTTATTGCCATGCTATCCTGATTCACTGTATTTATTTTCCTTGTTCTAAATTGTTATTCTATATTTGTTACCTGTCTCAACTTCCATGATTTATTAAGTATAATCGTCTATAACTGCTTTATAGTCTTTGTCATTTATTTGGGATTGCTTGAGGAGATGTACTCATTCGAATCCTGACTGGATATATTTTTCAGATAATTCCCCTGAGGATACGTGTCCTACCTTCTATGGATCCGTGGAGGGGATAGCTACCATGGGTCCCGATTCTCAGGAGTGACCGAGGGACTAGTTTTGTGGACTTGTTTTAGAATCTCTATTTTTAACTTGAATTATAATAAGTGGAGATTTCGACATTATATTTGAGTTTAGTTTCATTTGTTGTTTGTTGAGTCCTATAGTTATTAGATTTCTGTGATATCTTATCATGCTTTAGACTGTGATTGAGTATTACCATATCTTTATACTTGTCCTCCATTCGGAGTTGAGATCTATGACAGGTACATTATATATTTATGTGAGTTGATAGTTAGTGACCTAGAACAACATTCACCGTCGATTCTGCGGCGTAGGCTGGACGCTGTTACACACTCGTGTCCCTATACTGGATGCGGATTATGACACGTTTTTAGTGGTAGCCCATGCAGGTCGAGATTCGCATTAGTGCGATGTCGTAGTAGTACGACGATTTAGTTGTACTGCTACGAGCCTACGATAGGAGATAAGGTATAGACTTTAGAGTGAGATGATACTCGATCACAGTTAGGACGACTTGAGAAGATTCCTGGGACACATGAGAATCTCATTATAACCTATCTCAAAATTCGATTCCAACTGTTTCTGTCTACTTTCCTTGTCCGTTGTTGAATTTGATTCTTGGTGTTCATTGTTGACTTGAATTTCTACCAAGATGCTAAGTTGCCACGATTATGGAATCTAGAGTTTTCTGCAGTCATATTAGCTGGCATGGTGAAGACATAGAGTCTGATTTTGGATGTAATTTTTGGGTCATAGGAATTTAAAGTTTTCGCAGCCAAGCATGCGGCAATACGAAAATTTTAGATACTATGATTCTAGAGGTATGTCCCTTAGTTGCGGACCCTATGGTTTATCGCAACCATACTTACTGGCGTGACGAGAATTCTGGTAATATGATTCTGGATAGACGGGTATGGTTCTCAGATTATAGAATAGAAACCCTATAGAGGGTGCCCTAGTATAGTGGAGTGAAATATCAGTGTGGATGTTACTTGAGTATCATGAAGTATAGAGAGGGAGCTAGGCCACCTGTGGTGCAACACCATGCCCAGCACCAGAGGGGCAGGGCTTTTGTGCTGACGGTCGAGGAGACCGATGCTACGGGTGATGTGTTAGTAGGTCTGTCTTTCATGTCCTTCTTTTTTATCTTGTTGTGTGATTCTATTAGTACATGTCAGGATATTTTATGTTATGCTAGATAGTGTGGCGATCTTGTTTGAGACTGTGAAATCACGACCAGTAGGACCATGATTTTGTATGTTATTAGATAGAATTTTCTTGACTTTGATTGTTGGGGTTTGACCTAGAAGGAGTATGACCATCTTAAATTTTGAGGACAAAATTTTTCTAAGGGAGGTAGATTTGTCACCACCACATTCTAGAATAAGGGTATTTTGGCAATTGGTAATTTTTTATTATTTTATATATATTTTAAATTGATGATAATGTTAGTATCGTAATTGGTGGAACCTTAGAACTACATTGTATAGATGTTAGCCATGACCTTAGAAACTTAGTTAGTGAGATTAGACTTGTTAGTTAGACCCTAATCTAGTTAGGATATCATATAGGACTTATTAATTGACTCAAACCATAAACCATAATGGGCCTTTTCTTAAAGGGGCTTTATATGACATGTTAGGAAGGCTTTTAGCCAATTGCACCCAACACAAATCCTAGCCAACCCCATGGTCGGCCACAAGGAGACTCTCCCTTGCCTATTTAAGTAAACATAGCCTCCTTCTTCCCTCTTTCATCACAAACCATAACCTTAATTTGTGTTCTCCCCCAAATTGCCTCCAATATCCAAATTGAGTCCAAATTCCCTCAAATGAATTGCAATCTCTTCCCCTTGGAGAGAGAAAGCCTTTATTGCCTAGCTTGGAAGCATTTGGAGCAATTTGACCATTGGAGCTTGTTGGAGATCTAGATCTAGAAGTTTTTCATTGAGATTCCAACTCTCAATTGGTAAGAGCCCTCTAAATCTTTTAATTTCCCATTTATTGATATAGATGCATTAATTTAGGGTCCCTCTTGCATTAAGAAGGATTTGGGTCAAGTTTGGATTCATTTGATGTGCGTATCACGAGAGTATCGGACACGCACACCAAGTGTTCGATGAAATGACTTTTAGGGCTTTGAATTTTTAGATTTTAGTTTTTATTTGGTTTCTATATTGGATATGTTATGTGTTAGCATTGTAGGGTGTTAACTTGAGGTTTCAGATAGACTTGGTAGATCAATTTGGATTGGGAACTTGTGTGAATGGTGTTGCTCATTGATTTTCACTATTTTTGTTCTAATGGACTGTGCAGTCAGTTGGATTGGGTTGTGTCTGTTGTTTAAACATCCTAATCATTCAAGATAATATAACCTACCATCTACAACATATCTATTTCTCAAGTTCTACAATTTGATTCAGTCGAACCTATTGAATGACCTGTTCTGCTTCTGTTGTTCTGTCTAGAGTGGTGTCTTGCCTTGCTGTTGTCCATTACATATATGCATTTGTCCTGCATATCAACTCTACTGTCCTGCCATTCACTTAGTCGACCACTGTATTCGAGTTGTGATGTCCTGCATTCTTTTGTATAAGAGTATTTAGTCTCATATTTACTGTGTCAGCCCATATAATCATTTGGGATTTCCTGTCTTGTGTTAGTGAATGAGTGTGTAAGTGAATCAAGTGTTAGTTGAGTATAATATTGGTCATACATCCCCTACAAATGTGAAAGACCATAGACTTCATCTATTCAGTCCTTTTGAGGATGGTTGGTCTCCAAAATCCAAATGGTTCAGTCTTGGACAGTAAGGTACATCCCTACCTTGGTATCAGTTAATAATTTTGTATGTGTGTCATTCCCATGTCCATCCTTTTGCTTTATCTTGAGTATCAGTCATGTAGATGGATGGGGGGGTACTTACGTAACTGGTTGTGTTAGCTATATGACCATCTTTCCTTTTGTGCAGACTTTCAGTTAATTTAATACCTGTTCTGCCCTTCAATTGGTGTTAGACTTGTATACATGTCATATATGCTTTAAAGTTAGCCTACCATAGATGCCCTGCATTTGTTCAGAGATTTAATGTTCTGCATCACTTATTCTGGACTGAACAGTATCGAGTATCCCAAGCAACCATTACTTCATTCAGACACAAACTTTGCATTACTTGAGTTGCCCTCCATTTGAATTAATACATCCATAAGTAATCTGCCCAGTTTTGAAGTATCAACTTGTACACCTTGATCTAGGAATGTTCAAACATTCCCTAGCCCCTAGATTACTATTTCGACCCTATGGCTATTAGCCATTTCCCTTGATGTCCTGCCCATAGAGCAGTACCTTTCTGTGCTCTACCTGCATTCAATTAGGTTCAGTCTTTTTAAAAGTGACCCCAGTTATCTAATAGTCCTCAAATACTTGAGTTTTAATCCACCTTGTGATGATCGAATCATTGGTATACATATCATGCATATATAGGTGTTTAGAGTATTGACATCAGATGGTGAAGTGGTGTCTTGAGTAATATGGTATCCTAGAGAATGAGTGTCCCAGTGTCATTGACATTTGCATTAGTATTAGGGTGTGTCTTTGTGATGTGAGTTTGGTTCAGTCCTTGTATGTTAGTGTTCAGTTGATATATAGGTTGTGTGTGTGTGAGTGAATTAGAGTGGTTAGATGAGTTTTGAGTGAGTGTGTGCCTTGTGTGAGGGTATGAGGTAACATGTAGGATGTTAGGTAGTGAAGAGGGCTTAGGCAAATCTCTGTATGTGAGTATCACATGGCTTTGTGACATACTATAGAGTATGTGTTGGAGTATGATGTTGAGAGGAAGAGAGGGAGATTCTCTATTACCTGGAACCTGAAAGAGAGGAATGTGGACGGTGGCAGAGCTATTGGCCTGCAGGTGAACTCCCTGCACAGGAGTGCAAGGACTTGGATTAGTCCTTATCATTTATTAGGCTATGTTAAATACAGTCCAGGTTCAGATATTGATTAGATATGTATCATTGTGTGAGTGTTTAGTAGATATGTGAGGTAGTGTCTATATGTATATATAGATATATATATATGAGTGAAGTAGTGAGAGGGAATGGAAGTCTTGTCCTGGTGTCAGTAGCAGTAGTGTAAAGAGGAGGTTTTTGTGTGCGAGTTAGAGTGACTAGAAAATTGTTAGGATGTTAGAGTATCAATTATTAGACTTGTATCAGTGGAGTATCTCAAATTTAGGAGAGTATTAGTGTTGTTAGTTCAGAGGTTGTGTCTACTATTTGTGTGTGTGTCTAGTGTTTACATAAATGTGAGTTAGGATATTAATGTATCAGTTATGATTTGGGGATTTCGATTGTCAGTTTAGTAGTAGCAGGCAGCAAGTTTTAGCACTGCAGTAGGCATGTTCTACAATTGCCTTGGTCTGTATTTGGCATTGCAGCTTGCATTACATTTCAAATGCAGTGGCTTGGCTGCAGCAACAACTGCATTTTCCTTCTTGTAGCTTGCATAACAGCAGGAGGGGAGTTAGCTCCATTGTTCAGAGCCTGCTGCACTTGGCAGCAAGGGGATCCTGCCATGGTTAGGCTAAGTTGACTTGGGGGTTTGTTCACATAAATGTTTAGAGCTTATCTAGTATATCCTCTAGTTACCATGGAGTTGCTTGGTCTCATATCATATATATAGGGTTAATGGGGATTAACATTAGAATAGTATATGGTTATGTGCATACCATTACATAGGTGTATATTCATAAGGTTATAATATAGGGCATGTAACATGTTTAGGTGATAAGTTATGGATTGATAGCACTTTAGCCTAGATCTAAATGGCCTAATTTGGCAAACCCTAGAAATTGACCAGGATTGACCGATAGTTGACTATTTGATTGGTGTTGAGCCAATTGACTCCTTAACCTAGAGTTGATTTAGAAATTAATCGAGTATAACCTAGAACTGGCCTAGAAACATATAATTAATGCATCTAAAACACTATTTACTCTAGAACAATAAATAACCATGTACATCTTATATATAGGTTTGTGTTGCACCACCTTGGACATCGATCCTTATTCATTGTTCTGGACGACAGGCGAGTACATTCTCTGATAGTTTCTTTCATTTATTTGATGATTACTGTGATTCAACTTCTAGTATAGTTCTATTTGATTCTCTGTCACAACACATATTAGTATTCTGGATTCATTCACTCGTAACACATGTATTTGACTCGTCTAGCCTCTATTACTGGAACCACTCACAAGAACCATCTACTCGAAACACCTACAAGTACTAGATATTCAAATAATACAAGAACCATCACTACAAGCAAGATAGCCATCGCCGTTGGGCCCAGCGTGCGACGTGCCATATTCAACAAAAACTACCCTACAAGAAAGATAGCCGTTGCCGCTTGGCCAAGCGTGCGATGTGCCGTATTACAAGAAAGATAGTTGTCGCCGCTTGGTCGAGCATGCGATGTGCCGTATTTACTCGTCTAATCGTGAAAGATAATCGTCGCACGCTTGCCAAGTGTGCGATGTGCCGTATTTACTCGATACCCTTTTACATGTCGAGAACAGTATTTCAAAACAGACTGGATTAGTGCCTTGTACTAGAATCACATTGTCTCATATTTTACAGATTGGACTAGTATCATATTATTCTAGTTAGCTATCTCTATTTACAGTCTTCATTGCCATGCTCTCCTGATTCATTGTATTTACTTTTATTGTTCTAAACTGTTGTTCTATATTCATTACTTGTCTCAACTTCCATGATTCATCAAGTATAACTGTCTAAAACTGCTTTATACTCTTTGTCATTTGTTTGGGATTGCTTGAGGAGATGTGTTCGTTCCTATCCCGACTGGATATATTTTTCAGATGATTTCCCTGAGGATACGTGTCCTACCTTCTCTGGATCCGAGGAGGGGATAGCTACCTGGGGTCCCGATTCTCAGGAGTGACCGAGGGATTAGTTGTCACCCCCAGTTTCCATGAACAGGGGTATTTTGGTAATTTTCTACTTTAAAATTATTTTAGAATTATTTATTTATTTATTGTAATATTTTGGGGTTATTTGAGTCGGGTTCGAATTTCAACTCATTCCGACTTGTATCGGGACCCGGGGTAGTTTTGACTCTAGCGGACCCACACACTAGTTAGCCATGGCCCATATATTAGTTATTTTAGTTAGTGACTAGGCTAAATTATTTGGTTAGGATTAATTAGATTCGAGTTAGTTGGAATGACTAAACTACCCCCGACTTAGAAGCCCTTCCATGTATTAACTAAATAGATAAGAGAGGGAGCTTTTGGACTTTTCCTAATAAGACAAAACAGCCTTTCATGGCCGGCCACTTCATGTGGATAGGCTCTAACCATCCAACATTATCTCTTCTTTCATTCTCTCTCTTGTTCTTCCCCATTTTTTTCTAGAGAGCAAACCCTAGACATTTCTCCACCAAATCCTTCCATTTTCTCACCCAATCTTCTTTCTTCCTTCTCTATTCAAGACTAGGAGAGCTACCCAAGTTTGAGAGGATTCAGAGCTTGTTCGTGTCCATTTGGGATTCCTACGTGTCGGTGGCGTATCGGGATCGATTCGAGTCACCGAGAGGTATAAATCCCTTCTTTTCCTTATTTCTCTCATGCATTAGAATGGTATTGACCCATAGGAATGACCCCCATGGTTTTGTGCCCATTGGTGTCCATTTCGTATCCATTTGGACACTTGTAGAGGTGTCCAATGTGTAGGATCGTGTCCTAATGGGGAAAACTCCATTTGGACATATATATATATATATATATATATATATATATATTTATATATATATATATATATATATATATATATATATATATATATATGTGTGGTGATATATATATTAATCTCTATATATATTAATCTCTCTCTCTCTCTCTCTCTCTATATATATATATATATATATATATATATATATATATATATATATATATATATATATATATATATATATATATGTATATTCATATTATGGTTTATATATATATATGTGGATATAATTAATGGTGGGAATGTGTATATGTTTGTGAAGGGTTGTGGGTACATAGAGGGTCGGCCAAGTGATGGAATATGTGTGTGTGTGTTTGTGTTTGTAGAGAGGTGTGTAGGTGTTGTGTTTGAGGAAATGGATGAGAGTAGATGAGGGTGGTGTAGTGGTGTAAGTGTGGGATTAGAAGAGGGGGAGGAAAAACCCCATTTCCTGTTGCCCTTAACAGCAGCATTCCCAGCTTACATGGCTGTCCCTTGCTCCTGAAAACCTGTCCCCAATTGCCACATTACTGTCCAATAAAACAGTCCACTAATACACACATTTCACCTCTACATTCACAGTCCCTTACACTTACAAACCTGTCCAGTTTTCCCCATTTAGTTGGATGTCCCAACAGTCCAGTTTGGCCATCATTTGGCTGTCCAAAACAGCCCAGGAATTCCCCTTGATGGCTGTCCTAAAATAGTCCTTGGTTGCCCCATTTCCAGCCCCAATTTCCTGTCCATTTACACCACATGTTAGCCCAAACATAGCACCATATCAGTCCACATTTCTTCATATGTGCTGTCCCAAAATTCCAGCATGTTAACTGTCCCTTTGCCCCTAAAATCAGTCCATAAAACACCACAAAACCAGTCCACTTCAGCCCAGTTTTTAGCCTATATTGGCTGTCCTTTATTGCTCCACATTTTAATCCTACATACCACTAAATTTCAGTCCTAACAACCCATTCATGGCTGTCCTATTTAACCTCATATCAGTCCACATAGGAGCTTGTGTGTATTTGTGAGGTTGTGTGTAGGTGTGTGAGAGCCTAAGTAAGTGTATCTAGTAGTCTATAGGTTAGCCTATGTGTAGACTAGTAGGAAAGCCTATAGGAAAGCTTATAGGTGAGTGATATATGTAAGAGTGTTGTGTGTGAGTGTGAGATGTGTGGGTGTTAGAGTGATGTGAGATTCATGATATCATGGTAAGGTATTGGTAGGGTAATATAGGTTTTGCCTAGAAATAGGGTATTGGAGTCTAGAGTCTAAGATAGGATTAGAACTTGATTTCCTTAGTTGGTAATGATCAAATATGGTGCTCATAGACTAGTTTTGACGTCGGTTGACATTTTTGACCAAAAGTCAACAAAAGTCAACCGAGAGTCAAACTTAGTCTTTAAGCGACTAGATTTGACCGAAACCAAACCAGAGTTGACCAGTTGACTGAAAGTCAACAGTTGGTCAACATTAGACTAGTTTGACCTAGGGTTGACCTAGAGTTGACCAGAGTTGACTTTTTGACCAAAAGTCAATTGTAAGTCAACCTTTGACCCAGTTTGACTTGGATTGACTCCCAGTAACCTAGTATGGCCTATTATGAACCAGTATGACCTAGTATGACCCAGTTTGACCTAGATTGACCTAGTTTTGACTTAGACTTGCATTCATGACTTGAATTAGTTTTCTTTTTCAGTATTAAGCCCTGTTTGACTCATAGTATCTTATTTTAGGTCTGTGACCACTCTGAGCGTCTGTTCACCTTATCAGCTCAGGACCACATGCGAGTACATTCACTGATAGTTTTCATTGTCTTGATATCTACTATATCCGATTCAGTTGTAGTATTTTACATGATTTCTGACACGACGGTTCACGGACTAGTATACGTCGGATCCTGTCATGATATGTTATTCCTGGAATCTCTTGGTATATGAGTATGTGATATCTCTGTGTTTCTGTACTTATATAGACATTAATTTGGAAGTGGGCTGGCCCCCTGCTCTCGAATCCTGTGTTATGACGTGCTATGTCCAGATCCATGATACTATTCGGGAATGGGGGAATTATTAGGGGTTATGTGATCAAAGCCTTCCTGTAATAATTTTGCTAGCGCCACCCTCACCTCACGTAGGGTGTAGCAGATACCCCATTACCAGTTATCCAGGTTGGACGGCATGACTCTCCGTTGAGGACACCGCAGATTGTCGGGCCAAGTGGATAACTTCTCTTGACTCCCTAGCCGATCACATATCGCTATAATAGTTCAAATCACCTTTTACATTTATTAGCGTATCTTATATTCCAGTTTCAGCTTTACTTTCTGTACTTCTCACCATGCTATGATTCTATTACTCACATGCTCTACCTGTCTTTATATTGTGCCATGATTTGAGACTAAGTCCTGTTTGAAAGAAGGGTTACAACTCCGGTCCTTGTTTGGTTCAAGGGTTGTGACTCAGCTTTCAAATAGTTCCCAATTCGCATATATCTTTGTCTTGTATTTCATTATTATTGTCTCTTATAGTATTTCTCAGTTCATATGGAACTGCTGTTCGTGTTTTGTACTTGCTCATTTTCCTGACAGGATACAGTTGACAAATTTTACAGATGATTCAGAGGCTGATTGTCCGACCTACTATGGGGTTGAGTCTGATGGGTTAGACTTAGACCGTGGCTTGTTGGTAGATCCACTAGACTTTGCTCACCCTGAGTAGCATAGTTTAGTTAGGTTTGCCAGGCCTGCGAGCCAGCTAGCACATTTTCAGTTTGTAGTATCTATTACATATATTTTCTGAGACTCTGGATGTTTGTGTATAGCTCTGACTTGTGGATCTTGGACTTATTTCCTGTTTTATCTATCATACCTCTTTTCCATGCTATCTACCTTAGTTTTGATATATGTGATTGAGACTGTATTGCTATGTCACCTCCATTCGGAGTGTATATACTATACAGGTACATTTACCTGTTTTACAGACCCTATATACAGCGTTCTACCGCCGATTCTATGGCGTAGGCTGGACGTAACCACGTGCTCGTGCCCCTCTTCAGGGTGCGGGTCGTGACATATTTTTGTGGAGGCCCATGCAGGTCAGTGTCGCAATTAGTGCGATCTCGTAATGGTGCTCGACTTAGAGTACTAATTACGAGCCTGCAATTAGGACGTAGGACTAGGGTATGATAGGAGTTACTCAATCACATATTAGGAAAATTCTGATCTTTTAATTATTATGACAAATTCTTTTACATTGAATTTAATTGTCCTTCTTTGATATTCTTATCATGTGCCATATTGATTCCTTGTTTCAATCTATCCTCAGGATGACGATCACTCACTCTCAGGCAGCGGGTTCTAGCGCTGTATCGGAGAGGCCCGATCCGGCAGGACTTCCACCTTCGGCTAAGGGAGTTGCACTTGAGGGAGCTGCCACCTCAGTTCCTGCCCTTTCGGCGGGAGCAGCAGTAGAGACGGTTCCAGGAGGTCTTCCACTTCCAGCAGCGGGACCGTCCATGGTCGTCTCTGATATTCTTCCACTGCCGCCTCAGTTACCGACAGATACCCAGAGGATGATGGCCCTCCTGCAGCAGATGTTGCAGACTCAGAACACACAGACAGAGTTGTTGCGGTGGACAATGGAGAACTCGCATCAGCTAGCGATGGCAAAAGTGGAGAGAGGTGCACCGGCTACAGTTCAGGGAGAACCAGTACAGCAGCAGGATCAGGGGAGGCCCGGTACACACCTCGACTTCAGGAAGATGAACCCGCGGGAGTTCAAGGGTACCGAGGGTATCCTATACGCGGACGACTGGCTAGAGGATGTCCAGCGGAGTCTGGAGTTGGCAGAGGTCCCGAGAGGTCTGTTGGTGACTTCTGCAGCGAGCTAGTTTTTCGACATAGCGCTGACTTGGTACCCTACGGATCCGCGTGCATCAGTGAGGGGATTATCTTGGGAGGACTTCAGGAAACTCTTTAAGGAGAAGTTCTACCCAGATGTAGCTTTGACATCTTTGGAGGGGAAGTTTGCCAGTCTGGTACAAGGGAACTCATCGGTAGACGAGTATGCAGCGGAGTTCTTCCGCATGAGCAGGTTTGTACCTAGTTTGGTCCAGGATGAGGGGTGCAAGGCTCGAAAGTTCCGGAGGGGCCTTATACATGCAGTGCGCACTCGCACCTCTGGGAGACGTGATGCGACGTTCGAGCAGATCCTTATGGAGGCGCAGATTACAGAGGAGGACTTCGGCCTCAAGCCGAAGAGGGGCAGTGACGCTCTTGGAGCTAGTTCGAGTGCAGGGCCGACGAAGTGCCCACATTTCCAGCAGAGGCAGTTCCAGCAGCAGCAGCCTCAGTTGCAGTTCCAGCAGGCACCGGCGCGTGCCCAGCAGCACCAGGGTCAGGGTCAGGGTCAGAGGCCGGCTACACAGTATAACTTCTACGGGAAGCCAGGGCACACTAGAGAGGTTTGCAGGAAGAGGTTGGGCGTCTTCTTATACTGTAGGGCGCCCGATCACCAGCTGAAGGACTGCCGTATTCGGGGAGTCCGAGGAGTCCAGGACAGAGCACAGCCGACCAGAGGACCAGCAGTTCAGCAGAGAGGTCCTCCACTTCAGACTCAGCAGCAGCGTTTTGCGCAGCACCAGAGGGGAGCCCCTGCGGGCAGAGTGTTTACCCTGACAGCAGAAGAGGAGGCAGAGCCAGTAGGCAATGTAGTAGCAGGTCACATTCTTCTTGATTCATTCGCTGCATTTACCTTGTTTGATTCGGTGCCAATCATAGCTTTGTGTCTGTTTTCTTTGCTCTGAGACACAATATTATTGCTGAACCTTTGGGTAGGACTTGCAAGATATTGACTGGGAGAGGCATCATCCTGGTCAACAATATCTGCAAGGGGCGGAGAGTTACTGTAGGAGGCCGAGATTTGGGTATGTGCTTGCTCGTAATGCCCCTTCCGAGGTATGATATGGTACTCGAAATAGATTGGTTGAGCATGCACCATGCTACTATAGAGGGTAAAGGAGGTAGGATTCTGTTTAGGCTGCCGGAAGAGCCAGAGATTGTGTTTGCCAGAGGAGCAGCTGAGCCGGGAGATGGGTTCTGCAGAGCTTTACTGGCGGGACAGGCATTGCCGCATCCATTGATAGCTAACTTCATGGATGTTTTTTTCCGAGGAGTTGCCTGGGATGCCGCCGGATAGAGACATTGAGTTCTCTATAGACTTAGTACCGGGTGCTGAGCCTATCTCACAGTACGTCTATAGGGTCAACAATAGCGAGTTAGCGGAGCTGAAGAAGCAGGTCGACGAGATGCAGGACAAGGGATTCATTAGATCCAGTTCATCGCTTTGGGGAGCGCCAGTCCTGTTTGTACCGAAGAAGGATGGTACGATGTGCATATGTATCGACTACAGGGACGCTCAAGAACCTTACTATCAAGAACAAGTACCCATTGCCGAGGATCGACGACTTGTTCGATCAGTTGAGCGGTGCCAAGGTGTTTTCAAAGATAGATCTGAGGTTCGGCTAACATCACTTGATATGAAGCAGGAAGACATTCCGAAGACAGCTTTTCGGACTCGGTATGGTCAGTACGAGTTCACTGTAATGCCATTTGGGTTGACCAATGCCCCGCTGTGTTCATGAACTTGATGAACAAGGTATTCCATCAGTACCTTGACAAGTTCGTGGTGGTCTTCATAGACGACATCCTGGTCTACTCAAAGACGCCGGAGGAGCACGAGGAGCATCTGAGGATTGTGCTCGAGTCTTTGAGAAAGGAGCAGTTGTATGGAAAGCTGTCGAAGTGTGAGTTCTTCCTGGACCAGGTCGAGTTCTTGGGTCATGTTGTGACCGAGCACGGGATCTCAGTAGACCAGAAGAAGATTGTTGCGATAGAGTCTTGGTCTACGCCCAGTACAGTTGCCGAGATTCGGAGCTTTCTGGGATTGGCGGGCTACTATCGGAAGTTCGTCCAGGATTTCTCACGGATCATGGAGCCGATGACTAGACTCACCAGGAAGGACGTGGAGTTCGTCTGGACTGAGGAGTGTCAAGGCCGCCTTCGATGAGCTGAAGAAGAGGTTGACATCAGCTCCGATCTTGACATTACCGTCTGGGACCGATGGTTTCTCGATTTACAGCGACGCTTCTGGCCGGGGTCTGGGTTGTGTACTTTAGCAGCACAGAAAGGTGATTGCCTATGCATCTAGGCAGTTACGTCCTCATGAAAAGAACTACCCGACTCACGATCTGAAGTTAGCCGCTGTTATCTTTGCCCTGAAGTTATGGAAACACTATCTGTACGGAGAGCTGGTTGAGATCTTTACTGGTCACAAGAGCTTGAAGTACGTGTTCACTCAGAAGGAGCTGAACATGCGGCAGAGACGTTGGCTTGAGCCGATAAGGATTTCGATATCGCCTTGCAGTACCATCCAGGAAAGGCCAACGTAGTTGTAGATGCCTTGAGCAGGTATCCAGTGGCTATGTATCTGACAGCAGACCGTCATCTTTTGGCTGACCTGGACAGTTTGGGAATCGAGGTGATTATTCCAGGCATGAAGGTGCGGATGTAGGGTTTATAGATTCAGTCTGAGTTGATGGACAGAGTCAGATCAGCACAGTGTAATTATATTGCCCTGAGGTGCATCAGGAAGCAGTACAGGCAGGGCTGCTTGATGATTTCTCTATTGCCGAAGATGGGTCGCTGCGGTACGGTACTAGACTGTGCATTCCGAGTGGGGAGCTTCGGGAGGAGGTTCTTCAGGAGGCTCATCGCTCTCAGTACTCTATGCATCCTGGTGCCAACAAGATGTACAGAGATCTGAGAGAGCACGTTTGGTGGTACGGCATGAAGCACGAGGTAGCTCAGTTTGTATCTCGCTGCTTGGTTTGTCAGCAGGTGAAGGCCGAGAGGCAGAGGCCTGGTGGGTTGCTACAGCTACTACCCATTCCTGAGTAGAAGTGGGAGCACATCACCATGGACTTTGTGTCCGGACTTCTGCGATCTCTAGGAGGGAAAGACGCGGGTTGGGTCATAGTTGATAGATTGACCAAATCGGCCCACTTTTTGCCTTTCAAGGTAGGGTTTGTCTACGGAGAGGTGGCAGAGCTGTATGTTCGTCAGATCGTGCGATTGCATGGGGTTCCTGTGAGCATAGTTTCAGATCGGGATAGCCGTTTCACTTCTCACTTCTGGAGGAGTTTGCAGGCTAGCTTGGGCACCTCACTCAAGTTTAGTACCGCTTATCACCCCCAGACAGACGGGCAGTCGGAGAGGACTATCCAGACTTTGGAGGATATGCTTCGCACGTGTGTGCTAGATCTCGGGGGTTCTTGGGAGGATCATCTTCACCTGGTAGAGTTTGCTTACAACAACAGCTATCATGCCAGTATAGAGATGTCGCCATTCGAGGCTCTATACGGACGGAGATGTCGTACTCCCTTGTTATGGGACGATGTTGGCGAGAGAGTGCTGCTTGGACCGGAGATGGTGGTCGATGTAGCTAAGAAGGTTAGGATGATTAGAGACAGACTTCGGGTGGCTCAGGATAGGCAGCGGCATTGGGCCGATAGCCACCAGGAGACAGTTAGAGTTCGAGGTTAGTTTCAGTTCCTGTTTGTTATGATTGTGATTTTGTTTGTCCTGTGTGCTGAGTTTGTTCTATGTCTAGGTTGGTGCTTTGGTGTTACTGAAGATTTCTTCGACATGGGGCACGATTCGCTTTGGCGAAGGCGGAAAGCTTAGTCCGTGCTACATCGGACCTTTCACCATCCTTGAGAGGGTCGGTGCAGTGGCTTACCGGCTAGACTTGCCGCCTACGCTAGAGGGGGTACACAACGTGTTCCATGTGTCGTAGCTGAGACGGTACGTGGCGGACCCCAGCCATGTATTGGACCATTCAGCGATCGAGGTGGGGCCTACTCTTCACTATCTAGAGCAGCCAGTGAAGATTCTGGATCGTAGGGAGAAGGTGCTCCGGAACCAGGTTATACCCTTGGTTCGTGTTGCATGGAGGCATCACTCTCCAGGTGAGTCTACCTGGGAGAGAGAGGATGACATGCGGGAGCATTTCCTTATCTCTTCGAGCCCTGAGGTATAATTTCTGTTTCTGTATTGTGTTTCAGTGTTTGTTTGTTTTAATTTTGAGGACAAATTTTTTTAAGGTGGATAGATTTGTCACCCCCAGTTTCCATGAACAGGAGTATTTTGGTAATTTTCTACTTTAAAATTATTTTGGAATTATTTATTTATTTATTGTAATATTTTGAGGTTATTTGAGTCGGGTTCGAATTTAACTCATTCCGACTTGTATCGGGGATCCGGGGTAGTTTTGACTCTAGCGGGCCCACATACTAGGTAGCCATGGCCCACAAGTTAGTTATTTTAGTTAGTGACTAGGCTAAATTAATTGGTTAGGATTAATTAGATTAGAGTTAGTTAGAATGACTAAACTACCCCCGACTTAGAAGCCCTTCCATGTATTAACTAAATAGATAAGAGAGGGGGCTTTTGGACTTTTCCTAATAAGACAAAATAGCCTTTCATGGTCGGCCACTTCATGTGGATGGGCTCTAGCCATCCAACATTATCTCTTCTTTCATTCTCTCTCTTGTTCTTCCCCATTTTTTCTAGAGAGCAAACCCTAGAAATTTCTCCACCAAATCCTTCCATTTTCTCACCCAATCTTCTTCCTTCCTTCTCCATTCAAGACTAGGAGGGAGCTACCCAAGTTTGAGAGGATTCGGAGCTTGTTCGTGTCCGTTTGGGATTCCTACGTGTCGGTGGCGTATCAGGATAGATTCGAGTCACCGGGAGGTATAAATCCCTTCCTTTCCTTATTTCTCTCATGCATTAGAATGGTATTGACCCACAGGAATGACCCCCATGGTTTTGTGCCCATTGGTATCCATTTCGTGTCCATTTGGACACTTGTAGAGGTGTCCAATGTGTAGGATCGTGTCCTAATGGGAAAAACCCTATTTGGGCACTTGTAGAATCATTTGTGTATTGATTTGATGTTATTCTAATATGTATTCCAGATTTTCATGTGTTTAGGAATAGTTTTTTCTATGTATCTTAATGTATCATATTGTTAATATATATATATATATATATATATATATATGGTGATATATGGTGATATATATATTAATCTCTCTATATATATATATATATATGTATATTCATATTATGGTTTATATATATATGTGGATATAATTAATGGTGGGAATGTGTATATGTTTGTGATGGGTTGTGGGTACATAGAGGGTCGGCCAAGTGATGGAATATGTGTGTGTGTTTGTGTTTGTAGAGAGGTGTGTAGGTGTTGTGTTTGAGGAAATGGATGAGAGTAGATGAGGGTGGTGTAGTGGTATAAGTGTGGGATTAGAAAAGGGGGAGGAAAAACCCCATTTCCTGCTGCCCTTAACAGCAGCATTCCCAGCTTACATGGCTGTCCCTTGCTCCTGAAAACCTGTCCCCAATTGCCACATTACTGTCCAATAAAACAGTCCACTAATACACCCATTTCACCCCTACATACACAGCCCCTTACACTTACAAACCTGTCCAGTTTTCCCCATTTAGTTGGCTGTCCCAACAGTCCAGTTTGGCCATCATTTGGCTGTCGAAAACAACCCAGGAATTCCTGTCACGCCCCGCTCCCGTAGGAGCGATCGTCCTCGCTAAGGCGTGATGCCGCACGGGCCTAGGTTGCGCCCATGCAAGGCCAAGTCCAGAAACGGCCGATTTAGCTAGGCCACAGAGTCGCACAGAGTGTCCCCATTGCAGCGGAAAGTAAATAAACACAGAGTCGCACAGAGTGTCCCCATTGCTCGAGAAATAGCTCCGTGCCTTAGCACGTTCGAGGAAAGCTCCGCTCCCGCCGACGTTTCCTGCTTCCTGCAAGCAAACTGTGGGGTTATCAGTACATTATTATGCACTGGTGGGGAGGCTAGCTCGCCCACAACGCTATCATTACCAAACACGCTCCATTTACTTTTGTGCGACATCTATCATTCATTGTCTTTCTAATCTTGCCTTAGGATCAGTTTCATGGCATATTTCATGACCTATCTCGTGCTGCCGAATTCGAGTGTGTGCATGAAAATGAATGCACGACTTACCCATACTTACCGTCCGGCCTTCCCTGTCCAAAGTAAATCAAGTTAGTCAACAATTCAATATGAACTTTTCTATGTCAAAGGCGTATCCCTGCCTCGGATTCTAGCATGTCGTAGGCACGTTATCTACACTTGCAGCTATTTTTCATTTTCATTTGGTGTATCACATTTCAAACATATTCATAAGGCACTTCATTTTGTTAACTTAGACTACTTTAATTTCAATGCAAGGACTTGCACGTGGATCGCCACCAGCAAAGCCCACTTAAATCTATATGCACCGGTCGCTGGCACCACAAGCCATTTTGGACATCCAAGCCGTGGTATTTCTTAACTAGCATAGGGTGAGGACTGGCACACACCCCGATAGTCTCTTGAAATACTCCTGCACTTACGTCCCCCGGGTGGCCGAGTCCGCACCCAGGCAGCCCGTAAGCCATGACTTTGATCCGGCCTAGGCCGGCATATCCCCCCTTTGATCATGCCGCGGAATCCCTTTTTCTTACGGACACAGAATACGCCACCCCTCGCTCGTGCCGTTTGTCCACGACCATTTCGTATTATTGTCATCATAGGCTAACCCTTAGCCGCAATGCGTTATCGACCAGGTTGGCGTCCGTGCAGCGCGGGTAGCGAGCCCCGTTGCACGTGCCCATCACACTTGTCGCTAACCATTTCTTTCCTCTCTTATCTTTCATTCATTCTTTCTTTTCTTTGTTTCACTTGTCCGTTTGTTCATCGATTCATTCATGTATTCATTCTTTCATTCGTTGATTCATTCATTCACTTATTCGTTCATTCATTCATTTATACATTTTGCAACTCCCCGTACGGGAGTCGCCTTGGCGACCCATCGGTCCCATAGCCTTTCAATGTTGCTAAGCTCTACTCGGAACGACTATGTTGATAGTCTTCCCGTTTCATTGTTGTAAACCATTCATTGTTTCATTGTTGAACGCATCAGAGACGTAAACGTAAGCTTATGCCTTAGCACGAGCGTGGAGCGCGGGCGAGAGTTCTCTTACTTTTTCATATTCCTTTCCATATTCTATACAAGCATACAAGTTGGGATTATTCCCTTAGCTAGGTGCGTTGAGTCATTTATTAGCATGCACGGGGTTATCGCCTAGCGATTTTCGTGATAGTGTCCGCATTATTATGTGTCTAGGCTAAGCAGAGACGGGTTCATCGGAGCCACCCACCTTAGTGATGTTTGCATTAGTCGAGCGATACTCCGAGCGCGCCTTTGATAGTCTAAGTCTGGATTCATCTTTGACGAGCCATTGCAAGTCTTGCATCGATTCGCATCGATACTTCATCGTGTCGATACAACTCTTCGAGTCGACGGCTCGTTTAAGTCGTTGAACATGCCGTTTGAATCGGCGTTCCGCTAGGGCGGAGCGGGCCATTACATCATACACCACTCAAAACAAGTCTCGTCCTCGAGACTTCCTGAGTGCAGGTCATCCTACCATTCTTTAACCCATGTCGTGTACGTGTCCTTGACAATTCCTTACCGAATGGCTTTTCATTCATTTTAGAGTTGATGATACTCATTCAATTGTCGTGTTTTCTTCGACTCGTCTGTTATTTTGACGTGTTACGGGACTGCAATGGTTGTACGAGGCACGTTGTAATTCGTCAAACATGAGGGTCGTAGGCTGAGGCAAACTCACTCATTCATTCATGCGCATCGCAATACCCACTTGCAGCTGCATTCGAGTTCATCATATCGCTGAGTTTGGATCGTGCACGTATCCAAGGTATCCCCCAAATACGTACATTTCAACCAAGCTTAGCGATTAGCGAAGTCGGACAAGCTACTCGTGATAGTTTTGATTTGCCGATCGTTTTACTAACTTCGATTTAAAATCGAACTCGTGTGCATCTCACTATCATTTATTTCGGTCCTCGAGATGTCCCGATTCGCTTCTCAAGCGCTCTTGTCAACGAAATCAATACGATTTCTTCTTAGCGGAGTCGGCCAAGTCTAAGTAATTCTCGTTCGATTCGAGACCAAGTATTGCACTATCATCGAGTATGTCTTCCGACCAATGATTCAATTCGTTATTCCAACTTTACTTGCGCATCATCCATTCCTATCGTTTGGGGCCATTCTCGTCGTCGTTCACGCACACTCCCTGTTCCCCGTCCTACTCTAAGTCTTATTGTCCCAAGTCTATCGTCCGTCCAGACGATACTGTAAATGCCATCGCACAGGTTCAATCACTCGGCATAGGGTCGTCCGCCTATCCGCTAGGTCAGCTCACAAGGTCATAGTTACAAGTCAAGTCCGTCGCTCATCGTGCAAGGTCGTTGCACGACGCTCGCCCCAAATCCTATGGTCAAACCATTTGTTTGCTTGTACGGGTGTTTCTACCCAAGCTCGCGTCACTCAGATTTCTAAACATCGAGTACGATCACCTAATTTACATCAAGACTTACGTTGCACATACTCAATTCCGTTCAATCACCAGTTCTAACCAATTCGTGTATTCGATCACGAGGTCATCCAGCTCGTCAATACATTGCGCCCCAATCTCACGCGAGTCCGATTATCCACGGCGGTTCATGAATCACCATGCACGCTCCCGCGGAATAATCGTTCTCATCGGGGCGTAACTCTTGTTTGAGTTTTAGACTAACCCATTCTCGATACGCGGATTGGACCTACTCAATCCTCAAGTTCAATCTTTCAAGCACACCATTTCATTTTCGAGTCCACCTTCGCGTCAAACAACAAGTCGAAGCAATCAGATTGCCACGCCATCCAAGTTCAATCACTCCTGCTGTATGAATCACCATATCAGCGCTCACGCGGAGTGATCATCCTAATCCGGTGCGACGCATGTGCGAGGCTGGAGTTGCGCTCGCATAAGACAAGAACGTCAACATTGTGGTTGTCAACGAAGTAAATCCAAGCATTTCATTTTCTATCCAAGCCAAGATCGATAGTCCATTTATATTTTGTTCAACTAGAAAGTCCTCGAGCCAAATCTATCTTTTCCTCGACACATTTTTAACATTTCAAGTATAGTATCCAACGGAACAATGATATTTGCACGACCGTCATTCGTCGAGTCAGAGTGCCCCCGAGTTATCGCATATCGATCTTTGATACGCCTCAATACCATCGACGATATGCGTAACCTGACGATCTTCCTTTGCAACCAATTTCGAGCCGTGCGACTGATGCTATTGTCCGAGTTGGATATTCCAAAATTTCCTCGATATTCAAGATCAAGTTCGATCGCTATTCCTCAAGCTCGTTTCAAGATCGTTGTTCAAAACTCAAGTCACATTAAATTTGAATCAATCCCAAATCGTACGCGCGATCCTCTAAGTTTTTTTTTTCCTCGATCAAGACCATTCACTTTCATTCATCGTTCCGAATCGTTTTTTAACATGCGTTGCCCACTCACAAGTTGTCCGAACGACATCTCGTTCAGGACATTCGAAGTCACGATCAACTAAGCGTGATGCGTTCTAAGGCTTTGCGCGATCGCATCTCCTCGCCGACTTACTCGTTCTATCCGTAAATCCTTTAGTCTTGCTCGAACAATTTCTATGTCGTCCATACACCACTCAGAGTTCGAGCCACTCGACTAGTCGTCGACACTCACTCTTATCCTTCTTCGAACCTATCACATACACCACTCGGATTCAAGCCATACGATCTACTCCTCAATCATGTTTGCGTCAGACGCTAAGACATCTTTCAGATTCGTTCGACGAATCTCTAGCGTAATCGCTCACGTCGCCTCGACGTACTAACTCGTTCATACTAATTCTCAAAATCTGAGCCAATTGTTCCGAGTACGCCTAAGCGTTAACTCGATAGCGTTCCTATCGATAGACACTCTAAGTGTATCTCCGTTTCCGACCGAGCGGTACTTGATATCGCTCGCAACTCGATTGCACCAGAAGTCGAGGTGCGCGACACACGGCACAACTTAGCCAAAAGGCCGTGTGCACAGCTATCCCGTGCGGACTATATTCGAGTTCGCATGCTCACTTATCCTCGTTCGAGCGATAATCGATCTCACTCGCAACTCGTTTGTACCAGAAGGTCTAGGTGCGCGACACTCTGCACAACTTAGCCAAAAGGCTGCGTGCGTAACCATCCCATTCGAACTATACTTTGGTCTCGTATACTTGTTTGCTGTCATCGTAAGCTCATTCAAGCATGCACTGTGTTTGCTAACTCTTAGCATCGGTTCCTTCCGACTCAAGTCCGTCGTGGTGGCACAAAGGCCTTTGCCTATCGATCCCGTCCAACCGAGTACTCGTACGAGCTTTTGAAAGTATTAGACTTATTGTATGGAACATCCCAAGGCACAACGAGAGAGAGCGTACACTTCTTTTGTTTCAACGAGCTTTCAAAACTGAGAGTATCAAAATGAAGTCCAAGGACGTAAAGCCGTGCTCTGATACCAATCTGTCACGCCCCGCTCCCGTAGGAGCGATCGTCCTCGCTAAGGCGTGATGCCGCACGGGCCTAGGTTGCGCCCGTACAAGGCCAAGTCCAGAAACGATCGATTTAGCTAGGCCACAGAGTCGCACAGAGTGTCCCTATTGCAGCGGAAAGTAAATAAACATAAGTAGAAGCAAATTCGAACTCTTTATTGATATTCATGAAGGTTACAAGCGGCGCTAGGCCGATATTACAAATCGCTCAAGCTCTCTCTCTGAACATAAAAGGCGTGCCAAGTGGCTTACAAGATGGAATAATACATGGCGATGTTCCAATACATTATGTCCTGTATATGGTGCTCCAGCTCCTTGCAGCGCTCCAAGGCTCGAGAAATAGCTCCGCGCCTTAGCACGTTCGAGGAAAGCTCCGCACCCGCCGACGTTTCCTGCTTCCTGCAAGCAAACTGTGGGGTTATCAGTATATTGTTATGCACTGGTGGGGAGGCTAGCTCGCCCATAACGCTATCATTACCAAACACGCTCCATTTACTTTTGTGCAACATCTATCATTCATTGTCTTTCTAATCTTGCCTTAGGATCAGTTTCATGGCATATTTCATGACCTATCTCGTGTTGCCGAATTCGAGTGTGTGCATGGAAATGAATGCACAACTTACCCATACTTACCGTCCGGCCTTCCCTGTCCAAAGTAAATCAAGTTAGTCAACAATTCAATATGAACTTTTCTATATCAAAGGCGTGTCCCTGCCTCGGATTCTAGCATGTCGTAGGCACGTTATCTACACTTGCAGCTATTTCTTATTTTCATTTGGTGTATCACATTTCAAACATATTCATAAGGCACTTCATTTTGTTAACTTAGACTACTTTGATTTCAATACAAGGACTTGCACGTGGATCGCCACCAGCAAAGCCCACTTAACTCTATATGCACCGGTCGCTGGCACCACAAGCCATTTTGGACATCCAAGCCGTGGTATTTCTCAACTAGCATAGGGTGAGGACTGGCACACACCCCGATAGTATACTCCTGCACTTACGTCCCCCGAGTGGCCGAGTCCGCACCCAGGCAGCCCGTAAGCCATGACTTTGATCCCGCCTAGGCCGGCATATCCCCCCTTTGATCATGCCGCGGAATCCCTTTTCCTTACGGACACAGCATACGCCACCCCTCGCTCGTGCCGTTTGTCCACGACCATTTCGTATTATTATCATCATAGGCTAACCCTTAGCCGCAATGCGTTATCGACCAGGTTGGCGTCCGTGCAGCGCGGGTAGCGAGCCCCGTTGCACGTGCCCGTCACACCTGTCACTAACCATTTCTTTCCTCTCTTATCTTTCATTCATTCTTTCTTTTCTTTGTTTCACTTGTCCGTTTGTTCATCGATTCATTCATGTATTCATTCTTTCATTCGTTGATTCATTCATTCACTTACTCGTTCATTCATTCATTTATACATTTTGCAACTCCCCGTACGGGAGTCGCCTTGGCGACCCATCGGTCCCATAGCCTTTCAATGTTGCTAAGCTCTACTCGGAACGACTATGTTGATAGTCTTCCCGTTTCATTGTTGTAAACCATTCATTGTTTCATTATTGAACGCATCAGAGACGTAAACGTAAGCTTGTGCCTTAGCACGAGCGTGGAGCGCGGGCGAGAGTTCTCTTACTTTTCCATGTTACTTTCCATATTCTATACAAGCATACAAGTTGGGATTATTCCCTTAGCTAGGTGCGTTGAGTCATTTATTAGCATGCACGGGGTTATCGCCTAGCAATTTTCATGATAGTGTCCGCATTATTATGTGTCTAGGCTAAGCAGAGACGGGTTCATCGGAGACACCCACCTTAGTGATGTTTGCATCGGTCGAGCGATACTCCAAGCGCGCCTTTGATAGTCTAAGTCTGGATTCATCTTTGACGAGCCATTGCAAGTCTTGCATCGATTCACATCGATACTTCATCGGGTCGACACAACTCTTCGAGTCGACGGCTCGTTTAAGTCGTTGAACATGCCGTTTGAATCGGCGTTCCGCTAGGGCGGAGCGGGCCATTACAATTCCCCTTGATGGCTGTCCTAAAACAGTCCTTGGTTGCCCTATTTCAAGCCCCAATTTCCTGTCCATTTACACCACATGTTAGCCCAAACATATCACCATATCAGTCCACATTTCTTCATATGTGCTGTCCCAAAATTCCAGCATGTTGATTGTCCCTTTGCCCCTAAAATCAGTCCCTAAAACACCACAAAACCAGTCCACTTCAGCCCAGTTTTTAGCCTATATTGGCTGTCCTTTATTGCTCCACATTTCAATCCTACATACCACTAAATTTCAGTCCTAACAACCCATTCATGGCTGTCCTATTTAACCTCATATCAGTCCACATAGGAGCTTGTGTGTGTGTATTTGTGAGGTTGTATGTAGGTGTGTGAGAGCCTAAGTAAGTGTATCTAGTAGTCTATAGGTTAGCCTATGTGTAGACTAGTAGGAAAGCCTATAGGAAAGCTTATAGGTGAGTGATATATGTAAGAGTGTTGTGTGTGAGTGTGAGATGTGTGGGTGTTAGAGTGATGTGAGATTCATGATATCATGGTAAGGTATTAGTAGGGTAATATAGGTTTTGCCTAGAAATAGGGTATTGGAGTCTAGAGTCTAAGATAGGATTAGAACTTGATTTCCTTGGTTGGTAATGATCAAATATGGTGCTCATAGACTAGTTTTGACGTCGGTTGACATTTTTGACCAAAAGTCAACAAAAGTCAACCGAGAGTCAAACTTAGTCTTTAAGCGACTAGATTTGACCGAAACCAAACCAGAGTTGACCAGTTGACTAAAAGTCAACAGTTGGTCAACATTAGACTAGTTTGACCTAGGGTTGACCTAGAGTTGACTAGAGTTGACTTTTTGACGAAAAGTCAACTGTAAGTCAACCTTTGACCCAGATTGACCTAGTTTGACTTGGATTGACTCCCAGTAACCTAGTATGGCCTAGTATAAACCAGTATGACCTGGTATGACCCAGTTTGACCTAGATTGACCTAGTTTTGACTTAGACTTGCATTCATGACTTGAATTAGTTTCCTTTTTCAGTATTAAGCCTTGTTTGACTCATAGTATCTTATTTTAGGTTTGTGACCACTCTGAGCGTCTGTTCACCTTATCAGCTCAGGACCACAGGCGAGTACATTCACTGATAGTTTTTATTGTCTTGATATCTACTATATCTGATTCAGTTGTAGTGTTTTACATGATTCATGATACGACGGTTCACGGACTAGTATACGTCGGATCCTGTCATGAGATGTTATTCCTGGACTCCCTTGGTATATGAGTATGTGATATCTCTGTGTTTATGTACTTATATAGACATTAATTTGGGAGTGGGCTGGCCCCCTGCACTCGAATCCTGTGTCATGACGTGCCATGTCCGGATCCGTGATACTATTCGGGGATGGGGGAATTATTAGGGGTTATGTGATCAAAGCCTTCCTGTAACTATTTTGCTAGTGCCACCATCACCTCACGTAGGGTGTAGAAGATACCCCATTACCAGTTATCCAGGTTGGACGGCATGACTCTCCGTTGAGGACACCGCAGATTGCCGGGCCAAGTGGATAACTCTCTCTTGACTCCCTAGCCGATCACATATCGCTCTAATAGTTCAAATCACCTTTTACATTTATTAGCGTATGTTATATTCCAGTTTCAGCTTTACTTTCTGTACTTCTCACTATGCTATGATTCTATTACTCACATGCTCTACCTGTCTTTATACTGTGCCATGATTTGAGACTAAGTCCTATTTGAAAGAATGGTTACAACTTCGGTCCTTGTTTGGTTCAAGGGTTGTAACTCGGCTTTCAAATGGTTCCCAAGTTGCCTATATCTTTGTCTTGTATTTTATTATTGTTGTCCCTTATAGTATTTCTTAATTCATATGGAACTGCTGTTGGTATTTTGTAATTGCTCATTTTTCTGACAGGATACCGTTGACAAATTTTACAGATGATTCAGAGGCTGATTGCCTGACCCACTATGGGGTTGAATCTGATGGGTTAGACTTAGACCGTAGCTTGTTGGTAGAGCCACTAGACTTTGCTCACCATAAGTAGCATAGTTTAGTTAGGTTTGCCTGGCCTACGAGCCAGCTAGTACATTTTCAGTTTGTAGTATCTATTACATATATTTTCTGAGACTTTGGATGTTTGTGTATAGCTCTGACTTGTGGATTTTGGACTTATTTCCCGTTTTATCTATCATATCTCTTTTCCATGCTATCTACCTTAGTTTTGATATATGTGATTGGGACTGTATTGCTATGTCACCTCCATTCAGAGTGTATATACTGTACAGGTACATTTATCTATTTTAGTCGTAGTATTTACAGATCCTATATACAGCGTTCTACCGCCGATTCTGCAGCGTAGGCTGGACGTAACCACGTGCTTGTGCCCCTCTTCAGGGTGCGGGCCGTGACACTAGTTTAGTGGAATTGTTTTAGAATCTCTGTTCTGAACTTGAATTGTAATAAGTGGAGATTTTGACATTATATTTGAGTTTTGTTTCAGTTATTATTTCAGTTGTTGTTTATTAAGTCTTATAGTTATTAGATTTCTGTGATATCTTATCGTGCTTTAGACTGTGATTGAGTATTACCATATCTTTATACTTGTCCTCCATTCGGAGTTGAGATCTATAACAGGTACATTATATATTTGTGTGAGTTGATAGTTAGCGACCTAGAACAGCGTTCTACCGCTGATTATGCGACGTAGGCTGGGCGCTGTTACACACTCGTGCCCCTATATTGGGTGCAGGTCGTGACAACGCCTGTGAAAAGTCATAAAAGCACACACTTGAAGAAATTACCAGGTCCTCAGAGGGACGTAACAAGATACATAAAAATATACCATATGAACTGAATATAAAATATTTCACACGTCACAAGTAAAAGCAAAACTCCAAATCATAGCACGGCCCAATATCCCATCTTCGAAACAGTGGACTACCCCCATAACCAAACAAGGACAAGGGGTAGCACACTATTTCATGATGTGACATTATTCCATGCCACTATTAAATGGGGGTGACATGACATCAACTAAGGTCACCTAACCATTCTACTGTGTTTATGCAGTTAATAACAAACCTTCAACGCATGGGCCCTCTGGCTATATGGGATTGGCATAGTCCCCTCCCTGGATACCAGGGGCCTCAAAGCATGGTGTTCCTCGAACATCAGAGGCCAGCAAGAATAAGAATAGGGGATAGTCAAGCCCGTATCTCTAGCAGATCTTTCGGGTACAAAAGGGACGTGTAATAGTGGCCATACGATAAGGAAATATTCTATCCACCCTATGCACCTACCTAAGTTGTATCCAGGACCATGTACCTCTACTAACTGCCAAGTCTCCTAACATGCATGTATTAGCAGTTAGACTTAACGCATGCGCACGAGTGAGCAGCCAACACGCAAGTACCTCTATGTGTTACTCAAATCTCACACATATCTCGTGGCACAGTCGTGACAAAATTTATGATAATACACTAACAAACGGTAGTACCTTAACTCTAGGTCCATATGCAAATTTAAAGCCAAGAAAGAAAATATGACTAGCAAGTAAGTAAATCATGAATTGTAACAAGGATGCAACTGAAAGAACTAGAAATAAACATGAAGAAATATGCAATAACTAAACAATAAAGATGCAGACTAAATATAAGCAGTAAATATGGCAAGTTATCTTGTCCGAGATGGTGTGAAAAATAACAGTATCCAGTAGCTCGAACCGACAGATAAGTGAAGTAATGACGGCCAACTTCTGCAAACGTCCTCGGATGCTGAAACAGACATCACCAACATTTTTGGTATAAAAGAAATGTTTAAAATTGTCTACCCAAAAGTTAAAATTTGGACACAGGGGCAAAATCATAATTTTGGGTCAAAATCATTTTTGACACACTTTGCACTGAAAAGTGTGTCAAGTCCTACGGTCTCTAAAGTCATCAAGTTTTATATCTATGGGTCCGATTTGATGATATGAACACAGATGTATGTCTAAAGTTGGATTTCCATGAGTCGTGTATAATTTTGCCCGTTGGATCGGATCGCGCGCCTGTCAAAATAGTATTTCGGTCGACCTTCTCGAAATCGGACCAAACTTGGCTCACGAACCAAATAAATGATACAAGTTTAGTGGCACAAGTTTCATCTCAGGATGATGAACGTGCACGAAGTTTTGAGCTAGTTTGTAAAGAGGTCGGTATGGGATATCACGTTCGATACGCCTCGATTTCGTCGTGCACACACAACAAAATCGAGTTCCGTCGAATCCCACACGTCCGCAAAATCGATATACACCTTTGGATACTTCAGTTCGTGACCACATATCCCGGTTTGTCGCGGCGCATGTCATATCGACAAAAATTCTTATCTCTCTACAGTTTTGAAAATAGTTTTTCGTTAACTTGGAAAACCAATTTCTTGGCACACAGTGGTCGAATTCGACTTCCATAAAAAGGGTTTTGTAGCCCTATATGTTGTCTTGGTCTATATTTAATTGGATTTTGAAAATTCAAAATAACCTAGTAGGAAACATCCTTCCAAGTTAGGATGGTGGCTGTCTATAAACTGCTTATCTATACAGTTTTTCTTCCAAGTTTAGCTCGATTTTCCCGAATCGATTCTTTCCTACAATCGAACCTATATACTATGATTTGGAGAGGGTCATATAGATTTCAAGTAGGAACTTCTAGACTGAGAATTGGTTATTTAGAATCGAAGAAAATTCGGGATGAACTGGTGTACCTGGGCTGCGACTAGGAAGAGAGTGCTCTCTGTTTTCCGATAGTTCCGGTTATCGATGGTGGGTCGGGACAACATGGAGGCAGTGTAGGTAGTCAGGAAATACGTGCTTAGGGTTGGGGAAACTCGTCGGAGGCTCCGGTTAGATGAATGAATTCTCTAGGGCTCGAGATCAAAAGTTTTCTGAAGAACACGTATAGGTTATATATCGGTGTTGAAATCCGAAATTGGATCAATTTTTAACTTGATTTTGAATAGGATTTGATGTAATCCCATGGAGAATATGATAAGGATTCTATAGGGAAAAATTCGGGCCTAATTGATTAAGATTTGAGGGTTTTTGGTCGATCAAATTTTTGAAAAAAAAAACAAAGAACACATTATAGATACACTATCAGTTTGGGGTGGGAAGAGCATATCGCGAGATTTTTGAAAATCTCGCTATAAATTGAAATTAAATACTTTTCTTTCCTGGTTATAGTTATATGTAAATAACTTAATATAAATCTACATTTTATATTAAAATTATACCAAAATTTATAAAAATCTATAATTTATTTCTACAAAATATAAAAATTATTTATGTAAAAATCTGTCTTTTAACAAGCCATGTACAAAATATTTGCTACCTATAATATATTTATTTTAAATCTAAAATACATATACTTATATAGATATATGTACAGCATACATGTATATATATACCATAAATACAAGAAATAAATCCTAAAAATTCATTAACTCAATATTTACCTTATAAAGTATTTTTAGGATCAAATGTTGAAAGCAAAATACTAGGAAATAAAATTATTGCTAGTTTTATTTTATTTATGAGGAAAAATTATATAACTATTTACTAACCTATTAATTAAATATGAAAAATTTCATAGAATATTAAAATAAAACATAATAAAAATTTATGAAAAAAATAGGGGGTTTAAAATACATGAATTAATTTTCATGTACATCGCATGCAAAATAGTACCTATTATGACGTAAAACATTACTTTCTAATTAGTACCTACACAAATAAAGCATTCATATAATTAATCAAATAATAAAAATAAAGTTAGGAAATTTTGGTGCGACATATTTTATACTAAAACAAAATAGAAAAAATATTTTCACTGTATATATATATATATATATATATATATATATATATATATATATATATATATATATATATATATATATATATATATATATATATATATATATATATTATTTTTTTTCACTGTATATATATATATATATATATATATATATATATATATATATATATATGTATATATATATATATTTTTTTTTTGAAGCAATGGGTACTTGTGGCGAACTCGCCTCCACTGAGACTCGAACTCCCGACCACTTGGGCCGCATGCATCTCTCTTAACCACTAGGCTAGAGGTCATTTGCATATATATATATATATATATATATATATATATATATATATATATATATATATATATATATATATATTTTATATATATATATATATATATATATATATATATATATATATATTTATATATTTATTTATTTATATATATATATATATATATATATATATATATATATATATATATTTATATATTTATTTATATATATATATATAAAATATATATATATATATATATATTATATATATATATATATATATATATATATATATATATATATATATATATATGAAAACAAAATATTTATTTTATATATTTATTAAAAATCTATAATAAAATTTAGTATGTGAATATACAAGTAATTTTTATATACGTATTCGTACTCGAGATATGAATACTAGAAATTAAAAAATAATAAAAATTTATAGTAAAATTTTAGGGGGTTTACACTTTTCAATCGTGTGTTGAGCCTCATGAAGACTTAAGGTTAGCTATTTCTTCCGTATTACCTGTGGTAGATGTATCCTTTATGTCTTGCAATAAGTTGGACAATCTAGCCACTTCGGTTGTGTATGTCTTTATCTCTTTTCGAGATTGCTTGTACTTGTCTAAAAAAAATTTGTGTTCATCAAGTAGTTCGTTAAAATCATCAGAGAGTTCATCGAAAGTAAAGTCACCATATAAAGGATTGTCTGATACCTAATTAAATTCCATTAAGCGGACATTTGCTGAGCTGTTAAGTCTTTCCTCTTCTTCTGATTAACTGTCCTTGCTCTCGTACCATATGCTGGTATTGCATACTTACGACCAGTTGTTGACTTACTACTTGATCGGTCGTATCAACTGCTCTTCTTGGCTATTGGGCCGTCCTTCTTGATATGCACGGTCTTTTTGCATCTGTAGCATATAGTTTCTTCTTTATTGCTTTCTTGGACATCTTTTTTCTTTCGGTTTGATTTCTCAAACCTCAAGAACTTCTTGAAGTTTTTTTTTACCAGTAGGGCTTGTTCATCATCATCTGAATCTTTCTCGTTAGTGTCTTCATTTCAGAACCTTTTGTCTTGTAATTTGAAGGCGATAGATTTTTCTTTTGGGGTTGCCTCTTTAAAGTCTTGTAGGCCAAGCTCATGGGTCATGAGTTTCTCCATCAGTGTCTCTAGTGACATTTTGATAAGATCGCTTCCTTCTATGTTTGCGGTAGCCTTCGGGTTCCAATTTTTGGTTAGTCCCCTGAGCACCTTCTTGATCTTTTATGGTTACTGTAATCTTTACCAAAGAAGATAGAGGATTAGTTATATCTAGAAAATGTGTGAACATTTGTGTGATTGATTCATTTGGCTTCATCTTGAAAGCCTCATACTCTTGTGTCAGTCTACTGATCTTGGATTCCTTTACTTGTGATATTCCTTCATGAGTTACCACAAAAAGTTTCCAGATCTCATGCGAAGTGACACAAGTAGATACTCTATTGAATTCAGTCTTGTCTATGGCACAGAATAAAACATTGATGGCTTATGCATCTAGACTAGCATATTTCTTTTCTTGTAACCATCTATAACTATCGACCAAAGATCGAAGTCAAGTGACTTAAGAAAGAAACTCACACATGTTTTCAAATATGTGTAGTTTGTTCCATCAAATAGAGGAGGTATATTTGTGGATTGCCCTTCACCTGTGAACATTGATTTTACGACTGCCATATATACTCTCTAGAGTGTTATATATAAGTATAACCAGCTCCGACATCAATTAAAGGAACGTTGAGCACCTCTAAAGGGGGGTGAATAGAGTGCGTGTCTGCAGCAAAAAAAATCACCAAATTAAAATTATATGTATAAGCAGTGTCACAGATGATAAGTGATAAGCAGATGATAACAAACTATATACAAATTAAATGGGTAATGTAAAGAGCATCAGAAAAACAAACTTATGACACATTGATATATACTAGTTTTCCTCTGAGAGGACTAATCCAGTCTCGAGTACTCTTACTCGATGTTAATCCACTATAGCACAAGCTTTGAATTCGAAGCACTTGCAGCTCCTTACAACCATGTGTTTTTATCCGAAGGACTCGCAACTTCAGTAAGACAAAACTTGAAAACTGGAACATTTTCGAAAAAGCCTTCTTTACAAACTAGAACCAAACTCTAGATCGAACCAGAATGGCACTTGGCTTAGCTAGGAGTCGTCATAGGCTAGATATAAAAATGTAATGCTCTTTGAATGCTTCTGAATAAATAGAGAAAAGAAGAATGAACGAGTGATTTGGAATGGGAACTTCTCATCTATTTATAGCATTTTTACGGGCATAACTCGGCATGAGCTCGAGTGCATATTTTTCGTAATGAAAAAGTTTATTACAGATCTTCAGGAAGACCATAAGACTTCAGGAACTACCTGGCCGAACTCGGACAGAGTTCAAGCCGAACTCGAATAGAGTTCTTATGGTAAGTTTCCTGACCAGTTTGTATTCTTAATGAAGATGGCTTTTAGTTTTCATTGGGTATTAGGCTTTTTGGCTAGTATGGAATGTGGAGTAGATATTTTGTGGATAGGTAGGCCATTTGAAAGTGAAATTTAGTAGCATAGCCAGTTGCCAATCACTACAGGAAAAATGTGCTTTTACGATGCACAATGTGTGCCGTAAATCACTTTAGACGGTGCACATGTGCGCGCCGTATTATGCCATGTTGTAAAAAATGGGTAGTTTAAACGGCATAATATGCATGTCGTCTAAACTCAATTTGTGTGTCGTCTATAATCATTAACGGTATACAGTGCGTGTCGTTAAAATGCAATTATGGCATACATCATCGTGTCGTTAATGCACAAAGACGACATTCAATTGCATGCCCTTAATATATATTCACGACATTCAATTGCATGCCCTTAATATATATTCACGACATTCTTTGACACGTCGTTAATACATAATCATGACATTCTGATGTATGTCGTTAATTATATTTTACGACATTCCAATGCCTCTCGTTATTAGTCAATTATGACATTTATTATATGTCGTGGAAAGTATTATATACACATCAATTAGGACATACTTTGAACGCCTTAAATTTTTTACAATTTTAAAAAAAAATACTTTTTGTATAATCAATTTTACCTTTACATTCATTCACAAAACATATAATATACACAATAATTATAAAAATTAATAACTTTTACTAAAACAACAATGCCAAATCATCTAAATCCAAAATCGTAGGCTAGTGTATATGAAACCATAATAATGTTAAAATTCATCTGAATCCCAAATCACCAACTACAATGTCACAAAAATGAAATTGTATACTTAACATAGGCCTATACAAAATATATTGATTCTTTAATTGCCTTCACAAACAGAAGCACTACAAGGAAAAATACTTTCTACGAGAACAGTCAAGTAATTGCCAATACATCAAAAGTGCCAGGTCCACTTCCTTATCCTCAAAAAAAACAGAAAAATAAGGAGTCATCACTTACATAACCTATTACATACAGTAACAAACCACGTTAATATTAAGTTCAAATTGAATGGAATAACAAGTAAAAAAGTAGCAAGTAGAACATGAAGTATGATATTATATGCAAAAATCCCATAATAGGACACTGATTGAATGACACTGTCCATATTTCCCTACGCATCGAACACCACTTAACAATACTTGTTAGTCCACTTCTAACATATAACATGACAACCTCTAAATCCCATGTCATCCAGCAACTGCTTAATTGAATTCTATTAGTATCTTGAATCCTAACCCAGCTACCTAGTACACCAACAATAAATATCACAACCAATGAAACCTAGCTCCAATTTCTTGAAATCCAAGATTCTAGCAAAAAGTGTAATCTCCACATTTCCATACAATGAATAAATAAACATTTGGGATTGCAAATAGACATAAAAATATATGTACCAAGTAAAAAAAGAAAATTCTAAGACAATATTTAGCAAAGGATTAATGAGTATATATATATATATATATATTTTTTTTTTTATTTTTTTATTTATATATATATATATATATATATATATATATATATATATATATATATATATATATGTACACCTTTTGTTTGAAAGAAAAAAGAGCAGGATGCTACTGATGAGTTGGTCAATGTTCACAATGTCCAGTTACTAACTTACCATACTCTTTCATACCCACAGCTCTTAGCAACCATTGCCTTCCTCTTCCTTCCTTCACCAGCTTTCTAAAGATGTATCTAAAAATAGTTAGATTTTTTATAGATAGAAGACTTGGCCATTTCAAAATAAAATCCCCAATCTTATTTATTCAAGAACACTAGTAAGACATTAACATGGCCAAGAGAACCAAATATATACTTGATTGAACTTGAATTCATAATAGAAAACTACATGTGAATGTTTGTATTTGTTTTGCATAAAAGGTTAGAAGGAGCCATCTCAAATGCACTTCTGCAATAATGCATATCAGAATACCATCTCAAGTTGCACCTGTTTGGGTCTGCTAGATCACACAGACAACTAGGGGAAATAAAACCTAACCTATCGAACAAGAGCAACAAGGTTTATCAATTTATCGAGAAAATAATATTGGACGCAAAGAATATAAGAAATAGCTAAAGGTATTATGGTTTCAATTGGAGGATCACCTTCGAAAAGTATTTTGTTTATCATTAACATCCTCCAGTGCATGTGTTGAATTGCTCATATTTTATTTACCATCTGTAAAGAAAGCAAGGGAAGCTAAGAAAGTCATGGAAAGTGTCTAAATATATGGCCTTTTAATAGGAATAGTAGTTACATGACTACCAATTAACATTAACCATCATTCCTACCTCTCAAACAAAAATAAAAATAAAAATTTTAAGAACTACACTCATACATATGTGTCACGACCCGCTACCCAAATTGTTGGGTCGGGCCGAACCATGTCCAGCCTACGCTTGAGATAAAGCGTAGTAAGCTGTTCTTAAAAATAAACAATACAAGATCAAAGTGTGCTAACAGTTCCATTTGTCATATTGAAGTAAATCATCACAAACACAAAATCATCTAGTATACAAATATATTCCAAATACAAAGCCAAAATGTAAAACTGGATACATCCTCGTGGAGTAAAGCCTGATCCTCGATGGTGACCCAGTAATAGGAATCACATAGTAACTCCTCCTCGGTAAGTATACCTACAATATTATTCTGTCAGGAAGGGAGCAAGTACTGATTCTACAAACTAAATGTACGAAGCATGAACAGATGTATAATAAACAGGAATCATTGTATATCACAATCTATCATGTCAAGGATACATATGTCATGGCGACAGATGTACATGTATTGTTTAAAACTGGAGCAGGTACGTGATCGTCAATAGGCATAAAATATACTGTGGCACAAGTATATAAAATATACTTTCGTACAAGTAAGCAAGCGATAGATGTACATACGCACAAATATAGCTGGTATGCCTACGACAAGGTATACATATAAAATGTCAACCTTGCTCGGTACATATGTACGGGAGAAGCGGGCATGATCACGTACTCAGCTATCAGTTTTCCCGTAACCCAAGTTATAACATATGAGTGATACTAAGAGCATTATAAAGCATGGTAGGTACTGAGAATCGTATAAAGCATGTGAAGATATGACTTGCAGTTCATGAAATAATATTTTAATATGATTCATTCACAGTTTATTATCACATTGTAAAACCCTAAAAAGTTTGGATTATTTTTATTTATTTATTTATTTGGCTTAAATAGGAATTTATGGAATTTATGAATATCTTTAAATTAAATAGTTATTATTATATCTTAGCCGTGGTTGAGTTTTGGAGTACAAGATGACCAAGAATTGTGGCACGGATAGTGTACACGTGTGCTTTGACTAGTGTTTTAGCCATGGTAGGGAAGATCGAGCCATAGGTGTGTTCTAACTAGGAAAACCAGGCCAAGTTACGACTTAATTCCCACCGATAATTTATTTATTTAGTTATTAGATTATTGACTTTCTAGGAGACCCGGTTGTACCAATTTAGCCCTGACTTGACCCCAACCAAATCCAAATCTAAATAGACATGTAGTACTCTCAAATACCTTTATGTTGATATATATTTTGTATATATATTTTATTAATATTAATATGTTTTTAATTTTAGAAAGTTTCTATTATAGAAAGTGTCTATGTGTAATCCTAGTTGGCATTAGTTTATATTTGACCCAAAGTGTGAAACCCATTTCTTGTGAATTAAATTAATATTAATATTTATTAATATATTTATTATAAATTGGTATTATTTTTAGTGTTAAATTATTTCAAAATTAATTAACATGGATTTTTTGTTTTGAACCCAGACCCGAGTTCGAACCCAGACCCGAGCCTGAATCCAGACCCATTTCTTTCTAATCCTGATTTGGTTAATAAAAAAAATTAATAATTTGGAGGAGCTGGTCCACGAGGACCAGCACAACTCCTCTCATACACGTTCTCTCTCTCTCCTTAACTTTCTCTCCCTACTTCTACTCCAGCACACACACACCTCTCCACCACAACTTCTCCCACTCACGTATATTAAAACACACATCATCAATACAGCCCATAACTCCTCTCTTTTCTCCTCACCTACTCCAGCACTCATCCTACTTTTTTTTCTTATTTCCTCCTACTAAAACTAACAATACCACCACCACCTCAAAGAGGAACACACCAGCACCTTTCCCACTCCTTCTCCATCCCGTGTCCTCCCCAACTCCAAAGCACCGAGACTTTCTGTCCACCTTCTGCGCATCTCCACATGAGCTCCCGAGCCCCGATGTCGGACCCGCTCCCCGATCGGCGCGCCCAGGCCGTGTTCGCCCACGCCGGTCGACCCCCCGACCCCGCGCGTATTTTTCGGCCGCCCGCGGCCCTCTTCGCCGTGGTACCCCATTGTCCGCCCGCGTCCGCTGGCCCCAGCGCCCACCCGACGCTCGCCCCGATCCGGTGCTGACCCGCCGGCCCCTTGTCGGACTGCCCTCCCGCGGCTTTCCGCGGCCAGATCCGCTTCCGGTACCCCCTCTCGGCCGCTACCAGCGTACGCTGCTAGCCCGTGCCGTGCCCTAAGCGACCCCGCGCTGTTCCAGCGCCCTGTTCCAGCACCTCGTATCTCCTGGCTATTTCCATTAGAGGCCCTGCACTTTTCCACGGCTTCCCGTTCTTGGCCAAGAGCTGGTTCCAACTTCGGACGCTGTCTCGGGTTTCCATTGCTATTCGGATCTCTATTATTTCCATAAATTTCATCTGAGAGCTCTAGCCGAGCAACCCGGGGAATAACCCCTGCCCCGTTCTATTTTTTTCATATAGTCTATGATGAGAATGGTCTCCGATTCCCTTTGGGAATTCGGTTTTAGCGACGTCGTAATTTTCTGGGACTTTCGGAAAGGTGCTGTGAATTATTTTGGATTCCCGAAATATTTCGGGAATTGATTTTTGGTATGTTTTTGCTTTTCGGATTTTTTCGGTAGCGTTCTGTGATTTGTGGATTTGGAATCGGACTTCCGAAATTATTTCGGGTCATCCCGATTATTCTGTGGATTGGTTGTGGATTTTATATATATAAATTCAGGTTTTTCCCTGGTTTGGGATTTGCAGGAAATTATCGGCGCCAATTCCCAGTTTTTGGGTTGACCAAAAACAGAGGAGATGCTGCCGGATTTTTCCGTAAATCCTGGATTATTTTAAAATGAATTTAAAATGATTTTCAGAATTTTATTCGATATTTGATTTTGGGGTGACGACCGTATCGGTCAATGGACCCAGCTAAGTGCAAACGAAACCGGCCCCGCCCGGACGTTGAGGCATTAGCCAAGTTGAGGATTGGACCATATCTGAGACTTATTATTTATCTTTATTTTTATTATTTATTTCTGTTTATATTTTATTTAATATTTCAGTTTAGGACTAACGGCGATTTGTCTTATTTCAATTTATGTAAATAAATTGTAAGGGGCATAAGCCCAGCTGGCTGTGGTCTGTAACTGTAATTAGTAGCTTAGATTTTTGTTATTTCTGGTTTTGCGGGTTTTTACTATTTAATGAGTAAATTGAATAAAAGTATTTTTGTATAAAAATAATTAAGATTTTCTCACCTAAAATTGACAAGTTTTTATTTTAATTAAAATCATGTATTTCTCACTAAATAAGAAAAAAAATTAGCTTTATATTTATATACTATGAAAATACCAAGTTTTAATAATTAATCTGGCATCGACGAGTTTTCCGAATTCAAAAGTTAAAACGATCTTTTTCCCTCGTATTTAATCAACGCACTAATAATCGCGTTTTGCTTGTGTTAGCTAATTAAAAGATTTAAAATTAACTAGGGAACAGTTTAGAGATTACAACTAGCTTAGTTAGCATTGACGATTCTTGGTTTCTGAGACAGCTTATCGAATATAGGATTTCGAGGAAGAGTCTGAACTTCCATCCCGAGGTATCAACCTTTCTAGTCCAGTCAAACCTGAGGTAAGTACATTTCGTGTTAGTTTACAATTATTTAGTAATCGTTTTATTGCAAGTTTAAACCATGATGCAACACGAGCACTGACTGTAACTACTGTAACTATTGGGGACTGGAGGAATAGTGTAATGAGTATGACCATATTGTAACTTTACTGTAACAAATCCCATATCCCTTACTGTAACAAGCCCAAGCCGGTCATATTTCATTACCTATTCACATCATAGAACTGTAACTGTTTTAAAACTGTAACGGCTTAATTGTTGATTTCAAAACAGCATGAATTGTACTTTGCTCCCTCCTGACTGGAGACCCAACATTTTAGGTATCACTGATGAGACTTTGTTCCGCGATCCCAACTAGAAGACGAGGTTTTCGAGACTGATGAGCTGTTTGCCTATAGTTTTCTTTTCTTCTTGATGTATGTAGAAAATGGTTTAAGTTGTATCTTTTATTTCATTGTAAAAGTTTAATAAAGTTTTAAATTTCCGAATTTTGAGTTGTGACAAATATAGATGTTGTTGTGGTTACCTGCTAATAGAACAGCTTACTGCCGCCGTCTCAACAACGGTGCAGGCTGGGCATGATCCGGTTCGACCCAATTACTTGGGATCGGGTCGTGACATGTTTTTAGTGGTGGCCCATGCAGGTCAGAACAACAACTTAGGAAAATATATTTAGAAACAATTAGAACACTAGAACATCAATTTGTCACAACATAGGACCGAAATATATTATAAATAAATATTTTTGTTTGATTATAGACTGGTAGGATACCTTGCTTATGTTTGCATCCTAAACCATCCAGAGAATGACCATTGACAAGACCAATCCTGCTGGCGATGAGGTGTCATCTCCGGATCATACCCCATCTCCTCAACCAAGTCCAGGGTTTATTCCCTCGCAGCTGATTGACCGTCCCCATAATGCATCCAGTGAAGTTTTCACTACACTGGCGATTCCTACATCTTCTCAAGCTGAGTTGCATTTCCTTGGTGGAGTATCCATTCCTGTTGCTCCACCAGTACCAGCCAACACCTCCCCAAATGGTTGCCCTATTTCAAATAATCATGGAGTCCCAGAAAGCTCAAGATGAAGCCCAGCAGGAACAGATGAATATCACGAGAGAAGACATGAAGAACGTCAATGATGTAGCCTTAGCTATCTTAATCCAAGTTGGAGCGGAACCTCGTCCTAGGAGGGATACCCCTGAACCTAGAAGATATTTGAGCCCTATCCGGCAGTCATATCGTAAGAAGCTATTGGTTTATGACTACTGTAAAAGGCTTGGTCACCAAGCCAATATTTGTCGCAAGAGATTGGGGAAATGTTTGGCATGTGGATCTGCTGAACATCGGGTAAAGGACTGCCCCTTATCTTTCCATCAAACCAGAGCATATATCCCAGCAACACCTGTTAGGCCATAACCTAGGGGCTCTTCCTATCCAGCAGACCTTGCCTCCTACTGTAAGGCATGATACAGACTCAAGGTTCATAGAAGAGGAAGCAGTTGGAGACTGCTCATGCAAGAGCCAGAACCATCAAGTTTAGTACCTAGGACTGCTGAATAGCATTATTTATTGTCATAAGAGTTGTAACAGGATGTCCTTGGATCAATCATAAGAGTTTTTGTTATAATTCTCCACATGAATAAAATTCTTAGTTACACCTTTATAGCAGATGTTTTTCCTGATAGTCTTCCCAGATTATCCCAGATCTAGACATAGGATTCACCATTGACCTAGTCCCCGGCTCTTTCCTTATTTCTAAAGGATGTTACAGAGTCAACCCGAAGGAGGCCAAGAAGATGAAGGACCAGATCAATGAAGGCTCTAGGATTCATCCAAGATGGAACTTCACCTTAGGGAACACCTACCTTGTTTGTGCCCAAGAAGGATGGAACAACGGATGTACATCGATTACCAGACACTAAAGAACAAGTACCCTCTGCCCGGATCGAGGATCTGTTTGATCTGTTTGTGTGGAGTTAGGGTGTTTTCGAAGTTTGACTTAAGATCTGACTACCATCAAATCAAAGTCAGGAAGGAGGACATTTCCAAGACGGTGTTCAAACACCAAGTATGGGTAGTTTTCTTTGGTCATGACGTTGGACTGACAAATGCTCCTGCTGTGTTCATGAATCTCATGAACAGAGTTTTTTCATGAGTATTTGAATCAGTTTATCTTCTCCATAGATAACATTCTGATATATTCGAAGACTGAAGAAGAGCATGAAGAACATCTGAGAAAAGTTCTGGAAACTTTGAAGAAAAAGAAGTTTTATGGTAAGTTATCTGAACGTGGATTTTCTTTGACAAGGTGGATTTTTGGCCATGTTGTCAAGAGAAAAAATTTCGATGGAAGATAGCTGCTATTGAAAAGTGGTATACCCCAAGTTCAATTCGGAAGTTTCTTGAACTTGGCTGGCTACTATCAGAAGTTCGTGAAGGATTTCGCCAAGATTGCTGAGCCGATGATGAAGCTCACTTGGAAGAATGAAGAGTTTATATGGACGAAAGATTGCCAGGCGGCATTGAGGAGCTGAAGAAGAGACTTACCACTACACCAATCCTTGTGCTACCCGCAGGAACCGATGGTTTCTCAATTTACAGTAATACCTCTGGAAAAGGACTGGGTTGCATTCTTCAATAACATAGGAAAGTAATTGCTTACACATCTAGGCAACTACAGACTCATGAGAAGAATTATCCCGTACCTAATTTGGAATTTGCTGCAATTATCTTTACTTTGAAGCTATGGAAGCATGATTTTTATGGAAAGGGAGTGAAAATATATACGGACTACAAAAGTCTGAAATATGTCTTCACTCAGAAAGAGCTGAATGTTAGACAAAGAAGATGGCTGAAGCTGATGAAGAATTTCAACATCGACCCGCTATACCACCCGGGTAGGGCTAATGTGATCGCTGATACACTTAGTCGATACCCAGTGGCGATGTTCTTAACCAAGGAGTGGCACCTACTAGAAGACGTCGAGAAGGACGGAGCGGGATGCTGATTCAGTATTGATGAAGTTCGAGGCTGATGGACAAAATCAAGAGGACGTAGTTTCAAAACGAGGCACTTTGCAGGCTTAGAGATCAGTGTTGGCAGGAACACTTGAGGGTTTCTAAATTGATCAGCAGTGGAACTCTGAAGAATGGTACGAGACTTTGCGTATCGGCTGACAAACGGAGGAACGAGTTGATGAAAGAAATGCACCAGTCGCAGTATTCCATATATTCAGGAGCTAATAAGATGTATCGGAATATGCCTCCATTGATTGGTGCTATGGAATAAAGAAGGAAAATTCCAGGTATGGGATTAGATATGAATTTGTCAACATGGGGAATTTAGTAAGAGAACAAAAAGTTTGTTGCAGCCGCTGGACAAATTCGGAGTGGAAGTAGAAGCATATAACAATGAACTTTGAGTAAGGATTGCCTTGTTCCCAAGGAGGGAAGGGCACCAATTGGATTATAGTTGACCGACTGACTAAGTCAGCACACTTTATTCCCTTCAAGGTTAGTTTATTCACCGAGGAGTTGGCAGCATTGTACGAGAGGCACCCCTACCGAATTTATGGAGTACAAACCGGTGGACAAACAAAGAAGATAATCCAGACGCTTGAAGATATGTTAGATCTTGTGTTTGGAAATTGGAGGGTCTTGGAGAAGATCATTTAAAATTTATAGAGTTTCCTTACAACAACTACCAAGTTAGCATCGTCAATCAGTGGAGTTTGAAGAAGGAGATAGCGTCTTTTGTGAAGATTTCCTCCTACCAGAGGAACGATCAGTGTTAGCAGAGCAGAAAAGTTGAGCCAGGTACATCAGGTCATTTGAAGTTTTAAGACGAGTTGGAAGTAGCGTACCGGTTAGCTCTATCAGCTAATCTTGAGAGTGTGCAACGTCTTCTACGTATCACAGCTCAGACGCTACATTCCGGATCCGAGTCCCATATTGGATAATTCAGAGCTGAAGATTGGACTCAACTTTTCAGTGCCAGAGAAACCAGTTGCAAGCGTAGTCAGAGGTGAGAAGAAGATCAGAATTTGAGCCATCATTTAAACTCCTACTTCTTATCTTTTCGTTCTAAACTTGACTGATGCTGCTAAGTCAGCCTAGTTTTGTAAGCTATCTCTTTATCAAGCTTGATCATGACAGTATTTTATTGGGTGCACCCACTAAAATATTGTCTAATCAGGACCGGTGCATGATGGTCTGATCAACCTCATGTACTTTGGTTCGCTTTTGTATTTTTCTGCATGGATGATATCATAAATGAAACTTGTCCCTAAACCGTCTCATCCACGACTGCCTTGGAAATTCTTATTGTTGGACCTGAGTTACGGGCGTAGTACCCGTACCTGTTTGATTTGAGTTTACCCTTAATCCTGCCTTTAATTTCGAGGACGAAATTTTCTAAGGAGGGAAGATTGTGAAACCTATTTCTTGTGAATTAAATTAATATTAGTATTTATTAATATATTTATTATAAATTGGTATTATTTTGAGTGTTAAATTATTTCAAAATTAATTAACACGGATTTTTGGTTTTGAACCCAGACCCGAGTTCGAACCCAGACCCGAGCCTGAATCCAGATCCATTTCTTTCTAATCCTGATTTGGTTAATAAAAAAATTAATAATTTGGAGGAGCTGGTCCACGAGGACCAGCACAACTCCTCTCATACACGTTCTCTCTCTCCCCTTAACTTTCTCTCCCCTACTTCTACTCCAGCACACACACACCTCTCCACCACAACTTCTCCCACTCACGTATATTAAAACACACATCACCAATACAGCCCAAAACTCCTCTCTTTTCTCCTCACCTACTTCAGCACTCATCCCACTTTCTTTTCTCATTTCCTCCTACTAAAACTAACAATACCACCACCACCTCAAAGAGGAACACACCAGCACCTTTCCCTCTCCTACCCCATCTCGTGTCCTCCCCAACTCCAGAGCACCGAGACTTTCCGCCCACCTTCTGCGCATCTTCGCACGAGCTCCCGAGCCCCGACGCTGGACCCGCTCCCCGATCGGCGTGTCCAGGCCGCGTTCGCCCACGCCGGCCGACCCTCCGACCCCGCGCACGTTTCCCGGCCGCCCGCGGCCACCTCCGTCCGCGGCCCACTTCGCCGCGGCACCCCGTTGTCCGCCCGCGTCCGCTGGCCCCAGCGCCCACCCGGCGCTCGCCCCGATCCGGCGCTGACCCGCCGGCCCCTTGCCGGACTGCCCTCCCGCGGCTTTTCGCGGCCAGATCCGCTTCCGGCACCCCCTCTCGGTCGCTACCAGCGTACGCTGCTAGCCCGCGCCGTGCCCTAGACGACCCCGCGCTGTTCCAGTGCCCCGTTCCAGCACCTCGTATCTCCTGGCCATTTCCATTAGAGGCCCTGCACTTTTCCACGGCTTCCCATTCTTGGCCAAGAGCTGGTTCCGACTTCGGACGCTGTCTCGGGTTTCCGTTGCTATTCGGATCTCTATTATTTCCATAAATTTCATCTGAGAGCTCTAGCCGAGCAACCCGAGGTATAACCCCTGTCCCGTTCTATTTTTTCATATAGTCTATGATGAGAATGGTCCCCGATTCCCTTTGGGAATTCGGTTTTAGCGACGTCGTAATTTTCTGGGACTTTCGGAAAGGTCCTGTGAATTATTTTGGATTCTCGAAATATTTCGGGAATTGATTTTTGGTATGTTTTAGCTTTCCGGATTTTTTCGGTAGCGTTCTGTGATTTGTGGATTTGGAATCGGACTTCCGAAATTATTTCGGGTCGTCCCGATTATTCTGTGGATTGGTTGTAGATTTTATATATATAAATTCGGGTTTTTCCCTGGTTTGGGATTTGCAGGAAATTATCGGCGCCAATTTCCAGTTTTTGGGTTGACCAAAAACAGAGGAGATGCTGCCGGATTTTTCCGTAAATTCTAGATTATTTTAAAATGAATTTAAAATGATTTTCGGAATTTTATTCGATATTTGATTTTGGGGTGATGACCGTATCGGTCAATGGACCCGGCTAAGTGCAAATGAAACCGGCCCCGCCCGGACGTTGAGGCATTAGCCAAGTTGAGGATTGGACCATATCTGAGACTTATTATTTATCTTTATTTTTATTATTTATTTATGTTTATATTTTATTTAATATTTCAGTTTAGGACTAACGGCGGTTTGTCTTATTTCAATTTATATAAATAAATTGTAAGGGGCATAAGCCCAGCTGGCTGTGGTCTGTAACTGTAATTAGTAGCTTAGATTTTTGTTATTTCTGGTTTTGCGAGTTTTTACTATTTAATGAGTAAATTGAATAAAAGTATTTTTGTATAAAAATAATTAAGATTTTCTCACCTAAAATTGACAAGTTTTTATTTTAATTAAAATCATGTATTTCTCACTAAATAAGAAAAAAAATTAGCTTTATATTTATATACTATGAAAATACCAAGTTTTAATAATTAATCTGGCATCGACGAGTTTTCCGAATTCAAAAGTTAAAACGATCTTTTTTCCTCGTATTTAATCAACGCACTAATAATCGCGTTTTGCTTGTGTTAGCTAATTAAAAGATTTAAAATTGACTAGGGAACAGTTTAGAGATTACAACTAGCTTAGTTAGCATTGACGATTCTTGGTTTCTGAGACAGCTTATCGAATATAGGATTTCGAGGAAGAGTCTGAACTTCCATCCCGAGGTATCAACCTTTGTAGTCCAGTCAAACCTGAGGCAAGTACATTTCGTGTTAGTTTACAATTATTTAGTAATCGTTTTATTGCAAGTTTAAACCACGATGCAACACGAGCACTGACTGTAACTACTGTAACTATTGGGGACTGGAGGAATAGTGTAATGAGTATGACCATATTGTAACTTTACTGTAACAAATCCCATATCCCTTACTGTAACAAGCCCAAGCCGGTCATATTTCATTGCCTATTCACATCACAGAACTGTAACTGTTTTAAAACTGTAACTGCTTAATTGTTGATTTCAAAACTGTTTAAAAGTGCACGATTCTATTATTATTTCAATTGTCAATTTAGCATGAATTGTACTTTCCTCCCTCCTGACTGGAGACCCAACATTTTAGGTATCACTGATGAGGCTTTGTTCCGCGATCCCAACTAGAAGACGAGGATTTCGAGACTGATGAGCTGTTTGCCTAGAGTTTTCTTTTCTTCTTGATGTATGTAGAAATTGGTTTAAGTTGTATCTTTCATTTCATTGTAAAAGTTTAATAAAGTTTTAAATTTTCGAATTTTGAGTTGTGACAAATATAGATGTTGTTGTGGTTACCTGCTAATGGAACAGCTTACTGCCGCCGTCTCAAGAACGGTGCAGGCTGGGCATGATCCGGTTCGACCCAATTACTTGGGATCGGGTCGTGACACAAAGTCCAACCCAATCCTAAGTAGGCATGTTGGGCATTAATAAATAATAATAAATACATATATTTTGTATTTAATTCAGATTTTAGATTGTATTTATATAAATAGATTTAATTAGTCTATATTAGGAAAGACCTTTTTTATTCCTCAATCCAATCAATTAGCCAACTCACCAAACAACCAAACCATGCCAAGTGGACCCTCACCATGGAGTATTCGGCCAAGCAAATTCCCCCCCATGGCCGAACATCACATAGGAATAGGATTCCCACTCCTTTTCATGTATGCAACCCAAAAGGCCCATATATGTATATCAACTTAACCCAAACCCTAACCCTAACTTAATTCATCCTTTCTCTCCCTCCCCATAGCCGACCAACCCCTCTTCCTGTCCAAATTTCGATAGCACCACTCCCCTATAACCCTCCATACATCATTTTCTCCATTGCACATCTCTCCATCCTTCACAAAAACTCATCTCCTACACCATACATCTACCCAACCACTCAAAATAAACCCTAAAAACTCCATCTTTTCCATCCAACCATCTATAGCCATTGAAAATCCTTCCAAACTCATCAAGAGAGGATTATCAAGTAAAGATAGCAAGAAATGTTGGAGCTTTGGCAAGGAGAAGTCTTCACAACCTCTCTAGCAAGGACTTTTGGTAAGAAACCCTAATTTTTCCATCTCAAATCCTTACTAAATTTCTTAAAAAAATATGTTATTAAATCTATAGAAATCATATTTTGATGGCTTTTTCTATTTATAATCATCTATAAAAGTTTCATGATTTATAGTCGTAATATTCATGTTTCGATAGGATCAAATTAACCCCGTTGTGAAGGAACTATATGTTATTGGTGGTTATTTTCGAAATTGAATTTTATGTGTGTTCATATATATAAATTAGAATTTTTAAGTATTTTTCCACGAATTTAGCAACTCAAATATGGTCGAGAAAATTATAGGTCAAAACTAGCTATTTTCGGGTAACCTGCTAACCTAGAATGTCCCAAACTTGTATCATAACTTAACCCTTGTACCCATGATGATATTCTGTTAAATAAGGTATTTAAATTCTGTTTAAAATATAGTTTTGGGTATTTTAGCTATTTTGAGTAATTGGCCATGTTCATGACGAGTTTCGGGTAGACTAGGTGACATAGTAGTCAACTAGTCACATAATTCTTTATAATTCATAGTTCTGGAATTTCAGAGTTAATTCTGTAGAAAATAGTTTTAAATAATATTTTTAGGAATTTAATATGATTTTTAAGTGTGTTATTGACGTGGGGTCAAAACCGATTAATTGGAAGGTCGAAAACCCTAAAACTGTGTTCTGAGGTCTCGTTGGACACGTATGTATGTTATACAATTTAAGTAGTACTACGAAATATTTGAGTATAGTTAAAGTAGTTTAAAGCATTAATTTAGTTAATTAAGTTCTGTTATAAGTTTCATAATAGTTAAATAAATTATTTAGGAGCATTGGATTCTTGAGGCGCGAACACGGGAGCGAAACTGCATCCTCACACCGCGGAACCAGGCAAGTATACCTTGCCGCCCTCTACAGTTTATTTACATGCATATTCTTATTATTATCTAGTTTTACTAGTTGATTATTTACATGTGATTTGTATATCATGGATGCTAGTATATATAGTCCTTGTTCATAGTTAGCTTTGTAGTTCATATTGGATCTATTCTTCCGTGTATCTTGACTGGGTCATATCTTGTCATCACCTGTACTTCGACTAAGTCGTATCGTGTCATAGGATGAGTAAGTCATAGCAAAATTGCTGAACCTTGAATTCTTGAAGCTAACCTGCGAGTCCACACTAGGGGCGAGGGTTAGTAGTTATATGTACCTTGATTCATGAAGCTAACCTGCGAGTCCACACTAGCGGCGAGGGCTAGTAGTTATCTGTTGTCACGCCCCGCTCCCGTAGGAGCGATCGTCCTCGCTAAGGCGTGATGCCACACGGGCCTAGGTTGTGCCCGTGCAAGGCCAAGTCCAGAAACGGCCGATTTGAGCTAGGCCACAGAGTCGCACAGAGTGTCCCCATTTGCAGCGGAAAGTAAATGAACACAAGTTGAAGCGAATTCAAACTCTTTATTGATAATCAAGAAGTTTACAAGCGGCGCTAGACCGAGTTTACAAGTCGCTCAAGCTCTCTCTCTCTGAAACATAAAAGGCGTGCCAAGTGGCTTACAAGATGGAATGATTCATGGCGATGTTCCAATACATTATATCATGTATATGGTGCTCCAGCTCCTTGCAACGCTCCAAGGCTCGAGAGATAGCTTCGTGCCTTAGCACGTTCGAGGGAAGCTCTGCACCCGCCGACGTTTCCTGCTTCCTGCAAGCAAACTGTGGGGTTATCAGTACATTGTTATGCACTGGTGGGGAGGCTAGCTCGCCCACAATGCTATCATTACCAAACATGTTATATTTACTTTTGTGCACCGTCTATCATTCATTGTCTTTCTAATCTTGCCTTAGGATCATTTTCATGGCATATGTCATAACCTATCCCGTGTTGCCAAATTCAAGTATCGCATGAAAATACATGCACGACTTACCCATACTTATCGTCCGGCCTTCCCTGTCCAAGGTAAACCAAGTTAGTCGACAATTAACATGAAGTACTTAACGCAATTCATGTAAACATTCAATGTTACGGGCGTATCCATGTCTCGGGTTCTAGCACGTCGTGGACATATTCTAGAACGTCGTAGGCATGTTTCAGAGTGTTACATTTCAAGCATGTTCAGAGTGTTATGTTTCGAGCATGTTCAGGAGTGTTACAATTCGAGCATGTTCAGGAGATTACAATTCAAGCATGTTCAGGAGACACTTCATTTAGTTAACTTAGACTACTTGTTTCAATACAAGAACTTGCACGTGGATTGCCACCAGCATAGTCCACTTAATCTATATGCACCGGTCGCTGGCATCACAAGCCATTTGGACATTTCCCCTTGGTATTTCTCAACTTAGCGTAGGGTGATGGCTGGTATACCCCGTTAAGTCTCTTGAATATACCCTGCACTTACGTCTCCTGGTGCCCAAGCCCGCACCCAGGCAGCCCGTAAGCCCCGTATTGATTCCGCCTAGGCCGGCCACGGTTTTTCCTCCATCGCCCGTGCCGCAGAATCCTTCCTCATGACGGCCACGGTATTCCCCCCATCGCTCGTGCCGTTAATTGTCCATGACCATTTCGTATTATCTTGTCATTTTAACTTAACGGCTATCTCTGAGCCGTAGGCCAACCCTTAGCCATAATGCGTTATCGACCAGGTTGGCGTCCGTGCAGCGCGGGTAGCGAGCCCCGTTGCACGAGCCCGTCACACTTGTCGCTAACCATTCTTTTCTTTCTTATCTTTTATGTATTCTTTCTTTTCTTTCTTTCTTTCACTTGTTCGTTTGTTCATAGATTCATTCATGTATTCATTCATTCATTCATTCATTCGTTGATGGATTCATTCACGCATTACGCAACTCCCAGTGTAGGAGTCGCTTTGGCGACACATCGGTCCCATAGCCTTTCAATGTTGCTAAACTCTACTCGGAGCGACTATGTTGATCGTCTTCCCGTTTTATTGTTGTAAACTATTCATTAATTAATTGTTGAACGCGTAAGGGACTTGCACGTAAGCTTGTGCCTTAGCACGAGCGTAGAGCGCGGTGCGAGAGTTCTTACATTTTTCCATGTTCTTTTCCATATTCTATACAAGCATACAAGATAGGATTATTCCCTTAGCTAGGTGTGTTGAGTCATTTATTAGCATGCACGGTGTTATTGCCTAGCGATTCTCGTGATAGTGTCCGTATTGTTATGTGTCTAGGCTAAGCAAAGACGGGTTCATTGGAGCCACCCACCTTAGCGATGTTCGCATCGGCCGAGCGATACTCCGAGCGCGCCTTTGAAAGTCTAAGTCTGGGTTCATCTTCACGGGCCAATGTAAGCCTTGCATCGATTTTTCATCAAGTCGATGCCAACTCTTTGGGTTAACGGCTCGTTCGAGTCGTTGCACTTGCCGTTTGAATCGGAGTTCCGCTAGGGCGGAGCAGGTCGTTACATAATACACCACTCAAAATAAGTCTCGTCCTCGAGACTTTCTGAGTGCAGGTCATCCTACCATTCCTTAACTCGTGTCATCGTATTTCTTAGACAATTTCATCGAACGGCTCTATCGTTCGATGGCATCGAACCATACTTGATATCTTTCTAAGTTCCGTGTCGCACGCGTTTGGTCGATTTTATTGAATAGCCTTTCATTCATTTTAAAGTTGATTGTACTTATTCAATTCAAGTGTTTCTTCGTCTTGGTTGCTATTTCTCCATGTCATAGGACGAAAATGGTTTCACGAGGCATGTTATAGTTCGTCAAATGCGAGGGTCGTAGGCTGAGGCAAACTTACTTTCGTTTATCTCGGTCATCGAGATGACCCGATTCGCTTCTCAAGCGTTCTTGTCCACGAAATCAGTATGATTTCTTCTTAGCGGGGTCGACCAAGTCTAAATAATTTTCGTCCAATTCAAGACCACGTATTGTACTATCATCGAGTATATCTTCCTATCAATGGTTCAATTCGTTATACCAACTTTCACTTACACGATATCGATTCCATACCATTCACTTGTTTAGGGCTAATCTCGTCATCGTTCACGCTTACTCTGCCTACACGTTTCTTTGATTCCGAGCCACGCTCGTATTAGTATCATTCTTTTCTTTTAACACGATTTCAAGTTCTCGACACTCATCTATTCCTCAAGTCTCGTTTGTACTCAACGTATCACTTGGCTAGATCGTGCACGCATTCCAGGCGTCCCCAGAATACATGCATTCAGCCAAGCCGCATGATAGAGAATTCGCCATTCTCACTCGAGTCGTATCGTGCACATACTCAGGCGTCTCTAAAATATATGTATGTCAGCCGAGTCTCGTGAGCAGGGTTTTTCTATATTCGTGATTCACATTATCCATCCATGCCAATCCTCAAGATCAATCTTTCGATTGCTAACACTTGAAACAGGGGTGTCTCGCCTAACCGCTAGGCTATTTCTCAAGGCTAAGTCAATATCAGGATTGGAATCATAGTTCCCCAACAATAATGCCAACACTGACCCCAATCCTAGGGTTAAACCAAAGTCGGTAGTACGGGAGTTTTCTACCCAAGCTCGCGTCACTCAGATTTCTAAACATCGAGCACGATCACCTATTCGCATCAATGTATTCGTTGTGCATATTCGAATCCATTCAAATCACCCAATCGACATACTTCACATATCCATTCTAACCAATTCATGTATTCGATCACGAGGTCATCCAGCTCGACAATACATTGCGTCCCAATCTCACGCGAGTCCGATTATCCACGGTGGTTCATGAATCTCTATGCAACGCTCCCGTGGAATAATCATTCTCATCGGGGCGTAACTCTTGTTTGAGTTTAGACTAACTCATTCTCGATACGCGGATTGGACCTACTCAATCCTCAAGTTTAATCATCAAGCACACCAAGTCATTCTCAAGTTTACCTTCGCGTCAAACCACAAGTCGAAGCAATCAAATTGCCACGCCATCCAAGTTCAATCACTCCCGCTGTATGAATCACCCTATCAGCGCTCACGCGGAGTGATCGCCCTATTCGGCGCGACGCATATGCGAGGCTGGAGTTGCGCTCACATAAGACAAGCATGTCGACGTTGGGGTTATCGTCGAAGTAAATCCAAGTGTTCACATTTTCATCCAAGCTAAATCAATTCGACAGTCTGACCGTCATGCGTTCGACTAGAAAATCCTCGAGCCAAGTCTATCTTTTCTTCGACGCATTTTTAACATCCCAAGTATAGCATCCAACGGAACAATGACATTTGTACGATCGTCATTCGTCGAGTCAGAGTACCCCCGAGTTATCGCATATCGATCTTTGATACGCCTCAATACCATCGACGATATGCGTAACCTGACGATCTTCTTTTGCAACCAATTTCGAGTCGTGCGTTGATGTTATTGTCCGAGTTGGATATTCCATAATTTTTTTGATATTCAAGATCAAGTTCAACTGCTATTCCTCAAGCTAGTTTCAAGATCGTTGTTCAAACTCAAGCCACAATTCATTTGAATCAATCCGAAATCGTATGCGCGATCCTCTAGGTTTCCTCGATCAAGACCATTCACTTCCATTCATCGTTCCAAACCATTTTTTAACTCGCGTTGCCAATTGACAAGTTCTCCAGTGACATCTCGTTTGGGACTTTTGCAGTCACGGCCAACTAAGCGTGACACGTTCTAAGGCTTTGCGCGATCGCATCGCTTGCCGACATACTCGTACGATCCATAAATCCTTTTGTCTCGCTCGAACAATTTCTATGACGTCCATACACCACTCAAGGTTCGAGCCACTCGACTAGTCGTCGACACACATTCTTATTCTTCTCCGAACCTATCACATACACTACTCGGATTCAAGCCATACGATCTAGTCCTCAATCACGTTCGCATCATGCGTTAAGACATCCTTCAGATTCGTTCGACGAATCTCTAGCATAATCGCTCACGTCGCCTCGACGTACTAAGTCATTCGCACTAATCCTCAAAATCTAAGCCAATCTTTCGGGTACGCCTAAGCGTTAACTCGATAGCGTTCCTATCGATAGACACTCAAAGTGTATCTTCGTTCTCGATCGAGCGATACTTGATATCGCTCGCAACCCGATTGCACCCAAAAGTCAAGGTGCGCGACACGCAGACTAAGTTGTGCCGCATAACCATCTCGTGCGGACTATATTCAAGTTTGTACGCTCACTTGTTAGGTCGACGCAAGACTAGTCAGGCACGTACGCGACATGTTAACTTAGCATGTGTTCTCTATCGAGTCAAGTTTAACATCGTTCGACATTATTAGCGTAAGGTTATTTAGACACACACTGCGTTTGCTAACTCTTAGCATCGTTTCCTTTCAACTCAAGTTTTTCGTGGTTGGGCACAAAGGCCTTCGCCTATCCATCCCGTTCAACCGGGTACCCGTACGAGCTTTTGAAAATATTTAGACTTATTGTATGGAATATCCCAAGGCACAACGAGAGAGAGCGTATACTTCTTTATTTCCAACGAGCTTTCAAAACTGAGAAAATCGCAATGAAGTCCAAGGACGTAAAGCCGTGCTCTGATACCAATCTGTCACGCCCCGCTCCCGTAGGAGCGATCGTCCTCGCTAAGGCGTGATGCCACACGGGCCTAGGTTACGCCCGTACAAGGCCAAGTCCAGAAACGGCCGATTTGAGCTAGGCCACAGAGTAGCACAGAGTGTCCCCATTTGCAGTAGAAAGTAAATGAACACAAGTTAAAGCGAATTCAAACTCTTTATTGATAATCAAGAAGTTTACAAGCGGCGCTAGGCCGAGTTTACAAGTCGCTCAAGCTCTCTCTCTGAAACATAAAAGGCGTGCCAAGTGGCTTACAAGATGGAATGATTCATGGCGATGTTCCAATACATTATATCCTATATATGGTGCTCCAGCTCCTTGCAACGCTCCAAGGCTCGAGAGATAGCTCCGCGCCTTAGCACGTTCGAGGGAAGCTTCGCACCCGCCGACGTTTCCTGCTTCCTGCTAGCAGACTGTGGGGTTATCAGTACATTGTTATGCACTGGTGGGGAGGCTAGCTCGTCCTGCTATCATTACCAAACACGTTATATTTACTTTTGTGCACCGTCTATCATTCATTGTCTTTCTAATCTTGCCTTAGGATTATTTTCGTGGCATATGTCATAACCTATCTCGTGTTGCCAAATTCAAGTGTCGCATGAAAATACATGCACGACTTACCCATACTTACCGTTCGGCCTTCCCTGTCCAAGGTAAACCAAGTTAGTCGACAATAAACATGAAGTACTTAACGCGATTCATGTAAACATTCAATGTTACGGGCGTGTCCATGTCTCGGGTTCTAGCACGTCGTGGACATGTTCTAGCACGTCGTAGGCATGTTTCAGAGTGTTACATTTCAAGCATGTTCAGAGTGTTATGTTTCGAGCATGTTCAGGAGTGTTACAATTCGAGCATGTTCAGGAGATTACAATTCAAGCATGTTCAGGAGACACTTCATTTAGTTAACTTAGACTACTTGTTTCAATGCAAGAACTTGCATGTAGATTGCCACCAGCATAGTCCACTTAATCTATATGCACCAGTCGCTGGCATCACAAGCCATTTGGACATTTCCTCTTGGTATTTCTCAACTTAGCGTAGGGTGATGGCTGGTATACCCCGTTTAGTCTCTTGAATATACCCTGCACTTACGTCTCCTGGTGCCCAAGCCCGCACCCAGGCAGCCCGTAAGCCCCGTATTGATTCCGCCTAGGCCGGCCACGGTTTTCCTCCCCCATCGCCCGTGCCGCAGAATCCTTCCTCATGACGGCCACGGTATTCCCCCCCATCGCCCGTGCCGTTTGTCCACGACCATTTCGTATTGTCTTGTCATTTTAACTTAACGGCTATCTCCGAGCCGTAGGCTAACCCTTAGCCATAATGCGTTATCGACCAGGTTGGCGTCCGTGCAGCGCGGGTAGCGAGCCCCGTTGTACGTGTCCGTCCCACCTGTCGCTAATCATTCTTTTCTTTCTTATCTTTCATGTATTCTTTCTTTTCTTTCTTTCTTTCACTTGTTCGTTTGTTCATAGATTCATTCATGTATTCATTTATTCATTCATTCATTCGTTGATTCATTCATTCACGCATTATACAACTCCCAGTGTGGGAGTCGCCTTGGCGACCCATCGGTCCCATAGCCTTTCAATGTTGCTAAACTCTACTCGGAGCGACTATGTTGATAGTCTTCCCGTTTTATTGTTGTAAACCATTCATTATTTTATTATTGAACGCGTAAGGGACTTGCACGTAAGCTTGTGCCTTAGCACGAGCGTAGAGCGCGGTGCGAGAGTTCTCACATTTTTCTACGTTCTTTTCCATATTCTATACAAGCATACAAGATGGGATTATTCCCTTAGCTAGCTGTGTTGAGTCATTTATTAGCATGCACGGTGTTATTGCCTAGCGATTCTCGTGATAGTGTCCTTATTGTTATGTGTCTAGGCTAAGCAAAGACGGGTTCATCGAAGCCACCCACCTTAGCGATGTTCGCATCGGCTGAGCGATACTCCGAGCGTGCCTTTGAAAGTCTAAGTTTGGGTTCATCTTGACGGGCCAATGTAAGCCTTGCATCGATTTTTCATCAGGTCGATGCCAACTCTTCGGGTCGACGGCTCGTTCGAGTCGTTGCACTTGCCGTTTGAATCGGCGTTCCGCTAGGGCGGAGCAGGTCGTTACATCTGTCCACACCTGCGAGTCCACATTATGGGCGAGGGAGATTCTTGAAGCTAACCTGCGAGTCCACACCAGGGGCGAGGGTTAGTAGTTGTTCAAACCTGCGAGTCCACACTAGGGGCGAGGGTTTGAGTATTCGATTAGTTATCCGTTGACATCGTGACATCATGTTCTCTTGTTCTCCTCCAGCAGTTCATTTATGCGTAGTGGTTCTCCCAGTCGTGTATGGTCATGTTTTCGTGTTGATTGGTCTTTTCCTGTTTATATTATGTACTTTCTTTAGTGCATGATAAACTGTTAGATAGACATATTTTTATGTATTTTGTTATGTCCCCTGAGGACCTGATGATCTCTTCAGGTTTAGCGATTGTATGGAGTTAGTTAGCAGAACAGGATGGTAGATGGTTATGATGCACTTGCAGGATCCAGGTATTGATATTACGTTTATTATCCATTCGTGCTTTCATTCCTTAATTATCATGATATACTCTGCTTGTTAGATTACTTTATAGACTCATGTTATTTCTGGGAGTCTAATCGGACATGTATGCTAGTGGGTTGCAGACCACGACCCATAGTGTTCATTCATGTTTTATATTCTTGTTATGGATTGAGATATAGATTAGCGTTGCCATGATTAGGCATGATACCATAGTCTAGACAGCGTTTACGTATTCGAGATGGGATGGAGTCCGCTCGATACGTAGCTGGCTTGCTCACGCACTTGCATCCCGAAATATGGGTGCGGGTCGTAACAAGTTTTTTTTGGTGGCCCATGCAGGTCAGAGCATATCGTATCGATTACGTAACTGTACTGATAGGAGCATGCGAATATGACTAAACTCTTAGAAATCTCAATCCACACTACCTTGAAAAATTCTTTTAGAAATTTCTCTACCGTCCTTGAACTTCGTATTTACTCTCGATTACTCTTCCTTTGCTTTCTTGTATTATTGCTTCTCGTCCCTTCCTATTTTGGAGCGACGAATAATCGTGCTATATAGGATTTATCAAAAAAAACTCTTAAGCTCTAGTGTAAGTTAGTTTGCTTATTGTATTGTGATTGCTTGATAGATAAGGAGAATTAGAGATGCCATATGCCATAGGGCATCATGTGTTTGATGAAGTAGTTTGACCAAAGGTGGGTAGACGTTCTAGAAATGGCTAAATGATCATACTAGGTTACGCCCTTTATGGTAGTCGCTTGATCAAGAATAGGGTAGTAGTTTTAGAGTAGAGACTGACCCTCTACTAGAAGAACCTAAATATAGGCTAACCCAGCCCATTTATCATTATGCCCTACCAGTTGTAAAGTTAGGATTAGACAGATTGGAAGGTATTACTTAGATTGATTAGGTGAAATAAGACTTATATAGTTGTGATAATAATATGGTTAGGAGGGCAAACCTTCAACGTCATTATTGTAAGACTGCTGGTACCAAGAATAGCGACTAGAGATAACCATCAATAATTTTACGATAGAGATATTGTAAACCAAATTATTTACGATTGATTATTACTTGAGTTATTAGGAGACACCGTAGTGACCTAGCGTATCCTTTTAACTATTCCTAGTTACACTAGCGTGGTTCTTTGTTAGTGAGTCTGATTTTAATTTCGAGGACGAAATTCTTTTAAGGTTGGTAGGATGTAAAACCCCAAAAATTTTAGATTATTTTTATTTATTTATTTATTTGGCTTAAATAGGAATTTATGGAATTTATGAATATCTTTAAATTAAATAGTTATTATTATACCTTAGCCATGGTTGAGTTTTGGAGTACAAGATGACCAAGAATTGTGGCACGGATAGTGTACACGTGTGCTTTGACTAATGTTTTAGCCATGGTAGGGAAGGCCAAGCCATAGGTGTGTTCTAACTAGGAAAACTAGGCCAATTTGCGACTTAACTCCCACCGATGATTTATTTATTTAATTATTAGATTATTGACTTTCTAGGAGACCCGGTTTTACCAATTTAGCCCTGACTTGACCCAAACCAAATACAAATCTAAATAGACATGCAGTACTCTCAAATACCTTCATGTTGATATATATTTTGTGTATATATATTTTATTAATATTAATATGTTTTTAATTTTGGAAAGTTTCTACTTATAGAAAGTGTCTACGTGTAATCCTAATTGGCATTAGTTTATATTTGACCCAAAGTCCAACCCAATCCTAAGTAGACATGTTGGGCATTAATAAATATTAATAAATACATATATTTTGTATTTAATTCAGATTTTGGATTGTATTTATATAGATATATTTAATTAGTCTATATTAGGAAAGACCTTTTTTTTTATAATCCTCAATCCAATCAATTAGCCAACTCACCAAACAACCAAACCATGCCAAGTGGACCATCACCATGGAGTATTCGGCCAAGCAAATTTCCCTCCATGGTCGAACATCACATAGGAATAGGATTCCCACTCCTTTTCATGCATGCAACCCAAAAGGCCCATATATGTATATCAACTTAACCCAAACCCTAACCCTAACTTAATTCTTCCTTTTTCTCCCTCCCCATATCCGACCAACCCCTCTCCCTCTCCAAATTTCGATAGCACCACTCCCCCATAGCCCTCCATACATCATCTTCTCCATTGCACATCTCTCCATCCTTCACAAAAAACTCATCTCCTCCACCATACATCTACCCAACCACTTAAAATAAACCCTAAAAACTCCATCTTCTCCATCCAACCATCTATAGCCATTGCAAATCCTTCCAAACTCATCAAGAGAGGATTATCAAGCAAATATAGCAAGAAATGTTAGAGCTTTGGCAAGGAGAAGTCTTCACAACCTCTCTAGCAAGGACTTTTGGTAAGAAACCCTAATTTTTCCATCTCAAACCCTTACTAAATTTCTGTAAAAATATGTTATTAAATCTATAGAAATCATATTTTGATGGCTTTTTTTTATTTATAATCATCTATAAAAGTTTCATGATTTATAGTCGTAATATTCATGTTTCGGTAGGATCAAATTAACCCCATTGTGAAGGAACTATAAGTTATTGGTGGTTATTTTTGAAACTGAATTTCATGTGTGTTCATATATGTAAATTAGAATTTTTAAGTATTTTTCCATGAATTTAGCAACTCAAATCTGGTCGAAAAATTATAGGTCAAAACTAGCTATTTTCGGGTAACCTACTAACCTAGAATGTCCCAAACTTGTATCATAACTTAACCCTTGTACCCATGATGATATTCTATTAAATAAGGTATTGAAGTTCTGTTTAAAATATAGTTTTGGATATTTTAGCTATTTTGAGTAATTGGCCATGTTCATGACGAGTTTCGGGTAGACTAGATGATATAGTAGTCAACTAGTCACATAATTCTTTATAATTCGTAGTTCTAGAATTTCAGAGTTAATTCTGTAGAAAATAGTTTTAAATATTATTTTTAGGAATTTAATATGATTTTTAAGTGTGTTATTGACGTGGGGTCATAACCTATTAATTGGAAGGTCAAAAATCCTAAAACTGTTTTCTGAGGTCTCGTTGGACACGTATGTATGTTATACAATTTAAGTAGTCCTACGAGATATTTGAGTATAGTTAAATAAGTTTAAAACATTAATTTACTTAATTAAGTTCTGTTATAAGTTTCATAATAGTTAAATAAATTATTTAGGAGCATTGGATTCTGGAGGCGCGGACACGGGAGCGAAACTGCATTCTCACATCGCGGAACCGGGCAAGTATACCTTGCCGCCCTCTACAGTTTATTTACATGCATATTCTTATTATTATCTAGTTTTACTAGTTGATTATTTACATGTGATTTGTATATCATGGATGCTAGTATATATATTGTCCTTGTTCATAGTTAGCTTTGTAGTTCATATTGGATCTGTTCTCTCGTGTATCTTGACTGGGTCATATTGTGTCATCACCTGTACTTCGACTGAGTCGTATCGTGTCATAGGATGAGTAAGTCATAGCGGAACTGTTGAACCTTGAATTCTTGAAGCTAACCTGCGAGTCCACACTAGGGGCGAGGGTTAGTAGTTATTTGTACCTTGATTCATGAAGCTAACCTGCGAGTCTACACTAGGGGCGAGGGTTAGTAGTTATTTGTCTGTACCTGCGAGTACATATTAGGGGCGAGGGTGATTCTTGAAGATAACTTGCGAGTCCACACCATGGGCGAGGGTTAGTAGTTGTTCAAACGTGCGAGTCCACACTAAGGGCGAGGGTTTGAGTATTCGATTGGTTATCCGTTGACATCGTGACATCATGTTCTCTTGTTCTCCTCCAGCAGTTCGTTTATGCGTAGTGGTTCTCCCAGTCGTATATAGTCATGTTTTCGTGTTGATTGGTCTTTTCCTATTTATATCCTATATTTTTTTAGTGCATGATAAACTGTTTTATAGGCATATTTTTATGTATTTTGTTATGTCCCCTGAGGACCTGATGATCTCTTCAGGTTTAGCGATTGCATGGAGTTAGTTAGCAGAGCATGATGGTAGATGGTTATGATGCACTTGGAGGATCCAGGTATTGATATTATGTTTATTATCCATTCGTGCTTTCATTCCTTAATTATCATGATATACTATGCTTGTTAGATTACTTTATAGACTCATGTTATTTCTTGGAGTCTAATCGGACATGTATGCTAGTAGGCTGCAGACCACAACCCATAGTGTTCATTCATGTTTTATACTCTTGTTGTGGATTGAGAAATAGATTAGCGTTGCCATGATTAGGCATGATACCATAGTCTAGACAGTATTTCCGTATTCGAGATGGGCTGGAGTCCGCTCGATACATAGCTGGCTTGCTCACGCACTTGCATCCCGAAATACGGGTGCGGGTCGTGACGCACATACAGTAAATAAAGTTTGTAGGGGTACTTGCCTTGTGCAAAGCAAGGGTATGTATATGAATCTATAGATGTCCGGCATCCCATCACTGTAAAAAGGATATACAAACTCAGTTTTTTTATACTAAGCTAAATACTAGGACACTAGTGGTGTGACACGACTTTTTGACTGGACACCTAGCCAAGCGATGACTTTAGCATAGGAGACCAATGTGGGGTGACACAATACCTAAACCAACTTTTTTGGTCTCCATACTAAGGTAGGGTAAGGTTCCAATCACTAAAATATCCAAAATCACACATAATTTCACAAGACGTAATTATTAAATTAATAAATCAGACTGTACACTGTGTTCCAATAATTATTAAGATAGGAAAAAGGCTCAAATATACATAAAGTAAAGTACCAAAATGTCCTTGTTAATTATAGAAATTTATACTAATTATTTTGGAATTTACAAGCTACTATAGATATTTATTAAAAATCAGTAAACACGAGTACTTTGAAAATGAGTTCTGTTTTCCTATTTTTATCAAATAGAAAATATACAAATTAAATCCAGGAAAAATTATATTAAATTATCTAAATTAACATAGTATTAAAATACAGTTTGTCCTAAATTTTTACAGCATTTATATACTATCTAAAAATTTAAAACAACAAGGCACAGTTTCTAAAAATAAATAATTATTTATTTAATATATTTATCCAGGTATACCAAATTGAACCGAAGTCCAGATACGGGACACAAGGCAATGAATCAAGTCCGATATGACTCGTACAGACCTTGAATGTACTTAGACTCATTTAAGTCTATAAAACCCATGCTAGGTCTGGACAAATGGCCATAATCAACAGAATATAAAAATACGAATTTTAAATATATAGACATATGTATATTTATAGTAATATTTTAATACAGTAAAATATACTCAGCCATAAAATACTGAATATAAAATAACATGTAAATTTACATATTTTAAAATATAGCATAAAATTATATATACATAGAAGTATATAGACTTAAATGAGTCTAAGTACATATGTATATTTTTTTTATATATATATATTTTTTTAAATATATAGACATATGTATATTTTTTTTATATATATATATTTATATATATATATATATATATATATATATATATATATATATAATATATATATATATATATATATATATATATATATATATATATATATATATATATATATATATATATATATATATATTTTTATATATATAGACATATGTATATTTTTTTAAATATATAGACATATGTATATTTTTTAAATATATATATATATATTTTTAAATATATAGACATATGTATATATATATATATATATATATATATATATATATATATATATATATATATATATATATATACATATATATATATGTATATATATATATATATTTTATATATATATATATATATATATATATATATTTTATATATATATATATATATATATATATATATATATATATATATATATATATATATATATATATATATATATATATTTTTTATATATATTAAAGTATATAGAAGTATATATATATACATAGAAGTATATATATATATATATATATATATATATATATATATATATATATATATATTTTATATATATATATATATATATATATATATATATATATATATCTATATATATAAATATATATACTTTAAAAAAAAATATATATATTATATATATTTTAAAGTATATATATTTATATATATATATATATAAAAATATATATATATATATATATATATATATATATATATATATATATATATATATATATATATATATATATATATATATGAACAGTAACCCAAACCCATTAGCAAATGGGTTTAAACCCAATAAACCAATTTAAACCCGTTAACCCATTTTAATACTCGTGTCCGGACAGTTAGGGACACGAGCGGTTGAAACTGACACCGTGTCTCGTATCCGAAGCCAGAACGACACGCATGACACGAATCTCACGTGTCCACGCACTCTGTCACGACCTGCTCTCGAATAATCGGACACAAGTCGGACTCGCCCAGCCTTCGTCGTTAGATACGACAAAGTAAGTTGTACCAATCTAGGGAAAACTAACCAGATATACAAGAGTAAATGTGAACACAGCATCTATAAACGAATCCCAAATCTAGATACATGTCTCAACGTTATTCCATTCCAGCAAATGAAAGTAAAGTCTAATAGTCTCAAAATACAAGGAAATATAACTGCTAAGATTAAGTTCTCTAGGCTTCCTCAGCCTCTAAGTCCTGGGCAACATCAACTGGCTCATAGGTGCCTCCAGGCTCCTGCCCATAGTAAGTCTCACAGATAGCCTCCAGCTCACCTGCAATATATCCTAGTCAGAAGCGGAGCTAAGTATATCCAAGGAAATGAACATGAACATCATGGTATGAAGAAGAAACAGGAAATATATATATAGTACGAGAAATGAGAATAAGACATGAAACTGAACATGAATACTGAAAGTAAATACAAGGAACATGATATGAGTCTTGAACATGAAATACAACCTGAACATAAAATACAACCTGAATCCTGAAATGTGAAATATTGAAATACATCCAGAGTGTGTGATCGGCTTGGGTAGATTCAATGAACATGAAATGGTACGGCTTTGGTCCCGCGTGCACGATACGGGGCCTAAGCTATTCATATGAATAGTAACACGGGTTTGATCACACATCTATAGTATTTTCTCTCCCAGACACAAGTAAACTCAAGAAACATGAAACACGACAATCCCATGATACATCGTGTCAACAAGGAGATACAGGAATGAATATACAAGACATGAGAAAATGGATAAGTCCGAAGAGTATACTTGCCTTGCTCAGGGTGATCAAGTGTTGGATGTTCAGCTGGGTATCCTCATGTTTAATGATTACAATTTGATTACTACTAAATACAATTTCAGTTAAAGAGTTAAAAACTTCTACTAGGCTTAACTTAATATTATTAATACTAAAGTGTAACAACCAACTCATTTAGACCTATATTCCTATTTGACAAGATTATCAATTTACTCCTAAAGCTATCACTGAACTCTGTATACATTTCTTAAACTTACTTTATCACATGACTTTAAAATGGTCAACTTTAATGGTACAACCTATAGTTTCCTGAACTCTTATGTTCCAGCTAATGAGGATTTCTGAAGAAGTCTTAGACTGAACTCCAAGTGCTAATCCTGTTCGGGACTGATGTGTATCAGTCAAGACTGAGACAATCAATCTTATGAGAGACTGATGTAATCAGCCCTGAACCACAATCCAGTTTCAGTTTCTAAAGTTCATCCCTAAGCCAAAACTATCACGGACTCATCTACTGAGATGTTGAAGGCAAGCATAAAATCAGTCCCTTAGTCAACAGCTCATCCAAATCTAAATCCTATCTCATCAAATTGAAAGTATTGTGAACCTCTAAGTGCAGATTAACTTGCCATATATTCCAGGAGACCCTGTTCATAGTTAAACATTAATTCCATGTGGGTTCAATACATAAATGGGACTGATATCCAAGCATCAATTAAGACACCACAATCAGCCTTACAAGGCATGGTACAGTCCTAACAGATACTTCAATTATTCATCCAAGTCCAACATAACCCCCTTTCCTGAAATACTCATATAAAATATCAAACTCAAAATGTCATGCTCTCATATAGAACTTACCTATCTGTCTACAACAGGATTTACAAATCAGTCTAGTCTTAACACAGGTATCAACTGTCTGAACAGGGCAGTCTCCTAATTATGACTGTTACATTCAGTCTACAATGCCAGCCAACTGTCAAAACAAGTAAATTCTCAGGTTAAGGAAATAAATCAGTCTTGGAAGGACTGATATAACGTCAGTTGCAATAAGGCAAATCAGTCTCAGTTGATAGCTTAAACTGTTAGCCAAAATATGCCAAACCTATCAAAACTCATAACTGCCCTACTTGTTTTCCAGGAAACAAGCATGGATAATCTAAACATCACCACTACTAGCCTCACTATTGCTAAGTCAAAAGAGCTAAAAAGAAATCAATTTATAATAAGGAGGTTCACTCTTAAGCAATGCAGATACAATTTTAGTCCAGAACTCATAACTAAATCCTGAACCCTGCTCCAGACTTGTGAACCCGAGTACTGACATCATATTTCAGTAAAGTCTACCCACAGTCTACTCTGTCTTCACAATATCTGAGATAAGAGCAATACTGCTACAGGATGACTCTACATGTATCTCAGTACTTCTCTTAATGCAGCAAGTAGAAGCATTCAATGAGTGCGTCGACGATGGTCGCTTTGAACTGTGCTGCCTGGTGGTTCTCGGCCTCCATAAACTGCTGGAACATGGCCATCACCTGGGCGCCGTCAAACATCATCGTCGTAGGTAATGGAGGAAAAATAGGAGGCGGTGGCGAAAGCTGATCTGCTGGAACGTCTGGCTCAGGCTGTCCCGAACTGCCTACAACTCCTGGCTGATCCGCGGCCTTCCTCGTAGTGACCATCCTACAATAGAAAGGAAACTTCGTTGATTGACAAACCCTAAAACCTAATAAACAATGTTTTTATAATATTAATGCACCTGATAAACCTGATATACCTTTATTTCTCGATTTTTCTATGTTGTGATCAAGTTTTCCTAGTGTAATCAAGTTCCCCCAATAGTACGCTAAGACCTAGGTACCATTAGGATAGACTTGCATAGGCCACCACTAAAAACATGTCACGACCGGCTTCTGAATAATCGGACACAAGTCGGACACGCCCAGCCTTCATCGTTAGACACGACATAGTAAGCTGTACCAATCTAGGAAAAACTAACCAGATGTACAAGAGTAAATGTGAACACAGCATCTATAAACGAATCCCAAATCCAGATACATGTCTCAAGGTTATTACATTCCAACAAATGAAAGTAAAGTCTAATAGTGTCAAAATACAAGGAAATATAACTGCTAAGATAAAGTGCTCTAGGCTTCCTCTGCCTCTAAGTCCTGGGCAACATCAACTGGCTCATAGGTGCCTCCAGGCTCCTGCCCGTAGTAAGTATCACAGATAGCCTCCAGCTCACCTGCAACATATCCTAGTCAGGAGCGGAGCTAAGTATATCCAAGGAAATGAACATGAACATCAGGGTATAAACAAGAAACTGGAAATATATATATATATAGTACGAGAAATGAGAACAAGACATGAAACTGAACATGAATACTGAAAGTAAATACAAGAAACATGATATGAGTCTTGAACATGAAATACAATCTGAATCCTAAAATGTGCAATATTGAAATACATCCAGAGTGTGTGATCGGCTTGGGTAGATTAAATGAACATGAAATGGAACGGCTTTGGTCCTGCATGCACGATGCAGGGCCTAAGCTATTCACGTGAATAGTAACACGGGTTTGTTCACACATCTGTAGTATTTCCTCTCCTAGACACAAGTAAACTCAAGAAACATGAAACAAGACAATCCCGTGATACATCATGTCAACAAGGAGATACAGGAATGAATATACAAGACATGAGAAAATGGACAAGTCCGAGGAGTATACTTGCCTTGCTCAGGGTGATAAAGTGTGGGATGTTCAGCTGGGTATCCTCCTGTTTAATGATTACAATTTGATTACTACTAAATACAATTTCAGTTAAAGAGTTAAAAACTTCTACTAGGCTTAACTTAATATTATTAATACTAAAGTGTAACAACCAATTCATTTGGACCTATATTCCTATTTGACAAGATTAGCAATTTACTCCCAAAGCTATCACTGAACTCTGCATACATTTTTTAAACTCACTTTATCATATGACTTTAAAATGGTCAACTTCAATGGTACAACCTATAGTTTCCTGAATTCTTATGTTCCAGCTACTTAGGATTTCTAAAGTAGTCTTAGACTGAACTCCAAGTGCTAATCCTGCTCAGGACTGATGTGTATCAGTCAAGACTGAGACAATCAATCTTATAAGAGACTGATGTAATCAGCCCTGAACCATAATCTAGTTTCAGTTTCTAAAGTTCATCCCTAAGCCAAAACTATCACAGATTCATCTACTGAGATGTTGAAGGCAAGCATAAAATCAGTCCCTTAGTCAACAGTTCATCCAAATCTAAATCCTATCTGATCAAATTGAAAGTATTGTGAACCTCTAAGAGCAGATTAACTTGCCCTATATTCTAGGAGACCCTGTTCACCGTTAAACATTAATTCCAGGTGGGTTCAGTATATAAATGGGACTGATATCCAAGCCTCAATTAAGATACCACAATCAGCCTTACAAGGCATGGTACAGTCCTAAAAGATACTTCAATTATTCATCCAAGTCCAACATAACCCCTTTTCCTGAAATACTCATCTGAAATATCAAACTCAAAATGTCATTCTCTCATATAGAACTTACCTATCTGTCCTCAACAAGATTTATAAATCAATCCAGTCTTAACACAGGTATCAACTATCTGAACAGGGCAGTCTCCTAATTATGACTGTTACATTCAGTCTACAATGCCAGCCAATTGTCAATAACAAGTAAATTCTCAGGTTAAGAAAATAACTCAGTCTTGGAAGGACTGATATAATGTCAGTTGCAATGAGGCAAATCAGTCTCAGTTGATAGCTTAAACTGTTAGCCAAAATATGCTAAAGTTATCAAAACTCATAACTATCATACTTGTTTTCCAGGAAACAAGCATGGATAATCTAAACATCACCACTACTAGCCTCACTATTGCTAAGTCAAAAGAGCTAAAAAGAAATCAATTTATAATAAGGAGGTTCACTCTTAAGCAATGCATATACAATTTTAGTCCAGAACTCATAACTAAATCCTGAACCCTGCTCCAGACTTGTGAACCCGAGTACTGACATCATATTTCAGTAAAGTCTACCCACAGTCTACTCTGTCTTCACAATATCTGATATAAGAGCAATACTGCTACAGGATGACTCTACATGTATCTCAGTACTTCTCTCAATGCAGCAGGTAGAAGCAATCAATAAATTGAATGTCCCCTACCAAGTACTACCATAAGAGAAATACTGCTACTCAGTGGTTCAGAAGTTTGCAGCCTTCATAGGTAGCTCAGAAATTGAATTATAGACTAAAACAATAAGAGGGTTGACATACCAAGTCAGTTCATACTAATCTTCACCTACAGTTAACTCTCAAGAATTTATGCTCTAGTTAAACTTCAAATTAGTATCACTAATCAGTTAATCATATAATTTACATGAGTATCTTTCAGTGATCTAAATCCTGATTTCTCTATATCAATAATACTAATACAGTCCTCCAAGGTTATCTAGCAACCAAGAATCTCACCTCCCTGCTGAGAACCAACACTTCTCATACACAACTAGGATTTGAAATATTGACAGGACTCTCCCCAACCAATTTCTATTTAAGCCATTAATCATTGATACTCCACTTCTTGAGATTCCCATCGAAATAGGGTATCAGTGTTTAGACTGATATCCCAGTTGATTCAACTTCACAAGTAGTGTATCAACAACTGGTCCTACACTAAATAATCAAAATGCAATTTACTCATGGATAAGGATTTACCTAGTAGAATCCACCTTGATAGCAGCCTTGAATCAGTCACTGGTTGTACATGACACTTCCTGTCACTGAACACCAATCAATACGACAAACAATTATCATTTACACTGAACCACAGGGCCCCAAAATCAAAGGTTGAATTGACATTTACCTTGGTAACTTCAATGAAATCGGAATCAAGAGTTCCTGAGTTCAAGAACTGAAACTAAATCTACCTACAGATGAGACATTTGAGAAATTTGACAAAATTTAATAATAAAGCATGATTCCTAACTTCCAAATAATTAAGAGCGAATAGGGAGCTCAGACCACCTACCTTGATCTCAGCTACACCAAATCGATCACAATGTTTTTCCCATTCAACGATCTCTCAGATCTGTGAAGAAACACAGTGGCTCCAACCGTCTAGAAGAATTCAGAGCAAGGAGATCTGAGTTCAAAATGAATTGTCGATCAAGATTGAATTCTTCCAATTTTGTTTGACAGCCAAAAATAGAAATTAAAATAGTTGTTTGAACAAAATGCTTCAATTGGAGAGATCAAGGAAATCAATGAAGAATGAACACAAAAAATTCTCAAACTAACTTCGAGATTACCTAAATAAACTGTTGGGAATGATGGATCTCCGCACTTCAGATCCAAAACGCATGATGTACTATCGTCCTCATCCTTGCTTGATCGCTCGAGAGAAGGATCGCCAAGAAATCAGTCTACAGCAGAATTTTTGCCATTGCTAACTTCACAGAGCTTGAAAAAATAAGGAGTGAAGAAGAGGAGTAACAAATAGTGAGGATGGGGTGGTTTAAATAGGTAGTTAAAAAGAGAGGGAAAGTTTGGAATAATCCAGAATTTCCAAATCGAATCAACAGAAAGGAAGTTCAAATTCTATTCCTCTTTTGAGAAGAACTAATAAGAAGGAAGAAGAAGAATTTAGTTGGAAGAATACGCTGCCAAGTAACCATGGTCTATGGGCCGGGACAGCCCATTACAATTTCAGTCCAAAATGAACCAATTAAAATTAATTAGTCAACTACAATAGTAAATATAATAACTAATTAATGATATTTATCTTTTTTAAAAATTTATTGTGGAAAATACTAATTTGAAAATGTGAGGTTACAAATCTCTCCCTCTTGAAAAATTTCGTCCTCGAAATTCGAAGGACATCAAAATTGGTACAAAAGTACAATCAAGTAAACCATTTTATTAAAATTAAAATTTCAATAACAAAAGTACAATCAAGTAAACAAATTAGGATAACGCTCCCGCATCTCGTCCTCGCGCTCCCACGTGGACTCTCCCTGAGAGTGATGTCTCCACATGACTCGGACAAGCAGAATAGTCCGATTTTGCAGGCGCTTCTCCCTCCGATCAAGGATCTCCACTGGATGCTTCTTGTAGGCCAAGCTCGGTCCCACCTCTAGCTCCGAGTAGTCCACCACATGGCTCGGGTCTGGAATGTAGCGTCGAAGCTGGGACACGTGGAAGACGTCATGCACTTCCTCCAAGCTAGCTGGAAGCGCTAGTCGTTACGCCACCTCGCCAATCCGTGCCGGCTCGTCGAAAGGCCCGATGTACATCGAACTGAGCTTTTCGTCTCTGCCAAACTAAATAACGCCTCTAGTCGGTGAGATCTTCAGGAACACTCTATCTCCAACCGCAAACTCCAGAGGTCGTCTGCTGCTGTCCGTCCAGTGCTTATGCCGATCCTGTGCAACTCTGAGGCGCTTCCTGATCAGTCTGGTCTTCTCGGCTGAATCTACCACCATCTCTGGCCCAAACAAAGCCCACTCGCCAACATCATCCTAAGATAAAGGTGTGCGACATCTCCACCCATACAGTGTCTCAAACGGGGTCATCTCGATGCTAGCCTGATAACTGTTGTTATAGGCAAACTCTACGAGATGCAAATGATCCTCCCATGAACTGCCGAAGTCGAGTGCGCAAACCCGCAGCATGTCCTCCAGTGTCTGAATGGTCCTCTCGGACCGCCCGTCCATTTGTGGGTGATAGGCGGTGCTGAACTTCAACTGTGAACCCAAGCTCAGCTGTAGACTCTTCTAAAAGTGTAATGTGAAGCGCATGTCCCTGTCTGAAACGATACTCACTGGCACCCCGTGGATCCGCACAATTTGTCGCATGTAGAGGTCTGCAAGCTTCTCGGTCGACAGCCTAACCTTGAACGGAATAAAATGGGCAGACTTCGTCAGTCTGTCCACAATAACCCAAATAGCATCCTTGCCACTGGGCGTACGCAATAAACTAGAGACAAAGTCCATGGTAATGTGCTCCCACTTCCATTCCGAAATGGGTAAAGGCTGGAGTAGTCCCGCTGGTCTCTGGGCTTCGCCTTGACTTGCTGGCACACAAGGCATCTGGAAACAAATCTGGCAACCTCTCTCTTCATTCCATGCCACCAAACATACTCTCGTTGATCCTTGTACATCTCGGTAGACCCAGGATGAATAGAATACTGCGATTGGTGGGCCTCCTGCATCATCTCCTCCCATAATTCCTTGGGCACACACAACTGAGTTACGTGCCTCAGGGATCCATCATCTGCAATGGTGAAGTCAGTCGAGCAATCTGGCCTCTGCCTGGCCTCTGAGACATCGGAGTCCCTCATCAAGAAACTGGGCCTCCTTGATCTTCTCTATCAGTCCTGACTGTATCTGCATGTGCATCAGCTGCCCTCCAACTCCCGGAAGAACAATCTCGATCCCCAAACTCTCAAGATCCTCCAAAAGATGCGATCCATAGTGAGATACATAGCAACAGGATATCGACTGAGAGCATCTGCTACCACATTCACCTTTCCAGGGATGGTATTGCAGATTGATGTCAAAATCCTTCATGAGTTCCAGCCATCTGCATTGTCTCATATTTAGCTCCTTTCTGAGTGAAAACATACTTCAGTCTTTTGTGATCCGTGAAGATGTCCACTTGCTCTCCATATAAGTAGTATTTTTACAGTTTCAAGGCAAAAATGACTGCTGCAAGCTCCAAGTCATGTATAGGATAATTCTTCTCATGAGGCCTCAATTGTCTAGAAGCATAAGCAATGACCTTCTTGTTCTGCTCAAGCACACATCCCAAGCCTTTCCCTGATGCATCGTTGTAGATGAAAATCCTTCCGATCCAGATGGCAAAGCTAGAACGGGCGTTGTAGTGAGTCTTCTCTTCAATTCTTCAAATACTGACTAGCAGGCATCGCTCCAGATGAACTCCTCATCCGTCTGCGTAAGCTTGGTCATCGACTCTGCTATCCTGGCAAAATCCTTCACGAACTTCATGTAGTATCCTGCTAACCCCAAGAAACTACGAATCTCTGCTACCGACTTGGGAGGTGCCCATGCTTCTACTGCTTCAATCTTCTTGGGATCCACAGAAATCCCCTCTCCAGTCACCATATGGCCCAAAAACTCCACTCTGTCCAAGAAGAACTCGTACTTCGAAAGCTTTCCATACAGCTTCTCCTTCAGCAGAATCTCTAACACGATCCGCAGGTGCTCCACATGCTCCTCCTCGGCTTCGAATATATCAAAATGTCGTCAATAAAGACTACGACAAACTTGTCCAGATACTTGTGAAAAACTTTATTCATCAAGTTCATAAACACTGCTGGGGCATTGGTGAGTCCGAACGGCATCACCAAAAATTCATAATGGTCGTAACGGGTGTTGAAAGTTGTCCTTCAGAATATCCTGCTCCCGACCCTTCATTTGATGATACCCCAACCGAAGGTCAATCTTGGAAAAGACCTTCGTCCCACTCAGCTGATCAAATAGCTCATCAATCCATGGCAACGGGTATCTATTCTTGATGGTGATGTTGTTGAGTACACGGTAATCGATACACATTCTCACAGTCCCATCCTTCTTGGGCACGAAGAGTACCGGTGCTCCCCAAGGTGAAGCACTGGACCGAATAAAACCCTTGCCATCCAACTCATCAATCTAGGCCTTCAACTCTGTAGCTTCCTTCGGGTTGATCTTGTAACAATGCTGGGACTTCGACGCTGATCCGGGCACTAGGTCGATGCTGAACTCCACATCCCAATTTAGCGACAATCCTGGCAACTCCTCGGGGAAGACGTCGAGAAACTCTGCAATCAGCGGATGCGACAACTCTGGGTTTCTTCAACTACTCCGAAGTAGACTCCCTCTGGCCTCTCTGCGATCCATCTTCTGATCTCGAACGGCAAAACTCCAGGCAGGCTGAAAGTAACCTTTCCCTTTATGGCAGTCTATTACGGCAAACTGCTCGCTCATCCAGTCGATGCCGAGAACCACATCAAATTCGGGCAATAGGCATCACTAGAAGTCGAGTCCTAAGCTCCCGCCCAGCTATAGTGATAGGGCAATCCACCATCTCACTAACTGGCACTACCCCTCCTCCTATCATAATCCGACAGTTCCTCCTAGTGGGCTTGGGTGTGAAGCCGTGTCTATGCAGAAACTCATATGATACAAAGCTATGTGTGGCTCCTAGAATCAAATAATGCAATGGTAGGAAATGAATAAATAAAAATAGAACCTTGTGATAACATCTGGAGCTGTCCTCCTCCTCCTCAACTGCGGCCATGACGTAAGCACGTCCCCGCTGTGGTCCTCCCCTCTCCTGTTGGTGCTGTGCAAACCTCTGCTGCTGAGGTGGTAGAGCTGGTCCTCCTCTCTGGGGTACAGCAGGCAGTGCTCTAGGTGGTGCAAGGTGGTGGTCCTCCTGCTCCTCGGGGTCCCCATACTAATCTGGCTGTAGCCTACTGACAGTCTCTCATCTGATGTGCATCTGACCCGCAGAATAGGCAAAGTCCCAGTCTCTTACGACAGAGCCTTCATGTGGTGTCCCGGCCTATGACAATATGTGCAAGTGACCCCTGCTGCCTCTGATGCTGAACTGCTGGAACTCTGGCAGGACTGGTGTTGAACTGCTGTCCTGCTGATGTGGCCTCATCTGAGTCTGCATCTGAACCCTCTTCGCCGGAGCCTAGTAACTGCTGCTGCCGATGTCCCTATCCTTCTTGGGCCTCGGGTCCATCTCCTTTTCAACTGCCTGGACGATCTTGAGAATGCTCGAGTAAGTAGTCGCCTGGTTAATAGCTACTGTATGCCGCAGCTCTCTGATCATGCCCTTCTTGAATCTCCAGGCCCTCTCCTCCGGTGTGCCGACTAGGTTCTCTGTGAACCTGCTGAGTCGGGTAAACTCTAAAGTATACTCTGCACTGACTTTGTCCCCTGCTGCAAGTCCTCAAACTGCATCTGAAGCTCATCTCTCTCGATATCTAGGAAAAACTTCTTCTTGAACAGAGTTTTGAAATCTGCCCAAAGAACCTGGGGTGCTGCCAACTGGAGCTCCTCGTGATACCAGGATCTGGCAAGGTCGAACAGTCGCATACTCGCCACCTCCACCTTCAAGTCATCAGGGATCCTCGCCATCTTCAGCGTCCTCTCTTCATTCTCCAGCCACTCATCTGCATAGATGATCCCCTCATTACCCCAAAAGTCCATCGGACAGAGGTTCTGATAGTCCTTGGCCATCCCCGGTCTCGGTGCTGGTGGTGCCGGAGGTGCTACTGGTGCTGGTGCTTGCCGTCTCTCGAGGCCTAAGTGCGTCGACGACGGTCGCTCTGAACTGTGCTGCCTGGTGGTTCTCGGCCTCCATAAACTGCTGGAATATGGCCATCACCTGGGCGCCGTCAAACATCATCGTCGAGGGTAATGGAGAAAAAATAGGAGGCGGTGGCGAAAGCTGATATGCTGGAATGTCTGGCTCAGGCTGTCCCGAACTGTCTGCAACTCCTGGCTGATCCGCGGCCTTCCTCGTAGTGACCATCCTGAAATAGAAAGGAAACTTCGTTGACTGACAAACCCTAAAACCTAATAAGCAATATTTCTATAACATTAATGCACCTGATAAACCTGATATACCCTTATTTCCTGATTTTTCTATGCTGTGATCAAGTTTCCCTAGTATAATCAAGTCCCCCCAATAGTACGCTAAGACCTAGGTACCATTAGGATAGACTTGCATGGGCCACCACTAAAAACATGTCATGACCCGCTTCTGAATAATCGGACACGAGTCGGACACGCCCAGCCTTCGTTGTTAGACACGACAAAGTAAGCTGTACCAATCTAGGAAAAACTAACCAGATGTACAAGAGTAAATGTGAACACAGCATCTATAAACGAATCCCAAATCCAGATACATGTCTCAAGGTTATTACATTCCAGCAAATAAAAGTAAAGTCTAATAGTGTCAAAATACAAGGAAATATAACTGCTAAGATAAAGTGCTCTAGCCTTCCTCTGCCTCTAAGTCCTGGGCAACATCAACTGGCTCATAGGTGCCTCCAGGCTCCTGCCCGTAGTAAGTATCACAGATAGCCTCCAGCTCACCTGCAACATATCCTAGTCAGGAGCGGAGCTAAGTAAATCCAAGAAAATGAACATGAACATCATGGTATAAACAGGAAACAGGAAATATATATATATAGTACGAGAAATGAGAACAAGACATGAAACTGAACATGAATACTGAAAGTAAATACAAGGAACATGATATGAGTCTTGAACATGAAATACAACCTGAATCCTGAAATGTACAATATTGAAATACATCCAGAGTGTCTGATCGGCTTGGGTAGATTCAATGAACATGAAATGGTACGGCTTTGGTCCTGCGTGCACGATGCGGGGCCTAAGCTATTCACATGAATAGTAACACGGGTTTGATCACACATCTGTAGTATTTCCCCTCCTAGACACAAGTAAACTCAAGAAACATGAAACAAGACAATCCCGTGATACATCGTGTCAACAAGGAGATACAGGAATGAATATACAAGACATGAGAAAATGGACAAGTCCGAGGAGTATACTTGCCTTGCTCAGGGTGATAAAGTGTGGGATGTTCAGCTGGGTATCCTCCTGTTTAATGATTACAATTTGATTACTACTAAATACAATTTCAGTTAAAGAGTTAAAAACTTCTACTAGGCTTAACTTAATATTATTAATACTAAAGTGTAACAACCAACTCATTTAGACCTATATTCCTATTTGACAAGATTTGCAATTTACTCCCAAAGCTATCAATGAACTCTGCATACATTTCTTAAACTCACTTTATCATATGACTTTAAAATGGTCAACTTCAATGGTACAACCTATAGTTTCCTGAATTCTTATGTTCCAGCTACTGAGGATTTCTAAAGTAGTCTTAGACTGAACTCCAAGTGCTAATCCTGCTCAGGACTGATGTGTATCAGTCAAGACTGAGACAATCAATCTTACGAGAGACTGATGTATTCAGCCCTGAACCATAATCCAGTTTCAGTTTCTAAAGTTCATCCCTAAGCCAAAACTATCACAGACTCATCTACTGAGATGTTGAAGGCAAGCATAAAATCAGTCCCTTAGTCAACAGTTCATCCAAATCTAAATCCTATCTGATCAAATTGAAAGTAGTGTGAACCACTAAGAGCAAATTAACTTGCCCTATATTCTAGGAGACCCTGTTCACCGTTAAACATTAATTCCAGGTGGGTTCAGTACATAAATGGGACTGATATCCAAGCCTCAATTAAGACACCACAATCAGCCTTACAAGGCATGGTACAGTCCTAAAAGATACTTCAAATTTTCATTCAAATCCAACATAACCTCCTTTCCTGAAATACTCATCTGAAATATCAAACTCAAAATGTCATGCTCTTATATAGAACTTACCTATCTGTCCTCAACAAGATTTACAAATCAATCCAGTCTTAACACAGGTATCAACTGTCTGAACAGGGCAGTCTCCAAATTATGACTGTTACATTCAGTTTACAATGCCACCAATTGTCAATAACAAGTAAATTCTCAGGTTAAGGAAATACCGCAGCCTTGGAAGGACTGATATAATGTCAGTTGCAATGAGGCAAATCAGTCTCAGTTTATAGCTTAAACTGTTGGCCAAAATATGCTAAAGTTATCAAAACTCATAACTATCATACTTGTTTTCCAGGAAACAAGCATGGATAATCTAAATATCACCACTACTAGCCTCACTATTGCTAAGTCAAAAGAGCTAAAAAGAAATTAATTTATAATAAGGAGGTTCACTCTTAAGCAATGCATATACAATTTTAGTCCAGAACTCATAACTAAATCCTGAACCCTGCTCCAGACTTGTGAACCCGAGTACTGACATCATATTTCAGTAAAGTCTACCCACAGTCTACTCTGTCTTCACAATATCTGAGATAAGAGCAATACTGCTACAGGATGACTCTACATGTATCTCAGTACTTCTCTCAATGCAGCAGGTAGAAGCAATCAATGAATTGAATGTCCCCTACCAAGTACTACCATAAGAGCAATACTGCTACTCAGTGGTTCAGAAGTTTGCAGCCTTCATAGGTAGCTCAGAAATTGAATTATAGACTAAAACAATAGGATGGTTGACATACCAAGTCAGTTCATACTCATCTTCACCTACAGTTAACTCTCAAGAATTTATGCTCTAGTTAAACTTCAAATTAGTATCACTAATCAGTTAATCATGTAATTTACATGAGTATCTTTCAGGGATCTAAATCCTGATTTCTCTATATCAATAATACTAACTTCCAAAGAATTAAGAGTGAACAGGGAGCTCAGATCACCTACCTTGATCTCAGCTACACCAAATCGATCACAATGTTCTTACCATTCAACGATCTCTCAGATCTGTGAAGAAACAGGCTCCAACCGACCACGAAGAATTCAAAGCAAGTAGATCTGAGTTCAAAATGAATTGTCGATCAAGATTGAATTCTTCCAATTTCGTTTGACAGTCAAAAATAGAAATTAAAATAGTTGTTTGAACAGAATGCTTCAATTAGAGAGATCAATGAAATCAATGAAGAATGAACACAAGAAATTCTCAAACTAACTTCGAGATTACCTAAATAAACTGCTGGGAATGATGGATCTCCGCACTTCAGATCCAGAACACGTGATATACTATCGTCCTCATCCTTGCTTGATCGCTCGAGAGAAGGATCGCCAAGAAATCAGTCTACAGCAGAATTTTTGCATTGCTAACTTCACAGAGCTTGGAAAAAGAAGGAGTGAAGAAGAGGAGTAACAGAATACTGAGGATGGGGTGGTTTAAATAGGCAGTTAAAAAGGGAGTGAAAGTTTGGAATAATTTCGAATTTCCAAATCGAATCAACAGAAAGGAATTTCAAATTCTATTCCTCTTTTGAGAAGAACTAATAAGAAGGAAGAAGAAGAATTTAGTTGGAAGAATAGGCTGCCAAGTAACCATGGTCTATGGGCCGGGACAGCCCATTACCAATTTCAGTCCAAAATGAACCAAGTAAAATTAATTAGTCAACTACAATAGTAAATATAATAACTAATTAATAATATTTATCTTTTTAAAAATTTTAATATGAAAAATACTAATTTAAAAATGTGAGGTTACACACTCCACTAGACTCCTCGATACTATGCGACCTCACACACGTGTACACGAGATACGACACGAACCATAGAAAGAATGACACGTATGTGTCCGTTGAGGGGATGCTGTCGGGGCTGCTACACAGCGGAGGAGGCGTCGGGGTGGTCGGGGAAAAATAGAGCTGTGTTTGCCTCATCATGGCGAACAAGCTGGTGGTGGTGGCTCGTCGGGAAGTGGTCTAGGGCGACGGGAATCCTAGATCTAGGGTTCAGGCGAAGTTCGTCAGGAAGATGAGTGTTGGGCGGGGCTACGGTAGTCGAGGAAGTAATTAGGGTTAGGGTTTCGACTGGGGGGTTATAGGAAAAAATTGGGGGTCAATTTAGGGTTTTTGTGTAGGAAATAGTAATTAGGGTTTCAGTTAAGTCGGTGGTCGATCGTCGTTCGGCCAATGCCCTGCCGACAACGAGGGCCAGTTTTGCAGAAAAACCCTCCTAGATTCTCATTTGGCAAAACAGACCACCGCCTTAGGTAAATGCAAATTCTAGATTTGCAACTAGCTCCCCACTGTGTTCTGTGCAAATTTAAATTTGCATGTACAAAACGAATATTGCAAGTTGACTTAAAAAATATTTTAATAAATTACAAACTGATATAAAAACAATTTAAATAATTGTAAAATGATATTTTAAGTTTTAAAAACCATTTAAAAATTCTAGAAAATTCCTAATAATTATAATAAAATATTTTAAGGCTAAAATAATCATTTGTGGTTTTAAAAACCCTAATTTAACTATAAATTAAATTCAGGGGCTTACAAATCTTTTCTCATTAAAAAATTTTGTCCTCAAAATTCACAAGGATAGAAAACTCTACAAACATTTAATATAGCAATCAATTCAAACAAGTGACTCTACTATTAAGACTAACCTCTAAGGTATCAAGCGGGAACGGATGGTCCCTCGCTGCTGGTGGGTCGAACAAGTAAGGATATCTCTCCCTCATGTCCGACTCCCTCTCCCAAGTAGATTCTCCTGGAGAGTGACGGCTCCAAGCTACTCGGACTAAGGGTATGACTTTGTTCCTCCGCCTCTTCTCCCTTCGGTCCAATATCTCCACTGGCTGCTCAGTAACTACAAGACTCGGTTCGATCTCCAACTCTAAATGATCCAGTACATGGCTGGGGTCGGGAACGTATCTTCTCAGCTGAGACACATGAAAAACATCGTGAACTCCTGCCAGGTTGGGTGGTAGTGAAACCCTGTAAGCTATCTCTCCGATCCTGCCGAGTATCTCGAACGGTCCAATGTATCTAGGGCTCAACTTGCCGCCTTGTCAGAATCGGATCGTCCCTCTGGTAGGTGATATCTTCACCAACACCATATCTCCGTCGGCGAACTTCATCGGTCTGCGACTAGCATCGGCCCAGTGTTTCTTCCTGTCCTGAGCAACTCTGAGTCTGTCTTTAATCATCCTGACCTTCTCCGCTGCCTCAGTGATCATCTTTGGCCCAAGCATAACTCTATCTCCAACATCATTCCAAAAGGGCGATGTACGGCATCGTCGTCCATATAGTGCCTCGAATGGAGACATACCGATACTGGCTTGGTAGCTATTATTGTATGAAAACTCTACCAAGTGAAGATGACTCTTCCATGACCCGCTGAATTCTAGTACACAAGTCCTCAACATATTCTTGAGCATCTAAATCGTCCTTTCGGACTGTCCATCGGTCAGTGGGTAGTACGCCGTACTGAACTTGAGTCGACTGCCCAACTCCTTCTGCAAGCTCCTCCAGTAATGGAAAGTAAATCTGCTGTCCCGGTCTGATACAATGCTCACCGGTACTCCGTGTAAGCGAACTATCTGCTGCATGTATAGCTCTGCCAACTTCTCGGTGGAGAGCCCCACCTTGAAGGGTATGAAGTGAGCATACTTCATCAGCCTGTCAACGATAACCCATATGGCATCCTTCCCTCCTTGGGAACGAGGAAGCCCTTAGACAAAGTCCATCGTAATGTGTCCCCACTTCCACTCGGGAATGGGTAACGGCTGTAATAAACCAGCTGGACTCTGACGCTCCGCCTTGACCTGCTAACAAACTAGGCACCTCAAAATAAAGTGTGATACATCTCTTTTCATCTCGTGCCACCAAAGATGTTCCCGCAAGTCACAGTACATCTTGTTGGCACCGAGGTGAATAGAATATCGCGATCGGTGCGCCTCCTACAAGATCGCCTCTATAAGCTCACCCTTCGGCACGCATAACCGGCTGCCGTGCATCAAAGATCCATCCTCTGCTATGGTAAAGTCATCAAGCAATCCAGCTAAAACCTAAACTCTTAGTCTGCGGAGGCTCTCGTCCGTAGACTAAGTCTCATTGATCTGCTCCATCAGACCTGACTGAATATCTAGCGCCATCATCTGTATCACTGATCCTGGCTGAATTATCTCAATACCGAGCTTCTCCAGATCTTTCCATAAATGTCGATCTATCATCAGAAACCATACCATCGGATGCCTGTTCAACGCATCTGCTACCACATTTACCTTCTCGGGGTGAACTGCAAATCGATGTCGAAGTCCTTCATTAACTCCAACCATCTTCTCTGCCTCATGTTCAGCTCCTTCTGCGTGAACACATACTTCAAGCTCTTGTGGTTAGTAAAGATTTCCACTCGCTCTCCGTATAAGTAGTGTTTCCACAACTTGAGTACAAAGATCACCACAGCTAACTTTAGGTCGTAAGTAGGATAGTTCTGTTCATGAGTCCGTAATTGTCCAGATGCATAAGCAATCACTTTCCTATGCTATTGTAAAACACATCCTAGCCCCTTTCTCGAAGCATCGTTGTAAATGGTGAAACCCCCAGATCCTGAAGGTAATGTCAGAATTGGAGCGGTCGTCAATCTCCTCTTCAGCTCATCAAATACTGTCTGGCAGCCCTCTGACCAGATGTACTCTACGTCCTTCCGTATCAGCTTCGTCATAGGTTCAGCTATTCTAGCAAAGTTCTGGACAAACTTTCTGTAATAGCCTGCTAATCCCAAGAAACTCCTGATCTCTGAAACTAATGTCGGAGCCTTCCATGTCTTTACGACAGCAATCTTCTCAGGGTCCACTGAGATCCCCTCTCCAGTGACCACGTGGTCGAGAAACTCCACTCGGTCGAGAAAGAACTCGTACTTCGACAATTTGGCATACAACCTCTCCTTCCTCAAAATCCCCAGAACTGTCCGTAAGTGTTCTTCGTGATCTTCCGACGTCTTCGAGTATATCAGGATGTCGTCGATAAATACTACGACAAATTTATCCAGATACTGGTAAAATGTCTTGTTCATCAAGTTCATAAAGACAGCTGGCGCATTTGTGAGACCAAATGGCATCACCAAAAATTTGTACTGGCCATACTTCATGTTGAATGCAGTCTTCTGGATGTCTTCAGCTCTGACCTTCACCTGGTGGTAACCCGATCTCAAGTCTATCCTGGAGAACACCTTCGCCCCACTCAACTGGTCGAACAAATCATCTATCCGAGACAGAGGATATTCATTCTTAATGGTGATGGTATTCAATGCCCGGTAGTCAATACACAACCGGACTGTACCATCCTTCTTCAGCACAAAGAGCATTGGTGCTCCCCATGGAGAAGCACTAGATCGAATGAAACCCTTTTTCAACAGGTCATCGATCTGCTCCTTCATCTCTACGGCCTTCTTGGGGTTCACTCTATAGCAAGCCCGAGACACTGGTGATGAGCCCGGTACTAAATCTATAGTGAACTCCACATCTCTGTCAGGCGGAAGTCCTGGAAGATCCTCAGGGAATACATATATAAACTCCCCAATAATAGGGTATGGCGGTGCTAACTCCCCAACTGTCGCACAACAGTTCGTCTCTAGGCTGATCGTCGGCCCTGTCCTCCTGATACTGAATGGTGTCGATCCTGGAGGACTGAACAGAATACTACCCTCATGACATTCTATAGCTGCGTGAGCATAGCTAAGCCAATCCATTCCCTATATGATATCATATCCGGGAAGTAGCATAACAAAGAATCGTCCCTCGAACTCTCTCTCAGCTATAGTAATAAAGCATCTATAGATAGCTCTAATGGGTACTGGTCCGCCTCCCGTCATTACTCTACTCTTCTCTTTGGTGGGTGTAGCTACTAGATGGTGTTTTTGCAAAAATTCTAATGATAGAAAGCTATGTGATGCACCCGAATCAAATAAGCATGTGGCTAGAAAAGTATGCAAATAAACATGACCTGTGATGACATCAGCCAAATAATCTGGCTCCGAAACCTGCTCCGGCTCCTCCTCAAGAGCTAGACTATAAGCCTTCCCTTGGGGTCCCTTCTGCTGCTGCAGATGCTGCCCGAACCTCTGCTGAGTCGAAAGCGGTGGTCCTCTAGATGGTGGTCTAGCACCTGGTGCCCTCCATGCTAGTGGGCATCCCTGAAGCTGGTGGGTGGTAGACCCGCATGCTAGGCACTGGTTCTACCACTTCCTGTAGACGGAGTGGTCGTGCCCTGGACTCTTACAGAACGAGCACGAGACACTCCTCTGCTGCTGATACCCTGGAGCTCTGGCAAGTGGTGCATGAGGGTGCTGATGCTGATGTTGTGTTGGAGAACGATAAGCCTGCTGATGCTGAGTAGGTGCCTTTGGCTGGAAAGCCTGGCACTTGGACGGCCCATCATGGTGTCCGGTAGCTGGCCTCTTATAAGACAGAAGGCGCTCCTCTATACTCCGAGCTAGCTCGAGAATCTGATAGTAGTCGGTAGCTCCGTTCGCCACCAGTAATATGTCGATGTCAGGGATCAGACCATGGCAAAATCTACGTGCCATCTCCTCTGGGTCTGAAATCAGGCTAGGGGCGAAACGGCTCAAATGACTAAACTCTGCTGCATACTCGTCAACAGAATAATTTCCCTGCTGGAGGTTCTGGAATTGTAGCCCCATGGCTACTCTAGCGGTAGTCGAGAAGAATTTCTTCTTGAACTGGGTCTTGAACTGACCCCATGTGGCTCCCCCTCTCGTGAATAGTGGCTCATTCCTAAACCAAACTCCTGCTAAGTCTGTCAGCAGAAATCTCGCTGCCTCGACCTGAAGGTTACCCGGCAACCTAGCTCCGAGGAGCTTCCTCTCTACTGAGTCCAACCAGTCATCTGCGACTATGATGCCTTCAGTCCCCATGAACTCCTTGGGGTTCAAGCTCATGATGTCGTTGATATTCCTCGTTCTCAGTCGTAGCTCTACCTGTGGTGGGATCATGGTACGCTCCTCAGAGCGCTCCATGCTCTGGCGAAGTAAGGTGGTCTGCTCCTGATGGGTCGTTAGGAACCCCTGGATCAGAGTGAGTAGCTGGTTCCCATCGAGAGTGACGGAAGACTGGGTAGTATAACAACAGGTGGTGGTGGGAGTATCGGGTCCTGCTGGGACTGTGATGTAGGAGGTGGTGGAGGCATCTGGATTAGTGGATTTGTGGAGTGGGGGTGTATGGTAGGTGGAGGTGGAGGTGCTTCGGTCAACTAGTCGACCGACTGGATAGAAAGTGTGCCATTTTCAGGTGTGGCATACTGGGATGAGCGTGTGAGCACCATCTAATAGAAAATTAAAGAACTTATAAGAACTCTTTAAGTAAACAATCACAAACAACAACAAAATCTAATTTATAATAACGGTCCAATGCTGTGATGAGTTTTCTATGTTGCAATCCTAGTAATCCTCTAGGTGTTCTAAATGTTATTCATAGTGTTTATCTAGTTATCTTAAGTTCCTAATTGCAGGCATGCTTGGTACAACGACGTAACCAAAGAACTTAGTCTTGACCTGCATGGGCCACCACTAAAAATATGTCACGACCCGCTACCCAAATTGTTGGGCCGGGCCGAACCATGTCCAGCCTACGCTTAAGATAAAGCGTAGTAAGTTGTTCTTAAAAATAAACAATACAAGATCAAAGTGTGCTAACAGTTCCATTTGTCATATTGAAGTAAATCATCACAAACACAAAATCATCTAGTATTCGAACATGTTCCAAATACATAGCCAAAATGTAAAACTGTATACAGGTCCAGTAACAAAATACATAATCTAGACAGTCCTACTCTCTAAGTCTAGAGCGACTAAAATAACAAACTAGATGAGTTTACCCACAGGTACATCCTCGTGGGGTAAAGCCTGATCCTCGATGGTGACCCTATAATAGTAATCACATAGCAACTCCTCCTCGGTAAGTATACCTACAACGTTATCATGTCAAGAAAGGAGCAAGTACTGATTCTATAAACTAAATGTACGAAGCATGAATAGATGTATAATAAACAAGAATCATGGCATATCACAATCTATCATGTCAAGGATACATATGTCATGGCGACAGATGTATATGTAATGTTTAAAACTAGAGCAGGTACGTGATCGTCAATAGGTGTAAAATATACTGTGGCACAAGTATATAAAATATACTTCCGTACAAGTAAGCAACCGATAGATGTACATACGCACAAATACAGCTGGTATGCCTACGACAAGGTATACATATAAAATGTCAACCTTGCTCGGTACATATGTACGGGAGAAGGGAGCATGATCACGTACTCAGCTATCAGTTTCCCCGTAACCCATGTTATAACATGTGAGCGATACTAAGAGCAGTATAAAGCATGGTCGGTACTGAGAATCGTGTAAAGCATGTGAAAATATGACTTGCAGTTCATGAAATAATATTTTAATATGATTCATTCACAGTTTATTATCACATACAGTAAATAAAGTTTGTAGGGGGTACTTGCCTTGTGCAAAGCAAGGGCATGTATATGAATCTGTAGATGTTCGGCGTCCCGACACTGTAAAAAGGATATACAAACTTAGTTTTTTATACTAAGCTAAATACTAGGACACTAGTGGTGTGACACGACTTTCTGACTAGACACCTAGCCAAGCGATGACTTTAGCATATGAGACCAATGTGGGGTGACACAATACCTAAACAAACTTTTTGGGTCTCCATACTAAGGTAGGGTAAGGTCACAATCACTAAAATATCCAAAATCACACATAACTTCACAAGACGTAATTATTAAATTAATAAATCAGACTGTACACTGTGTTCCAACAATTATTAAAATAGGCAAAAGGCTCAAATATACATAAATTAAAGTACCAAAATGATCCTTGTTAATTATAGAAATTTATACTATTTTTTTGGAATTTATAAGCTATTATAGATATTTATTAAAAATCAGTAAACACAAGTACTTTGAAACTGAGTTCTGTTTTCCTATTTTTATAAAATGGCAAATATACAAATTAAATCATTGACAAATTATATTAAATTATCTAAATTAACATAGTATTTAAATACAATTTTTTTTAGATTTTTACAACAATTATATACTGTCTAAAAATTCAAAAATAGCAAGACACAGTTTCTGAAAATAAATAATTAATTATTTAATATATTTATCCACGTATACCAAATTTAACCGAAGTCCAGATACGGGACCCAAGGCCATGAATCAAGTCCGATATGATTCGTACAGACCTTGAATGTACTTTGACTCATTTAAATCCACAAAACCCATGCTAGGACTGGACTCAAATGGCCATAATCAACAGAATATAAAAATATAAATTTTAAATATATAGACATATGTATATTTATAGTAATATATCAATGCAATAAATTTTATACTCAGCCATAAAATTTACTGAAGATAAAATAACATGTAAATTTACATATTTTAAAATATAGCAAAAAATTATATATACATAGAAGTATATATATATATATATATATATATATATATATATATATATATATATATATATATATATATATATTTCCTTATATATGTATATATGTATTATTATTATTATTATTATTATTATATATATATATATATAATATATAATATATAAACAGTATATTAAATATATATAACAGTATATATTAAAAAAAATAAAAAAATAAAAAAAAATAAAAAATATATATATATATATATATAAACAGTATATAATATATATATAACAGTATAATATATTATATATATGTATATGTATATAATATATTATACTGTTATATATATTTTATATTTTGTATATATATATATATATATATATATATATATATTATATATATATATATATATATATATATATATATATATATATATATATATATATATATATATATACCCAGCCCAATAGGCTAATAGGCCAAACCCGACCCAATATGAACAGTAACCCGAACCCAAACCCATTAGCAAATGGGTTTAAACCCAATAAACCAATTTAAACCTGTTAACCCATTTTAATACTCGTGTCTGGACAGTCAGGGACACGAGCGGTCAAAACTGACACTGTGTCTCGTATCCGAAGCCAGAACGACAAGCATGACACGAATCTCACGTGTCCACGCACACCACTGGACTCCTCGACACTGGGCGACCTCACACTCGTGTACACGAGACACGACACGAACCATAGAAAGAATGACACGTACGTGTCCGGCGAGGGGATGCTGTCAGGGGTGCTACGCGATGGAGGAGGCATCGGGGTGGTCAGAGAAAAATAGAGCTGGGTTCGCCTCGTCGTGGCGAACAAGCTGGTGGTGGTGGCTCGTCGGGAAGTTGTCTAGGGCGACGGGAATCCTAGATCTAGGGTTCAGGCGAAGTTCATCGGGGAAGATGAGTGTGGGACGGGGCTACGGTGGTTGGGGAAGTAAATAGGGTTAGGGTTTCGACTGGGGGGTTTAATAGAAAGAAATTTAGGGTCAATTTAGGGTTTTTATGTAGGAAATAGGAATTAGGGTTTCGGTTAGGTCGGTGGCCGATCGTCGTTCGGCCAATGCCCTGCCGACGACGAGGGCCACTTTTCCAGAAAAACCCTCATAGATTCTCATTTGGCAAACAGACCACCGTCTTAGGTAAATGCTAATTCTAGATTTGCAACTATCCCTCCGTTGTGTTCTGTGCAAATTTAAATTTGCACAGACAAAACGAATATTGCAAGTTGACTTTAAAATATTTTAATAAATTACAAACTGATATAAAAACAATTTAAATAATTGCAAAATGATATTTTAAGTTTTAAAAACCATTTAAAAATCATTTAAAAATTTTAAAAAATTCCTAATAATTATAATAAATTATTTTAAGTCTAAAATAATCATTTGTGGTTTTAAAAACCCTAATTTAACTATAAATTAAATTCAGGGGCTTACAATATGGACATATCTAGTATAAAATAACAATCATATGTGTTACTATTTGAACCCAAGCTTATATCACACAGAGAGTTGGAAAAAAATGAAGATTTAAGATAGCAACACTTACTTGTCCACATGCAAGCCTGCATATTTTAACATGTATCAAGTAGTTCAGGATTTTTCAAGCATTTGATGCGAAATACAAAGAAGGTTATAAGCATCTATCTTCATTTGAACCTTTACGATATATTTTTTTTTTTTTGCTTAGTTAGCACTTATGAATCCTTGTAGCACTTATGAACCCTTGATATAAGCTCCAATAGAAATTTGTAATGAGCTAGATTGGCATTACATGATTATATGGGAATATAGAGCATAGTTTACAGTATCGATCGATACCGATACGGTTTGGCATGTCCCGATTCTGTACCGATACGGTATGGCATATCCCGGTTCGATCATACCGACCGATTCGATACCGATATGTATTGGCATGTCCCATTTTGATACCGATAGATACTGATACTAGCCGATACCTATACAGTTTGGCATGCCCCGATTTCGATAATGATATTGCGAACCTTGATATATTTCTTAGATTAAACTAGGCTGTCTTTTAAGCAAGGAAGCTACCATATGTGGACAAAAACTTGATTCTAGTGGATAGAGAACCGTCATGTATTAACTGTACTAAGCATGTCAATGTTGTAAAGTATACCACTGTGGTGGCAGTTCATTGTACCTTCAAATTCAGGATCCTTCTATAAAGTTGATTTTACTAAGGCCTCATATTAAAAAAAACAATAAATATTTTTCAAAAGAAATGATGGGGACTCGCAGACATAGAATCACTCCTATTGAATGTCATAGGTGCTAAAGCGGTAAGATTTAAATTGCTCGATTAACTCGATCAAAACAGAATAGAAGAATCAACACGTTAAATCAATCGAAAAGTAAAAAAGCATTCTTAGAAAATTACGCACCTGTCAAATTGCTCGATTGGCTTGATGTCCTGGTCTACATTGATGATACTTCAATTACTAGTTATGACCTTAAGATTACTCAAGTGATTAACCAATAGTTCTTCCAGATGAAAAATACTGGTCCTGCATCATATTTTATTGGGTTGTAAATAAAATTGTACTTGTTAGCATAGCAGGGTTATACAAGTTAAAAGGACGAAAGTATAGACTAACACAAAGCAACAAAGATATGGAAGAGAATATGAAACTGCAGAGGCATGTATTGGTAATTCACCCAACCAACTACTGGCCAGAACTGCAAATATAAACTAGCAAAGGTTACATACAGGTTAGAGGTCAAGATATATAGTCAGAACCAGTTATATGGAAGCAAGACTTTTGCTAAATAGGATGCAGGTAAAAGCTTCCCACCACTGAATGTCATAAAATGGCTAAGTTTAGTAGATCTTAAAGGATATTTGTCACAGTGGACTTTCAACTATATGGAAGAGAAGGCATAATATTATTAGCTCACAAATCTTGATTGGTCCTATTCTTGTCGATTATCCCTTTCTTCTTGTATCTTTAGATGTTTGAAGTAAAGAATAAAAAATACATTGATGATGTTGTAGGTAAACAATTTCATACACCACATGAGATCTCTAGTTATTCTCAAAGAAAAAAAAGATAACATATATTTCCCTTGATTTTTGGGATTCAATATTAACCTTTTATGTTTACGTTGGAAGACTTCGTCAAAGATAGATGATATGAAATACACACATTCTAACAGATGAGGCAAAAATACCTACTCGATGCATGAAAAAACTATATAGTCTCAAATATACACTAACTGCAAATGAATAAGTAGAAGACTTACTGTGACATGTGGCATCTATCTTCTTACCAACTTAATCACACGTTTGATAAGAAACTTCCCAAGATTGATTCCTGATAAATTAACCTGGCTGGCAGATACTTGAATCGATCATTCATAATACATACATGGATGAATCCATTATAGTTATACTCAATGAATTTGTTGTGGGCTTTAAGTAGAGATGGAAATAAGATTTAGAACATCTTATTTAACACTTAACGCAAGCTAACAACTATCATGCCCCGATTTTCACAGAGTCATTCGTCTTCACATTTATCTCTGGGAATCGATCGTCCTTGCTTGGGTGTGATGTCGTACAAGTCTGATATTACACTTGTACAAGGAAAAGATGGTACACAATTGATAATCTTCAAATAGGAACACATCGCAGCGACAGAAGCAGACAAATTGAAGTTAATGAGGACATCATTTATTATCGAATAGAAATACATCACTTGAAGCAGCAGAGATAAGCAGATAGCTTGAAGTCGCACAGAGATATATAGAAATGTATTCTCTTTATTGATAATTGAAATATAGTACAAGACTTGTAATAGAATACAAAGCTTACAACACATCTCACTTTACATTGATAGCCAATTAAACAAATGCCACAAAGCTTACATTTGATACTTTGATACATTAGATTACAACTCGATATACCGACTTGGCTTACAACTCACTGGTACAACTGATTATAATGTTCCATACATTATGCCCTTTATAGACAGAAGTGATCATCTTTTGGAAGGAGAGCTTCTGCATGCCCAACAATTCTTCGATGCCGCGAGACCGATCAAGCCAATCTTCGTATACAGAACTTTCCAAGTGCAAGCACATAAAAAAATACCCACAACGTGGGTCAATACATCATCTATGTACTAGCGAGCAGAATCCAACCCACTCGCCTAAACCGACACTAAGTGGTCAATTTTAGCAAGCATTCATTAGAGTGATCTCTCTAATTCGGGCCTAGCTTCAGTTTACAGTACATAGGCAATATTCATAGTGAAGCATGTAAACATGTTCTACTAGTGTTCATATGAAGGCATCTCTTAATCAACGTTTGAGTTAACATGCATTAGATAGGTTATAGCAATCTTATAAAGGCGTCGTTTAGCATACTTGGTGTTATCATTCAACAGGTTATAGCAATATTCTAAAAGGCATCATCTTATTATCGTTGGTATTAACAAGTTAAGCAATCAAGTTGAATTTAACATATAAATAACAGTTTCACATTTAAGTGATTTCTTACCGATAGCTGACTCCCTCGCACCTGCATAAAATACAGGATAATATGATATACTTACTCTGTCTGCACAAAACATTGTTAGCATGCATCCTGACTACATGGTGATTGGTGAAACTGCACCATAAAGGACTTTCCAACGGGTATTACGATGTACCATTCCAGGGTAGGTTGCAAGCCTAGCCGAATGCCACATAACACCTCGTGCTACCATAGCACGACCAATGTTTCCTTCCGGGTTGAATTGGTCCCAGTTGTAGTGCCCCGCTCCTCGCGGTCCACTATGTAATACCCACGACTTGCTAACTCAGTCTCGAACTGAGTTTTTGGGGAAACCTTTGCCAGTATCGATTGATCACGGATGAAATGCAATAAACTTTTCCAACTGATGGATCGACTTCTATTCAAATGAGTCCAATAGTTTTTATTGGATGTTTTCTTTCACTGCTTGGTTTTGATGAATGCATTTTCGTGTTGGTTTTCGATGATTGGTTTTCATTGTTCGCTTTCATCGCATATCGCATTCATTCTGAATCTTGAGAGAAAGAGACCGAAGTATGCTAATCAAATGTTGGTGCCTATGTAGGAGGACGCATAGACATACACAGAATGTGAACGATACGTGAAGTCCCTCCTTCTTTCAACTAAGATTTATCTTGGTGAGTTGTTCTAACCGGGCTTGCATTAATGGGGAGGGGCCGGAGGAAGAGGGGTCGTCGGGGGGAGGCCTCATCGGAGGAGAGGAGCTCGGGGAGCGGTCATCGGAGACGAGAGGGGGAGGGAGAGAAAGATTTGGGGCTCGAGGCGAGATATCGAAAATTTTGAATCAATAAAATAAAATCGATCGGGTTCCCAGAACCCTATATGAAAGTTTTTAGCGATGTCTAAGAGAGACGTCGTTGTTAAGTAATAATATAGTGATGGACTTGATTAATTGTCACAAAATGTCGCTAAATAAAATAAATCAGCGATATTTTGCGACTAAATAGCGATTTGTTCTTTCCAAACTATAATTCTAGTCACTATTAGTCGCTAAACGTCGCTGATAGTGACGTTCAGTGACGTCATTTTTATACGTCGCTAAATACACAAAACATAGCAACGTTTTTAACTGGAGTCGCTAATTTCGTTGCTAATTTGACATATTTTGGTAGTGGTTGTGTCCTTAGCGACGAGCTGAACCATGAGTCTCAGCGGCTAATCATGGGGAGCGGACCCATGGACCACCATGTAGTTAGGACATGCATATGAACAAATCCTTATTGTAAAAACCTAACACTGAACGATGACGGTAAAGAATGCTTCTTATATACATATGCAAATTGTGCTAACCTGTTTTGTGCAGGGATGACTGTCGGCGATGGATAAGTTGGTTATGAAATATTTTTCTGTCATGTTCTTATGAATTGTTAAAAATAACCTAGACAAGTAGAAAGAGCACTAGTAAATATGTAGCTTCACATGTTGAATTAGTGCAGATATTTGTGAGTTTCGAGGAAAAGCCGCTCGCCAGTACATGATGTGTGCTGACCCATGTTGTGGGCATCCTTTTCAGAAAGCAAAGGAGACAAGGGGATTTCAAGTGAGGCACTGAAGCTCGTCTAGCCCAGTAGAGCTCGTGGATTGCCTCAAGCTTCTTTTCAATTCCAATCAAGTTGCAAATTTCTTTTCCATTGAAGGTCTTTACATCTCAAGCATGTAATAATGGGATATGATGTGTGGGCATTGTGACTATTTTCAAAAGAGAGTTTTAAAGAGAATCATGTTGCCAAGATAAGGCACTCTGAGTTTGTGAAGCTTTGTACTTGTATTCCTATCAAGTTTATCAATAAAAGAAGTATTTTTATTTCAAAGCTTCCGTGTCCAAATGTTGGTTTATATATATGCTGTGTGCGTGTGTTTTGCTTTGTCTAGTTGTTTTGTGCATGTACTGGCCTTGTGCAAGCGCAACTTAGGCTTGCACGGCATCATGCCTTAGCGAGGACGAATGATCCCGCAGGGATCAAAGCGAGGACGAACGACCCTAGCTGGATCGGGGCGTGACACCAGCACCCCAGGTATCATTCGAGGAAACTTACTCAGACTTGTACAAGTACGTCCATGACTATGCAAATGTGTGTCGACTCGATAAACACAAGTGCATGGTAAAACAACTAAAAGTAAGCAAAGCCAACAGTTCAACATCTCATCTCAATTCCGAGCCGTGTTCAACGACTAATCATTCCATCATTACCATCATTCCACTTGGTGATCTCCATGATCCCAAGCCTCATCATTCCTCATTCATTGATTCATTGCAACATTTCTCATAGCATTCCTCTCAACGAGGAACAAACAACATTTCATTCATTTCAAAGGGACAAGTAGCTTTTCATTCATTTCGTTAGGATAATTATTATTCAGTTCATTGCTTATAAGAAAACGAGCATCATCTCATTTCTTTACAACAGTTATACAGAGTGTACATGATTCGGTGTTCATTCAGTTCATTGGGTCGATAGCATAGCCAGTTCATTTATCATTCTATCATTCATAAATTATTTCATTGATCAAGTGATACATTTGTTTCAGCAGCATTAAGCATAAGAGACATTATCGATTCATTTTATGGCATCAATTCACATTAGCAGTTCAAGCGTGATTCATTCAGCAGTTCAATGTTCATGTGTTGTTCATTTCAATATTATGCAACATAAGCATCTCTATTATCCAGCAACTAAAATATGGGACATTTAAGCATCACAAAACTCTATTTTATTAAGCATGAAGGCATATGGAGGAGGGAGGACAGTTTCACTCACCTGCATAAAGGGTTTTCTGTTTTGATCGCACACATTCCCACTAAGCGTAGCTCCACCAGCGAGCCACATTCCAATACCCATTCCGTCTAGCCAGCTAAGAGAGACTGCATCAGTCTCAATTCTCCTGATTTCCAACCCAAGTCACGGTTCAACATTCTGATCACATCCAACAAACCTAACCAAATACCTCGCACGGTGCGGGGCATTACAACAACAGAAACCAGCATATGAACCATACATGGAGTTTACATATCATATGGCGAGAAATGGGCTTCAACTGGACACAAATAAATAATTCGGTATATATATAAGAACTTCCATATACCTGAATTCAATATATTAGAGAAGTATGCCAGAATATTCAATCAGCATAATAAAATTCACCAATTCAGCAACGATAATACAAGGTTTTTTTTTAAATAGCATGTAAACTTCTGTGGTTTGTGACAAGAAATAGTAATGAGTGACAAAATGTCACAACTGGCTTGTACTTCGCATTCTAGGAATTATATATAGGCAAAGAAGTAGGAATCACTCATGGCCTTCAACAGTATTGGAAGTTCAAAAAAGTTCTGGCTTGAGTTTCAGTTTGGTTTCTTTATCAAAGCTAATAGATTTAACTTTTTATTAAAAAGGTAGAAATCTTTCTCCTTTCCTTACCTATCTTTCCTTCATAACTTTGTTGAGGCTCATGCCCATGCATCTTGCTCCTGTACCCTAATGATTCAAAGATACATGCTATACCAATTTAATTAACACATCAAATCTATCTTACCACATTTTAAAGGTTAATTTGCAACTAAATATTCCAAACGTTCACAGATTTTAAGGGGTTATGTGCAAACAGTGAACGATGACCCACGTAAGATTGTTGATGTATTACATACGTGATAGTTATTTAATGTAAACTGGAAGTAACTTTGATATAACTAATTTTGAAGTATCAGTGCGCTCTCCCCTTCTATTATAGGTAGTCTGAACTTTTATGATTGTGTATGAGCTTTTCATAAAGTATCCATTGCAACCAATACTTTAAACCATTATTGGAGGATTCCAAACCAAGGAAGTTGTTGAACAGTGTAATCCTCCTCTGAAGCTTTACAAGCCATATAGGTTTATGAAATAGTATAGAAAGTTGTGCAGTTTGCAAGAATGTTAAAGAAAGCTTCAAAGCACTCATGATGCCACAGCTCACATGTACAGGTGCTTTGCCTCATCAACTACAGGTGTATAGATAGCAAAACAGGATTCCTCTCTAAAAGATGCGAAGATGAAAAAGCAGGATATGTTTTCTTTAAATAATTCCCACATATTAATTTATATACAAGGTTAAGCAGACCTCGACTTTACATGTCAAGTGGGTAAATTTTAACTCGCTCCAAACTCTGACCTACACTTTAAACCTTCGACCTATATAGTCAGTTGATTCACATTTTTGGTCTATTACGGCCTTGATTTTGAATAAGCGTCGCCCAGAGTCAAACTCCTTAGGGAGGATACTTGGATACTTCTCAAGAGCGGTGACGGCTCCTTCTACAAAGAGTTCTTCTACAAGAACAGGGCCCCTTCGAACGAGAAAAGCCCCAACCAACAGCCAACTTATGTAAGGCCAGTGCCCGTCTAAAGCTAAGTCTGGATCAAACATGGTGGTGAAGGGTGCCAGGAAGAAGATAGTGACTCTTCAAAGGAACACATCCCCTTTTATAGGATCGGGAGTGGTCCAAATTATAGGCCACTTGCCCGACGGTCGAAATTTTCTCACTAATGGGATGAGCCTAGGACTCGGCACAATGAGTCTCAATTAATAGGTCCATTCAAGTGAGTCTTCAAATTGTTCAAATGCTCCTTGGAATTTCCCAATTAACGGTGGCAATTAAAAAGGAGTCTGCATTCAAGGGTAGTCATTTACTTCTCCTGAAAAGAAGACTTAAAAGACAAGCTATCTCCAACCGGAGGCACTGGCACCCCACTGTGTCCCTTTGCTTCCAAGGCGTATACCGTACATCCCCCTTTCAGAAGCGCAGACAGCTGCTTCGATCTAAGTACCCGGCCCGTTCAACGGCCCCTTTTTCTCAGCAAAGACTTGGGAGACACCGTTTGCCTCCAGCACAAGCCTGACTGCTACTCTAAAAGCACAGAAAAATGGTCTATCTGAAGGCACAACCTACTCGTCGCCCTAAAGCAGTGACTTTACCCGAAACACAACCTACTCGTTGCCCCTAAAAGCACAGAGGCACCGTTGTCTTCGAAACATAGTCCACTTGTCGCCCTAAAGCACAGAGGCTCCATCGTCTCCAGAAGCACAGTCTACTCGTCGTCCCAGAAGCACAGACGATATGATCCCACCCAATCAGTTTGCTTAAACCGCCTCTCTCAGAGATAGGATTGAGATTGATCAAGTTGATAAATGAAATATCTTATCAGATTGATCTAAATCTCGGACGAAGATTACATAAAATCTAAATCTGAGATAAAATCCCAAGATTTGCTCGGCTACATCCGAACAAGCAAATCGGCACACGCTACGTGTCACCTCCTTCGGTTATTTTGATAACCACCAGAGATCTCGTTTGAGGAGAACCTCAACATCCGCCACGTGTCAGCGCCACAGAAGTCTGCACCGTACAAGGACAACAGATTCTTTCATATCTCGAAACCCTAATGCACATCGCATAAGTGCCCCTCTCCCCTATAAATAGGAGAGGTTTTCCCCAACAACATAATCGACAAGGAGAAGAAGATCCATAGAATTATCAAAAACTTCAACTTCGGCGTCCTCCTGATCGGCAACCCTAGAGTTCCATCGAAGGTACCAGAAAGTCAGAGCAAGTCTCATATCACCATCGGATCGTGAACAGAGTAAAGGAGCCGCTGCAGTGCTCGATCTCCACCGTCACACTTTTCCAGAAACTTTTGTACTTAGATTTCTTCGCATAAGAATCGATTGTACTCTTTTTTACGTTCATAATACAAAAAGTTCGTTCAACCTTTTGTCATGTCGAACAGTAAGGTCCTTGAGGAAATTCTTTGTTCTGCTGATAGAATACCTACATCGAGGGATCCTCCCTTCAATATCCTCTATCCAATCTTTATCTATGAGATATTAGCATTCTGACACTCTGCAATCTTCATTTATTTATGACCAATTTATTAGTTTTTTGGCAAAGGGCACCTTATTGGCATTTCAACCTTCAGTAGGAAGTTTGGTGGGATATGTTACATAGTACCAATGTCCCCTTCTGAATTAGACTCTTTTTCCTCAAATATAATGTTCAAGTCTTTAGACAAATCTAGAGAGTACCTAGGTAAATTCTCCGAGTTATGAAGCTCATGTCTTAAGCACTTGTTGACCCCATCGTAGGTATGCCAGCTCCTCGATTTCAGCTAATATGCTCATTTGGAGACCCTCCACTTGTTTGCAAAGATCTTCATTTGTGTGTCTTAATATTGATGCCTCTTTTTGAACCTTCACCAAGGTTTCACTCTAAGGACAATAAAAGTCAAAGGAGAAATAAGTCGATTATGTAAAGATTAAAAAAACTTTTTCAACAACAACAGCCTCCTGAACATAATGCAATAATTATTAGGCGAATGTTTTGTGATGGTTGAGTTCAGTAAAAGTGCAGCAAAGTTTCTAAAAAAAATAGTCCTTAGTATTATTATAGGGTGCATGAGACATCATCAGACACTACTAGTAACGTACTAGTAACATCATTTGCTTTGATGAAACAGTGGAACTTAAACTAAAAACCAGAAAGAATTTCGTAGGATGAACATGGCTCAATAGAATTGCTACAGCCAAAGGTTCCTTTGTCCCCATCGTTTGCTAATGCATGGTCGTAATGGTGAATCCACCATGTATCAGAAGGAACAAAGCTATAAACCTATGGACAATGGACTTGTTCATCAATATCCACTGTTACTGTCTAGGACAGAGGATGCAATAGTATAGGGCACCAACTGGAGCACATAGTCTAGATTAGAATCGAGCTAGATCTAATTCGAACCTGGCCCACTTAGAATCTTCTTTCTATAATTTGAGAAATTGTTATCAATAGTTGAGAACATCCTTTGATAGAACACATGACATACTCCACATTTTCGAGTCGAGCTCCATCCGGATTGGTCCTAGACTACATTGTGTTCGGTTGAATGGTCAGTTCGAATCTGACCGCGAGTCCAGATTGAAGTTTTCCAAACCCAACATGACTGAGTACTCGTCGAACTCGTCATCTAAAACAGACCCAGCATCCTTGTTCAGTCTGCAAAATTGACACAAATGCCAGAACTGCGAGATAACAGTACCAGTATGTGGGTTACAGTTGAAGTGCACTTGCAACATAAATAGAAGGAAGTCACTTAATGAGTAGACCAAATTTTGTATATGGTGGAGGAAGGAAAATATGCCTAATCTATCTATTTGTGCCTAATTTATGAACCATACCCCACATTTATGCACTCTCTCAATATAGACATTTCAATCTGAAATAAAGTTTGTACACCTTGAAATATTCCTAATCTATCTATTTATACTACAAAATGGACCTTGGGTTAGTTAGATCAAGAAACAAACATTCATCATACATATGGGTACCCTAAAGTTTAAGTTGAATATGAAAAACAAAATTTGTATGAATTTTGGTGAAATAATTACTTCCCTATGTTGTATCTTCCATGGACACAGTTATGATAAGAAAAGACACAACATGACATGTTTTGGCATGTTCTAGTGAATATTTGTGTCGTATCCAATACATTTTTGACACGAAATGATTTGTAACTCTCTTAGCTTTCTAAAAGATGGATCCCCTGCTTCCACATGCCAGCATTTAATGAGAGCTTTGTTGGATTACCTTTTGACCTCGCTAATCAATTTGGGAACCGTCCACTCCCGCCCCTCATATCTAATTTTGTTTTTGTTCTTCCATAGCACTCAAATATCGCCGCAACCAGTACCTACCTTACATGTCGATTAGGCCCGCTCCACCGTCTACAGAGCCTTGCCATGAAGGAATTGCCCGGGTCTTGGATGTCCATGGTCTCTTCAAAATAACCCCACAGGTTCCTTGAAGCCTCCCCTTGAGATAGTAGGTGAGGAATTGATTCTACGTTGCTCTTCATGCAGCAAAGCATCTTGAAGCCAAGCTGAAGCCTAATCTTTGAACCCCTTGGTCAGTCGAAAGTTTATCCTTAAGAGCCCGCCACAAAACCAATGACCACTTCAATGGGATGCAAGGATTCCAAATCTTCGATATCGCCGCGTCTCGGTATAACTTCGTCCTTCCCACATGCCATGTCGAGGCCATCGAAAACCTCCCATCAATACTCTGGCTCCCAAACCAGATTGTCATGCATGCCGATTGATAAAGGCCCAAATCAATAATACTCTAGGCCGCCTCTACTCCAAGTAGGTCGCAATGCTTGGAAGCGTCCAAGCCGCCATCCCCTACAGCTCCCTGATCTACACTGCTCGCCCCGGTGCCTGTCACAGCCCTGTGCCATCCCAATGCTCATCATCTACTGTAGTAGATCCGTTCCCCAGCCACAGCCGAATGTGGCCCGTCCCTAGGTCACGACCCTCAAGCAACCACCTCCACTGCGGAGACGACGTTTGGCCAACTATCAATCTCTGAAACTTACGCTGCTTGACATATTTAGCCTACATATATAGGCTCCAAAACAAGACATGCGATCTTAGTTTCCACTACAGCTTGATGGAAAAAGCTATTACCACCTCTTCCAGTTTTTGGATCCCTAAACCCCTTCCTTCTTGGCCTTGGACATGACGTCCCAGGCAATCCACCTGTACTTTCCCCTCTTCTCATGTTGGCCACAAAAGAATGAACTGAATCTTCCTTCCATCTGCTCCAGCACCCGCTTTGGCGGGTTACTAGCCTCCAGCATGTAGGTCAAAATGGAGGATAAGATTTGCCAAATCAGGATGATCTTCCCGGCTGGCAAAAGCATTTTGTGGTGCCAACCGTCGATTCGAGAGTTCATCTTTTGAAAGAGAGGCTCGAATATTGTCAACGTGCGACACTCATAAGACATAGGGCAGCCCAAATAGATGAATAGGGTGTTGGTCCCTTGACGAACAATCGATGGAAAAAACACGAGTTCAGAAACAATTGTAAAGACAATGTTTCTGGCAACAACACCCTAAAGAAGGTGAAGTTGTTTTACGAGAATCTAAAAAGATTATTTCGTAATATTTCTCGAAGGCAACAGAACCGTATAACTTCTAAAGAGAAGCGACGGTATTCTCGAAGGCAACCGAACCGTATTACTTCTAAAGAGAAGCGACGGTATTTTCGAAGGCAACCGAACCGTATTACTTCTAAAGAGAAGCGACGGTATTCTCGAAGGTAAAAAGAGATGATCAACAACAGTTGAGTCTCAGATTCTCGAAGGCAACAGAAAGAGGGAGGAAAAAGAAGAACGGATCTCGCTGGGGTGTAGAACACCGGCGCTCAAAGCTATACCCGCAGTACGGATAAGCTCCCAGGAACCAGCAAGTTCAGGAGAACTTCTGGAACGCTCGTAAGTCAATATTTGAGACTTGAACGGACTTCCTGGACTTAACAGACTCCCTCAACTCTCTTCTTGGTGCATCTTTCAAAGGAGGCCAAGGGGCTCTATTTATAGAGTGGAGTTGAGACTTCACCTCTTCTCCTATCCGATGTGGGACTAAAATACCAATACTCAAAAATAGAGTTTGATATTTTAGATCATCCCACAATCAGCATAGAAGTGTGCCAGTCCACGCCTACCCCCCGAACACTCCCGTGCATGCACGAGACATCCTGGAGTCCGTGTCCGAGTCCGAGTCCGCATCCGCACAACAAAAATTAACTTTCATCCTTGTTGGATTTAATCCTTTTTCCTTCTAGAAAATACTTCCACATGGCACAAACTTGTGCCCCACTACACCTCATGTGCACACCTCAACACAAGCAATGCATTATATTGAGATAATCACCATTTGGTGTAGCCGATGTGGGACTATCTTTTCTAGTCCAAAGACAAAAACACCAACATAGGATGTGGTCCACCTTGAACCCGCTGACTCTCGCTAACACCAGCTTACTGCTCTCCGAAAAAGTGTGGTGCACATACGCTTTGGTTTTCTTCTGTTGATAACCTACCCCGAGTATTTTTCATAAGCCTCCAGATTTTTGTTCACCAAGGCCATCGACGTCTTATCCGCCACATTGAATATCATGATGTCACCAGCATACGCCAAGTGAGTAACCAGGGGGCACCACGAAGGCGTGTGAAACCCCCAAAGCTTCTAACATGGCCCATCATATTGATGTTTCTGCTTAATGCCTCCGATGGGATCGCGAATAATGCCGGGAAAGCGGGTCACCCTGGCGAACCCCCATGAATGACTTAAAGAATCCCATCGCTTCTCTATCGTACCGAGAACCAACAGTTGCTAATGAGCCTCCATATGATATTGATCCATCTTTTATCAAAGTCGAATTGTCTTAGCACCGAGACGAGGAATTGCCAGTCAAGTCTATCGTAGGCATTTTTCCATGTCAATTTTAGTAGCCACGTTACCTCCTCGATTATTATGGCCGGTGTTGGAAATTATTTCCTAGGAAAGTAATATATTGTCGAGTATTTCTCTTCCTTTGACAAAGCTGTATTACTCTCTGGAGATGATGGACGGGACGATGGGCGCCAGTCTATTGGCCACTAGCTTCGATAGTTTCTTATTGATGAAATTGCACATACTATTTGGGCGATAGGAGTCCGCGGATGAACCTGTGTGTTCCCCTTTCGGAATGAGGATGATGAGCGTGTGCGTAATCGCCTTAGGGAGGTGAATTCCTTGGAGAAAAGTAATGGTCGCCTCCAGAATGTCTGACCCAATAATATTCCAGTACTGCTTGAAGAAGTTACCGGAGAACCCATCCGGTCCTGCACTACTACTCGCGCCTATGGCCATAATTATACGGTGTAGGTCCACCTGGGAGGGGACCTTCAAAAGTGAGAGATGATCGGGGGATGGCATCCAGGTACTCTACATCCTGCTCCACCCTCGCCTTGGTTAAGAGCATGTCAAAAAACTTGGTAGCCTCTTCATTGATCTCTGCTTGGTTAGAGGAAGTCTTGTTGTCTTCCTTCAAGATGCTCTGAATGAGTAGCTTTTTGCGACCGCTAGTAACGCAGGCAAGGAAGAATTTTGTATTTTTATCCCCTTGAAGATCCTACTTGATATTGGCCTTCTGCTTCCAGAATGCTTCCTCTATCTCCAGCCTCCTCTTCAGACGCACTTGGGATAGGTAAATCGCTCGCCGATTCTCCATGATGTCCTCTTCCTGGTAAGTTGCCTCCGCCTCAGCAACATTCTTCTTGGTGGACCTAGCTTCCACGTCGATATCCCTGAAGGCCACCCGGCTCTAACAGCCCAGCACGGATCTGGTCGCCTTGATCTGCTGAGCCAACTGGACCAGTGGGTTCCTTGATCAACCGATCCCCAAGCATGATAGACAATTCCTGTGAAGTCTTGGTGTTGAGTCCAAATGTCCAGAAACGTGAACCGAGTCCCCATGGAGGGCGTCGAAACCTGAGTCACCACAAGGAGCGGGCGTGATCTGATTTCAGTGTTGCTAAAATCCTCCACTATCAAGTTGTGCGCCGCATCTAGCCATTGTTGGTTCACCAACACCCTGACCAGCCTAGAGGATTGTTTATGCCTTCCTTTCCTTTTAGGGTCCGACTATACGCACCCCATCTTTTTCTAAGTTGACCCCAATTTCTAAGTTTACCCCACTAATAGAAAACTAGACAGAACAAATTTCTAAGTCTACCCCAATTCTGGACAGAAATGCCCCTAACTCAAATGAAACATAACCCCATCCCAATCCACCATATCATTCAATTATTTCTAAGTCTACCCCAAACACACATTCAAATCCATCCCAACCTAACCCTAAAACTCTCCTCCTCCTCCTCCTCCTCCTCCTCCACCCCATTTTCGAACCGAACTCTCCCATTTGTACGACCCTAAAATTTCGAACGAAAACGCAGAAATTTTTAGGGTTTCCATCGGCACTGTTCGACTCTGGTTTGTCGGACGGATGTCAAACTGTTCGGCTCACGACAGTCGAACTTTCCTACTCTGTTCGACAACATCCTGCCGAACAGTTTGTATTTGTTCGACCATCACAGTCGAACAGTATTGATTTGTACGTTCGACCTGTGTATGTCGAACACTTTTAATATGTTCGACCTGTGTATGTCGAATACTTTTAATATGTTCGACCTGTGTATGTCGAACAGTACGAATTTGTCCGACTCGTTCAGGTCGAACAGTTCGCGAATTTTGTTTTTTATTTTTTTTCAAAATCGAAACAGCCCAATCACTACTCGAAACAAAAACATTAGTAGGGAGATATTCTATCATTACTTTGGCCCTCCATTGTAATTTGTTTAAGCTTCAAATAATGTCTTCTAGGGTTTTTGGGTTTGAGGAAGATAGGTTGGGGTGTAGAGTTAGAAATATAAAAAGGATAAATCAGTCATTTAACAATACAACTTAAGTTACTCAGAAAAGTTGGGGTCAACTTAGAAATAGGTGGGGTGCGTATAGTCGGACCCTTCCTTTTATTACACCAAGTGAAGGTGTTCCCAGTAAATGGGAGGGTGCTAAGGCCAGCATCAACGATAAAATCTGAGAATTCTCTCATGGATCCGTAATTCAGAGGTCCGCCCCCTTGTTCTCTCTTGAAGCCACAATGGCGTTAAAATCCTTCCATTCGCCCACGGGGTATCTTATGCCGCTTGAGAGGATAGGAGCTAATCCCACAACTCCCTTCTCCTACTTAAGGAGTTACTTCGTGCACAACAGTAAGCATCGCCTCCCTCGGGTAGGACGGGAGTTTGAAGGAGACCGTCTTTGCTTGTTTGAAGGGGTTCACCATTTTAATATTCATCTCTTCTTTAGCTATTATCCAAATCCCTTTCTTATTCTCTACTGCCGCCAAAAAACCAAGATTAATCTGGAACTTACGTATCTGCTCACACAGCACTTTAGGTTCAATGATCCCTAAAATGGAGATTTTCTGAACCCTGTATAAGTTTTTGATTCTACGAGTTGTGCGCGGATTGGCAATCCCACGCAGATTCCAAATCAAAGCCTTAAACATTACCTGGGGTCGTTGAGGGTTTCGTGGAAGTCTTGGCTGTCGATCTAGTATGCCTCGGATTTTTTGTTCTAGATTTTTGCAAGTGTTCATTAGCCCCTTCCTGTGTTTGGAGTTGCACTCTCTAAGACCTTCCTCTTTGTTCATGCACTTGTTGCGGCTGGTTGTGATGGGTTCTAGCAGCGAAATGCCCTCGAGACTTGCCCTGGAACCTCCTCCTCCTCCTTTCTGCCCCTCATCTCTTGGGACATCCTTCATGCTTCCTGCATATCCCACCCATGCGAAGTCTCTCTGCTTGCGTGAAGGAGACCGGAGCTGTGCTCACCTGGGGTGGAGGAAGGTGAGGAGGAGAGGGATGAAAGAGGGAGCGTTGGCTTCCTGGCCATCGATCTGACCCCGGCCATGGGCCAGGTCACCACCGAAAGAGCAGACGCCACGGGACCGCGCACCTAAGGACGAATAGGATGATCACACACAAAATTATTACTGCAACATCTGTTATAATGTATTGTTGGTGATTCTTCCTTTCCTTTCCTTTAGACTAGGAAAGCTAGTGCCACATTGGCTACACCAAATGGTGAGTATCTCAATATAATTCTTTGCTAATGTTGAGGTGTACACATGGGATTTGGTGGGAGACATGTGAGTGCCATGTGGGGGTGTTTTCCTAGGAGAAAAAAGGATTAACTCCTCAAAGAAAGCATTTATGCTTTTTATCATTTCTCATGTCCATTAGGAGCTAAGCCACAAAGGGTCTTAGCAACTTGGACTCGGGCTCAGGGTCTAGGGCGTATAGTGGCGTTTTTATGGCCCACTTTGCACTTAGCACGTCCGTATTGTCGTATGGCGCTTTGCGCTCGTGCACTCGTTTCATGTGTGATTCGCATGAGCAGGCGCATGCATGGGCCCATGCGTAGGCGCATGAGCAGGTGCTGGCGTGGGTGCAGGTGCTGGCATGGGCATAGGTAAGGGTGCATGTGCAGCTATGAGAATTTACGCATATGTGTGCATGAGTCGTTGCACGAGCTATCCATGGTTATACGCGTATGCGTGTTTATGCGTATGCGCACAAGGGCTGCTACATTACTGGCATATGCACATAGAAGCAACTGCGGTTATGCTGCTGGGGCGCGTGTGCGCATACTGCGTGGTTGGTTTATCTTGCCGCTGATTGAGGGATTTGAACGGTTATGGAAAGATATGGTCAAATATTCTGATTCAATTTTTGTGGGATTTGAATTCTAATCAGTCTTATCTTTCCATAATCTATTGGCGGCCAAGATTACGGTTAGGGTTTCAACCCAACTCTATAAATACTCTTTTCGTGCCTCTTTGAGAACTTACTGTTGGCCCATTGGTCATGGTCAAACCTGATTTTACTAATTGATCAAACTCTGTCTCGATATAAATGCAAGTCTACTCAGATGTTCACCTACGACGTTTTGGACAATGCTCAACAATGGTTATCAACAATGTTCAAGACTGAAGCCGTTTGTTATTCAGAATGTACTTCCTGCTATGCAATATAATTTTTCTTTTTATTGAGTCTAGGAATACATTGTACACCGAGTCGTACTGGCAAATAGGCTATCCGAAAACGTTTTTCAAAACCATCATATTCTTTTACAAATGATTCATGTTTTTGAAAAATATTCTGTTTACAAAAAGCCCTTGAAGGATTGTTCAAAAAGCCAAAATTTATTTTCTCCAAAAATGAACTGACAGAAACTCAGGAGAACTCGGCCCGAGTTCGGCCAGAGGTCGGCCATGTGGAACGTTAGTGAACGTTGGGTTTTTGAACTTGGTCATCCTTCAGTTAAGGGTTGTTACAAAGAGTTCTGTCTGAATTCTGCCCGAATTCTATCAGAGTTCTGTCTTTGGAAAAGCTATAAATAGAGAAACATTTCGATCATTTCAACACATCAATTAACTTTCAATCTTCTCTTCTTAAAGCTTACAGTCTTCCAAAGAGTTCTTAAAAAGCTTTCATTTTCAAATTCCAAGCCAGTTACAATCCTCTAGTCGATTTGCCTGTGCGGTACGGTCTAGAAGTTTCAGAGTGATTGTAATCAGAGGCTTGATAGAAGATTCAACTCTTCACAATTGAAGTTGGACGAGTTCTTCGTATTAAAGCTCGCGTCTGTAGAAGTTGCAAGGACTTCGTATGAAAACTTGTGGGATTTTCTAATAGTGGATTCAATTGGAAGCTAGAGTTCTTCCGACTGGACTAGTCCTCACCAGAGGAAAACCAGTATAAATCTCGGTGTTTGCATTTGCCTTCTGATCACTTTTAAATTCTGTCATTTACTTCTTGTGATTATTATTATATCTGTGATCTAACTGCTAACAAGCTTTTAATTAACAATATTCCGCTGCCTACTCTATTCACCCCTCCTCTCGAGTATTCTGCTTTACGATTTCGTTCCTATAATTGGTATCAGAGCGGGTTATACAGGTAAAGCAAAGTAAAACAGCAGTTATATTCAATTTTTATATAGATCGCAGCTTTACACATGGCAACTGTGAAATTCACAAGTGAAGGCCAAGCCACAAACAGACCTCCACTGTTTGACGGCACAAACTACACCTACTAGAAAACATGTATGAGTTTCTTTTTGAAATCTCTTGATTTTGATTTATGGTCTGTGGTTATTGATGGCTATAAAAAGCCACCTCGTATAAATGTTGATGGAGTTTTAACTGAAAAACCCCATGACAAATATATAGAGGAAGAAAAGAAAAAGGCCAGTCTTGACGCACGTGCTATTAACGCTTTATTTTGTGCTTTAGACAGAACTGAATTTAACAGGGTATCTATCTGCACAACTGCAAATAAATTATGGAAACTTCTAGAAGTCACACATGAGGGCACAACTCAAGTCAAAGAATCAAAGGTCAGCAGACTTACTCAAGAGTATGAGGCGTTCAAGATGAAGCCCAACGAAACAGTTACTCAGATGTTCGAAAGATTCTTGGATATTGTAAATCCTTTGTCCTCCCTAGGCAAAGATTACAGTAACCATGAAAAGATTCGCAAACTTCTGCAAGAACTTACAAAGAACTGGATTCCGAAGGCTACTGCAATCATTGAAGGAAACGACCTCACTACTATGACACTTGAAGTACTCATGGGTAAGCTACTCATTCATGAACTAGAGTTACAAGACTTTGAAGAGCCTGCACCAAAGGAGAAGACGATCGCTTTCAAGGCTCAGCACAGAAGATCTGCTGAAGATGATTCAGGCAACAGTGAATCTGATGTTGAAGATCAAGCACTCCTTGCAAGAAAATTCAAAAGATTCTTGAGATATGAGAAGAAGACAAAAGAGAACAATGGCGGCAACAGTTGATATCAAGATGACGCTGTCTGCTACGGCTGCAAGAAGAAAGGACACATGAAGAAGGACTGTCCTACAAACACATCAACAAGCAAGAAGAGCAACAGATACAAGAAAGGGAACCTGAAAAGATCAACATCTCGGATGTATGCCAACACCAGCATATGGCATGAAAGTGAAGCCAGCGACTCAGAAGATGAACAATCAGAAGAAGCTGCAAATGTATGCTTTATGGCATCTGATCAGGTACTCTCTGAACCTATAGTTGATACATATGATGACTTCACCTTTGAGCAATTAGGAGAAGCCTTCAGTGAACTATTAAGTGATTACAGAAAACTGCGTAGCAAATATCAGACCTCTAAGAAGGTACTCAAAGAGTACAAAGGTGAAATAGGAAGACTTACCGATCTACTAGCTGAGGTTAAAGATAATGTTAGTGAGTCTGGTGAGCTTTCTTCTATTAAGCTCTTATTACACGAGACTACCAAGTCATCCGAAGAAAAAGACAAGGTTATTGACCAACTGAAAGAAGAACTTTCTAAAGAGAAGAAAAGTCTTCAAAGTGCACAAGTCAGAATGGAAGCACTCACTTCTGACTATACTAAGTTATATGACACTTCCAAAAGATTAGAAATTAGGTTAGGAAAACAGCCTGAGATTGCTGCTTCCTACCCTAACACGTGTCACTTACCGAAAAATCGAAACATTCCCAAACCTAACACTGTCAGACCTAACCCTATGAAACCTTTACCTAAAAAGGTTATGGCCAAACAGGATAATAGGTATGCTTTCTTCTATACTAGAAAACCTAAACCTACAAACCATGCACACCACTCAGCTTTCAACACTCAACATGCTAAATGTCATTATTGTGGCCTCATTGGTCATATATCTTCTGCATGTAGAATCAGAAAGCTAGTAGATCTAAATATTTATGCATGGATACCGAAAACTAACCAGTCAGGACCCTACAAGAAATGGGTACCAATAGTTTCATCTGTAAATTATTTTGTAGGTGGGACACCCTTCACATGCTAGAAGCAAATGGATCCTCGACAGCGGTTGCTCACGACACATGACCGACGACGCTTCATTATTCGCAATACTGTCGAAGAGGAATAAAGAAGGATACGTCTCCTTCGGCAATAATTTAAAAGGATATATAATCGGTATTGGTGATATTGGTAAAGCTCCCTATCTAGTGATTAAAGATGTTTGTCTTGTTACTGAGTTAAAACATAATCTGCTCAGCATAAGCCATTTAGCTGATCACGGTTATGGTATTAACTTCGTAAAAGATAAATGTACTATTATTGATAGTTCAACTGGTAATACTATATTTGAAGGTATTAGAGAAGACAATATATATGTTTTCTATTTGTTGGAAGATACTAACATTTCAGGTAGATGTTTAATGGCTAAAAGCGATGAGAGTCATCTGTGGCATATGAGACTCGGTCATGCAAATATGGATACTATTTCCAGATTATCCACGAAGAAGCTAGTACGCGGTTTACCGGACATTACATTCAAAAAGGATTCGGTATGCAGTCAATGTGAAAAGAACAAAGCTACTCGATCCACTTTCAAGTCAGTAAATGATGTATGTACTACTAGACCTCTACAATTGCTACATATGGACTTATTTGGTCCTAGCAGAGTTGCTAGCCTCGGAGGTAAGCTATATGCTTTTGTAATTGTAGATGATTATTCTAGATACATGTGGGTATATTTTCTGACACGTAAAACGATGCATTATCAGAATTTGTCACCTTTTGCAAGAAAGTATAGAATGAAAAAGGTTACATGATCACTCGTATTAGAAGCGATCATGGAGGTGAATTCGAGAATGCAGAGTTTGAGCAATTTTGTGACACACACGGTTTTGTACACGAATTCTTATGCCCTAGGACTCCACAACAAAATGGATTTGTGGAACGTAAGAACGGAACTCTATCTGAAATAGCCAGAGTAATGTTAAACCAGTTTAGTCTACCCAAGTATTTCTGGGCTGAAGCTGTCAATACAGCTTGTTTTGTTCTCAATAGAGTTCTAATTCGACCCAAATCGAAGAAGACTCCATTTGAGCTATGGTTTGATAGAATTCCATCAGTTTTATATTTTAGAATATTTGGTTGTAATTGCTTTATTCTTAATACAAAAGATAATTTGGGAAAATTTGACGAAAAGGCCGATGAAGGTATATTTTTAGGTTATACGGGCAAAAGTAAAGGATACAGAGTCTTCAACAAAAGAACCATGATCATCGAAGAGTCGATCAATGACACCTTTGATGAACTAAATCAAACGACAATCGATGACAATGACGAAGATCTCAATGTACCCAGCAAAGCACCAGTTGATCCTCCTAGAGAAGATCCAGGAACCAGCTACCTTCGGAGTCTGCCAAAAAGATTGAAGTTCACGGCTGATCATCCAAAGGACTTGGTATTGGTGAGATTACCAAGGGTGTAAGTACTCACTCCTCTAATAAAGATATAGCTTCTTGTGTTGCTTTTGTCTCTCAGTTTGAACCCAAAAGTATTGATGAAACATATAGTGATAATTTTTGGATAGATGCTATGCAAGAGGAATTAAACCAATTTGAACGGAATCAAGTTTGGGAACTTGTTCCCAAGCCTATTGATCATCCGGTCATTGGCACCCGATGGGTATTCCGAAATAAACTGAACGAAAATGGTTTAGTGACTCGTAATAAGGCTCGACTCGTAGCTCAAGGATACAATCAAGAAGAAGGTATCGACTACGATGAGACTTATGCCCCAGTTGCGAGATTAGAATCCATTCGCATGTTATGTGCATTTGCATGTTTTCATAATTTTAAATTATTTCAAATGGATGTCAAAAGTGCATTTTTAAATAGTTTTATAAAAGAAGAGGTTTATGTAGCTCAACCACCCGATTTTACTGATTTTAAATTTCTTGAATATGTTTTCAAGTTGAAGAAAGCTTTATACGGTTTGAAACAAGCCCCTCGTGCTTGGTACGATCGTCTAAGCTCTTTTCTACTTGATAACGGTTTTTCACAGGGAAAGGTTGACACTACTTTGTTTATAAAGTCTTTGAATAATAATATTCTTTTGATTCAAGTCTATGTAGATGATATTATCTTTGGATCTACTGATGAATCTCTTTGTCAAGAATTCTCAAAGTGTATGCAGAATGAGTTTGAGATGAGCATGATGGGAGAGCTAAAAATTTTTCTCGGACTGCAAATCAAACAAACCAACAATGGGACGTTCATAAATCAAGCTAAGTACACAAAAGATCTACTAAAGAAGTTCGACATGGAAGCAGCAAAGCCACTTAGCACTCCAATGGCGACTTCAACCAAGCTTGATATTGATGAACAAGGCAAACCTGTCGACATACGTAAGTATCGAGGTATGATCGGTAGCTTACTCTATTTAACTTCCAGTCGACCAGACATTATGTTTAGTGTTTGCTTATGTGCTCATTTTCAAGCCAATCCTAAGGAATCACATTTGTTCGCAGTTAAGCGTATCTTTCGATACCTTGAAGGCACTTCTTCTGACGGCTTATGGTATCCCAAAACTACGTCGTTTGACCTAACCGGTTATTCCGATGCTGATTTTGCCGGATGCAAAGTAGATAGAAAAAGCACCAGCGGCACATGTCATTTCCTAGGAAAAGCTCTAGTCTCTTGGTTTAGTAAAAAGCAAAATTTTATTGCATTATCAACAACAGAGACTGAATATATAGCCGCAGGACGTTGTTGTGCACAAATTTTATGGATGAAACAAACCTTAGAAGACTATGGATTGCATTTTACATATATACCCATTTTCTGTGATAATACTAGTTCTATTAATTTGACTAAGAATCCAGTATGTCATTCTCGTACTAAACATATCGAGATTCAACATCATTTTCTTAGAGATCATCAACAAAATGGAGATATAGACCTTGTATACATAGACACACAGAATCAATTAGCTGACATATTCACAAAACCTTTAGCGGAAGATTATTTCAACTATTTACGTCGAGAATTAAGAATTTTAGATATCAATAATATTAATTAATTTTTGTTTTATTAATTATTTATTCGATACTCATAAACTGTTTTCGAGACAAGCTTAAAAAGAGTTTGTCTATCACCATGACTACGGTCGAAGCGAAGCGGTATTTAAGAGTTCCCCGGTGAACCTCCGTTAGCTGGGACAGTACTCCTACAGCTAATCTGAGACAGATCTGAGTAAAGAATATTAATTTGTAAAATAATATTAATTATATTATTTTGAGATTTAAAATTACTAAACTTTGAATTAAGCATTTGAAACGAATTAATGAAAAAGAATGTGGTCTCATTTGATTTATATATATATATATATATATATATATATATATATATATATATATATATATATATATATATATATATATATATATATATATATAGCCAGGCAACCCTAGGCGAATTCGGCCCGAGTTCGGTCCGAATTCGGCCAGAGTTCGGCTGGATGTTTATATATAACAGCAGCAACCTGAGGCCTCCTTCTTCTTCATACTTCCCCACATCCTCATAACAGCAGCTCCGCCCCTCCGAAACCCTAGTTCTACTCCCTCTTTGTTCTTCCAATCCTTGTGGAGTTTTTCATCATAACTTTGGATTCGTGCGGAGATCGTCATCCTCTACAATATATCCGACTCTTGGAAGGTATAATCCCTTCTTTCCACCACTTTTAAATACTTAGGATTTATAGAAATTTTGGGAAAGAATGCCTAAGTTCAATCCCTTCAAAAGGAAGAAGACCAATGCCAGTGAAGAGGCATCATCTTCAGATCCGCATACGGATTGCCTCTTTTCTCCGGTCCAATCGGATGATGGTGCATCGGATGTGTTTTATTTTAAAACTTCCGATCAAGCGTTATTATGGTACGCTGATTTTAACATGCGTACTATTTGCACTGGATCACCGATTAAGTGGACTATCTTTCCGGATCACCGTTCTTATTTTGAGGCATTAGGGTTACAATATTTTGTCACCTTATAATTCTCTATTGCCACTAATACCATTACATTATTCTACGGTAATTTCGTGTTAGACACTTTTACAGCGAGGACACGTGTCGGAGGAATTGATATCGAATTCACTAATGACACGTTAGCAAAAATCCTTGGTATTCGAAACGAAGGTGCCCAGCTAGATGACATCACTGATTTTGATTTCCCCGATAGCACGACACTCGTTAGTTTCAAGAATAAACTTTGTGCGCCCGCACGCGTTCTTCCTGGAAAGTTCAACGCTAATAACTTGAACTTGTTTAACTACGAATTACATTGCATCATCTATTCCACTTTACTTCCAAAATCCACTTCTAAAGATGATGTCACTGCACTTGAGCTCTCTGCTCTTTATCATATTCTTAAGGGGATTCCTTTTTCTGTCCCTAAGACTATTATTCAGATGATGGGTAGATGTCGTGGGAGAGACCGCAACCTATCTTATGCGATGCCCATTCCTCGCATTTTTCAGAGATTTAACATTGATTTATCTACTTGTGGTGTCGACCCCGAGCCCAAGTTTCTCAAACTCTCTCGTCGCAGCATTGTATCTATTCCTCCACCCACTGCATCTACTTCCACTGATCCCACAGCACATGTTCCTCCTCATTCTTACCCTATGACATTTGAGGGTATCCATCAGCACTTATCAGATCTGTAGTCTTTTTATGTTGAGACCTCTAGGGAACACAAGTTCCGTGATGTGACTCGGTTCCAGGCGATTGCCAACTCCTTCGCCGATCTGAGGTTTGCACAGACGGGACATTCTGCTAGCTCTCTGCCTCAAGACCCTTCTGTTTCTGGCTATTGCATTGACGACGAGGCGGTACACTCTCTGTTCCAGCCAGGGAACGCATATGATTGGTATCGTACTGCTCGTGCCCCTCCTCGAGACTATGTCGGTGAGTTTTACGCTGGCGCCACTCCTCACACTTCTGGCGCTGGTACTTCTAGAGCTGGTCCTTCTGGACATGCTGGAGCTGCAGCTGATGATGATGATGTTGATGATGATGAGTTTTGATATGTTAGATTATTGAGACTGTTACTTTTTGTCTTATGTTTACTTGAAAATGCTCCGACATTCCAAGATTATATCAGTACTCTTTTATTTAGTACTTTTTCTATTATGTGACTATTCATGGACATGGTTTTTGATTATGCCTTAGTTTTGGCATCTTAGTCTATTTCAGCACTTTATTTGTTTCAGTTTGATAGTAGCACTATCTATCTTTTGTTGCTTCATTCTTTATTAACTGCCTGTGACAAATACATACCTGTGTTGTTTTTCTATCGACTATCTGTTTCACTTACTATGTTTACTGTTTCTACCATGCATGTCATGATTATTTATTTTTTCTTGTGTTTCTTCACTGTTTGTTACTTATACATTGATTGCGGGGGAGCTTTCTCTTATGCAATTATTTTGCTAAGTGACAACGGGGGAGAAATAAGGATCTAACATTTTTTGTGAATACAGGATATGAACAATTTTTTTTTACTATTTTGATTTGATTCCAAGCTTAGATGTTATATCGGCAAGGTTTGTCAATTATCAAAATGGGGGAGATTGTTGGCCCATTGGTCATGGTCAAACCTGATTTTAATAATTGATCAAACTCTGTCTCGATATAAAAGAAAGTCTACTCAGATGTTCACCTACGACGTTTTGGACAATGCTCAACAATGGTTATCAACAATGTTGAAGACTAAAGCCGTTTGCTATTCAGAATGTACTTCTTGCTATGCAATGTAATTTTTCTTTTTATTGAGTCTAGGAATACATTGTACACCGAGTCGTACTTGCAAATAGGCTATCCGAAAACGTTTTTCAAAACCATCATATTCTTTTACAAATGATTCATGTTTTTGAAAAATATTCTGTTTACAAAAAGCCCTTGAAGGATTGTTCAAAAAGCCAAAATTTATTTTCTCCAAAAATGAACTGGCAGAAACTCAGGAGAACTCGGCCCGAGTTCGACCAGAGTTCGGCCATGTGGAACGTTAGTGAACGTTGGGTTTTTGAACTTGATCATCCTTCAGTTACGGGTTGTTACAAAGAGTTCTGTCCGAATTCTGCCAAAAATTTTGTCAGAGTTCTGTCTTTGGAAAAGCTATAAATAGAGAAACATTTCGATCATTTCAACACACCAATTCACTTTCAATCTTCTCTTCTTAAAGCTTACAGTCTTCCAAAGAGTTCTTAAAAAGCTTTTATTTTCAAATCCCAAGCCAGTTACAATCCTCTAGTCGATTTACCAGTGCGGTACGGTCTAGAAGTTTCAGAGTGATTGTAATCAGAGGCTTGATAGAAGATTCAACTCTTCACAATTGAAGTTGGACGAGTTCTTCGTATCAAAGCTCGCGTCTGTAGAAGTTGCAAGGACTTCGTATGAAAACTTGCGGGATTTTCCAATAGTGGATTCAACTGGAAGCTAGAGTTCTTCCGACTGGACTAGTCCTCACCAGAGGAAAACCAGTATAAATCACAGTGTTTGCGTTTGCCTTCTGATCACTTTTAAATTCTGTCATTTACTTCTTGTGATTATTATTATATCTGTGATCTAACTGCTAACAAACTTTTAATTAGCAATATTCCGCTGCCTACACTATTCACCCCCCCTCTAGAGTATTCTGCTTTACGATTTCGTTCCTACACTTACTTCAAAAATAGGAGAGTCAAAGAGAGATTGTTGATGCCACCATTGGAGTCCAGAAGTGATTATGCGGATTCAGAAAGTGGGTGACGACGAGCGTCCCATAAGATCTACGAGAACTTGCCGGTTCCTGGGAGCAGTTCGTATGGGGCAAATCTTGCATTGAGCAATGGTGATCTTCATCACCCCAGCAAGAGTTGTGTCTTCTTGTTCCTTTTCTTTTATCATTATGCATATTGTAATCCGTTCTGCCTGTTTTAAACTGCGATTGCAAGAAAACGTGAAGTAATTTCTGTCAGTTTGTATCATGATTGTAATCAGAAATTTATAGTGGCTTTAAGTTCTTCGGAGAGAAAACTTGTTTGCCAAAATCTCTGAAGTCCTAAAAATCATAACAGAGAAGCAAACTAGTTTGCTTTAAATCTCAGTTTCTGACAGTTCTTCTATCCTAGATTGAGCCTCGGGATTAACAATCTCAAAGCAAGATCCAAGTAACATGGAGAACAACCGTACAAACCTTTACCCTCACAAGTTTTAACAAACTTGAGAAGTTTGATAGGGAGCATTACAACATTTGAAAGAGAAAGGTCAACCTTAATCTTTAACTCGTAAACATGGACTACGTGTTGATAGATCCTGGGCCTATTATTCCAGATGGTGCAAATGCTCGAAGGATCACTGAGGCCACTGCTTTGCAGTTGAAGTAGAAGAGAGACAACAACCTCTGTAAGTTGTTGATACTGAACTCCATAGAGGATTCTGTGGCAAAGTTATACAACAAGACGGTCCAGGCAAAGGATGTCTGGGAGTCTATGGAAAAGTACTACAAGTCTGACAAGAACAAGAACAAGATCCATGTGACAGAAAAATATCAGAATATGTGATTTGGGGGTGATAAGACGATGTTGCCTCAAGTCAAGGAATTTCCTAAGTTGCGTCAAAAACTTGAGGATGATGGCAATCCCAGGGTCGATGCTTTCATTATCGATGCATTGTCGCAAAGCTCCCTCCTAGGTGGAGCAACTTCATTGCTGACATGTACCGTAAGAAGATGGAAGTGGATTTTGAGCGTCTCTTGTACGGGATTCATGTTGAAAACGAGTTGAAGGCTCAACTCAAACTGGACATCCTATCCAAATAGATGGCCAAGGCTAACTTAGTACAAGGAGGAGACTCCAAGGAAAAGTAGAAGGATTTTTACTTTTAAAAAAAGAAGGACTTCAACCATCTGAAGGTGAAGTCGGTTCTGTTCAAGCCAAAGCCTAAGGGTAATGGGGCTTGTTTCAATTGTGGCTAGAAGGGTCACTTCAAGAAGGACTGCAGATCAAAGCCCAAACCAAAAAAAGCAATGTGAGGCTAACTTGGATGCTATAATTGCACAGGTTGACTCAACAGGTTTTGACACTGACCGGTGGATGGACACTAGTGCATCTTGCCATGTTTGCTCTAAAAATGAGTTGTTCACCACATACAAGCCTATATCTGAGAGGGCTATGGTGGCAAACCAGACACAAGCTGAAGTTCATGGGATCGAGATGGCAGTACTGAATCTGACTTCAGAGAAGTTGTTGACGCTTCAGGATGTGAAGCATGTATCGTAATAGCCAAGAACCAGACCTCTGGAAGTCTGTTCTGTAACGCAGACTTGAAGATGGATATTAACGATTGTCAAATGGTTATGATCTACAAAGGCCCATACTTTAGGAAGGATTTTTGTACCGGAGGGATGTTTAAACCTCAACTTGTAACTCCAACTGGTAATGTTAATGCAGTCTCTATTTCTGATTATTCTCTTAGGTTGTGGCATAATAGACTAGGATATGTCATTGTAAAATAATTAACAAGATGTCTAGTCTAGGGCTTATCTCCAAATATGGGGGTAAGGGGGAGGAGAAGTGTGAATTCTGTGCACAGATGAAGATCACAATAAAATCGTTCAAACGGGTTAACCGAAACACAGATCTTCCGAAGTTGGTGCACTCAGATATCTGTGACTTCAAACAATTCTCTACAAATGTCGATATGAAGTGCTTTATTACTTTCATCGACGACTTCTCAAAGTATGCATTCGTCTATCTGTTCAAGTATAAAGATGAAGCGCTTGATAAGTTTAAGGACTTCAAAGCTGAAGTCGAGCATCAAACTAGACAACAATTCAGGAGACTCAGAATTGATCTAGGCGGAGAGTATAGGTCTCATGAATATGCATCATTCTGTAGAGAATATTGTAGATAACATAAAACTATCAACAAGATGACTGCTTCGTACTCCCCTTAATCAAATGATGTTGCAGAAAGGAAGAACATAATATTAACAGAGATAATAAATTCAATGCTGTTGACTGTGAATCTTCCAAATTACTTCTGGGGTGAAGCTGTGCTTATGGCTATTTTCATTCTGAATAGAGTGTCGCACGCAACTTTTGATGTCACTCATCATTAACTCTGGTTCAAGGTCAGACCCAACTTGAATTTTATTCGAGTGTGGGGGTGTCTGGCGTATGTGAAGCTTCCGGATTTAAAGATTCAGAAGCTAGATACAAGGACTTCGAAGACAACCTTCCTAGGTTATGCTGAGAACAGTGATACTCGAAGGTTTCTCGATATTAAATCAAATCATATCATTGAATCTTGCGATGCAGAATTCTTTCAAGACAAATTTGTAATGTACAAGAATATTGTTCTCGCGAATATTCCTTAGAATATTGTGTAGGACCGTTGAGCACCTCTAGAGGGGGGTGAATAGAATGTGTGTATGTGTGTGCAGCAGAAAATAATAACCAATTAAAACTTAAGAATAATTATGGCAGTAAATAAGAGACAGTAAATAAATGCAGCAAGAGAGATCAAACTCAGTGACACCGCGATGTATACTGGTATCCCTCTGAGAGGACTAATCCAGTCTCGAGTACTCTTGCTCGATGTTAATCCACTATAGTACAAGCTAAATGAGAGCTTGCAGTCTTTTACAACACCGTGCTTAGTGACAAGTGCACGATCAACTTCACAACCCCGTGCTTGGTGACGAGCGCACGACCGGCTCCACAACAAGGATAGTTGCTGAACTTGGAATGACCTCTTTACAACTCTTGGACACCAAAAGACTCTAAATCAACATAGATATTACTGGCTTTTGGCTAAGAGATGTATAGGTATGATTTGAAAGCTTTAGAAAGTTTAAAAACACTTTGTAAGTAGAGAAGAGAAGATGAAGAGTGAATGAATGATTTGAAATGAAAAATTCTCTTCTATTTATAGGTATTTTCTGGGACCGAACTCGGACAGAGTTCGGGCAGAGTTCTGATGCAAATATTTTGCATAGAGACGTTGCTAACAGATTTGGAGGCAACTGAACTTTGAATTTAAAATGATCGAACTCGGGCAGAGTTCGGACCGAACTCGGGCCGAACTCGGTTTTGAGTTCTGTCAAGAAAATTTCGAAATATTTGTCAAAAAGCTGTTTTGTTAAAAATAATACGAAATACTTTGCAAAGATGAAATGTAAATAGGTAGGCTTTTTAGAAATTGGACTGGGATAACCTAAGCCAGTATTACCTATTTGATTTTACAATATAAATCCTAGACTCAATAAAAAGTAAAATACAGAATAAACTGTAAAATGACTCAAAAAAAATCCATTGAATCTTTGCTTGTTGATGCAGTACAACGTTCGTTGATATTGATTTCACATATAGCCTGAAATGATTAGCAGCAGTTTGTATATTTTTGTGTATTAACTAAAGTGTATGTTGATTATCATAATCGGGTGTGACCATGGAATGGGCCAACAATCTCTCCCATTTTGATAATTGACAAACTTAAGTCTATACCAAAAATCTATCTTTAAAAATAAAACAAACAAAATACCTGAGATGATTTGGTTTTGTTTTGTTTTGCTTGAACTGTATAGCTCTTCTCCCCCTTTGTCAATATAAAAATGACTTTGGCTCCCCCGTAATGTGTGAAGCCAACAATAAAAATAAAAGACAAAGTGAAGCTAAAGAGATACATGAGCACAACATAAACAACTAATATGGAAAGAAACAGCTGATAATACTGAAAAGTCTCACTAATAGTGCAAAGTACAATCATGAAATACTAAAATGTCTAACTAAGAAGTTTAGACATAAAAAAAAATATCAAATCAGAAGATCATCATCTAACTACTATCCACTAGCCAACAGCTGAGTCCGCATCACATAGTAGGATCATCACCGCCAGGGGCCTCAGGAGGAAAGTAGGCTGCAGTAGGGTCGAAGTACTGAAAGGATGCCTCGTCTCCGAATCGAGGACCAGGGAAGTTTGGGTGAGGCAGAATGGTGACCGGACGAACTGGATCATGTGATAGGCTGTAGTAGAGATCCACAAGCCCGTTCCGCAACACCTGGGCCTGATAAATGTGGCAAAACTCCGAATCAAGGTAGCTCTGATAACGTTGCGCAGAAACAGCAACAAAGTCATCAAAGCGCTGGTAAAATCCTGGATCGAATCCCGGAGCAGGGGCTGGAGCAGGAGCAGCATCATGATGAGGAGCTTCATCATCTGGAGCAGGCTGAGCTCCAAGAGACAGAGGTGGAGCAGGGAATCTACGTGATCTGGTAAGCTCGACTGGAGTGGAGGAGTATGCACAAGTTTGAAGATCAATATCAAACCGGCGGAAGATAGAAGCCAGGTGCATAGGACACACCAGATTGTGTCCTGTATTTCTGCAGTTCAGCATCTAGGCCATCATAGTCTTTGGAATAGAAAAGGGAATACCAAAGTGAATGTTGTACAAGGCAGAAAGTTCTAAGAAAGTAACTTTATCAGTGGATCCTTTCTTAGGAAGAAGTACAGAGAAAATAAGTCGACGAAGTTCATAAAAGTTTTGGTTCAGATGTCGTGAAAATACCCTACGAGGAACAGGGTTTGGATGACAGATTAGTTCCTTGAAGGAGGCAACGGTGACATCTGCAGGGAATTGGACATGGTTGATATCTACTAGTGCTTCACCAATATCAGAAATATGAAAGAATTCACTAATATCGGTAGCACTAAACTCTAATTCTTGCCCAGCAACGCAAGAATAAAAGTTCCCATTTGGTTTTACTTGCAAGTTGCAGTAAAACATTCGGACAGCATTGTCAAAGATATTTTCTGCTACTTCGAAGAAATCTCGGTAGCCTAAGTGGTCGAATGTCGGAGCATACTCAGAAAATATAGTAAAATTGACAAAAGCTCCAAAACAAATTTTACGACCAAAAAAAGTGTCAAACCAGAGATCAAAAAATTCTTTTTCAGGGAATAGAATTGAATCATAGTCTTCTGATCCTACTGGTCGTGCTGGACTAAATAAACTGGCTGGAGTATAATCAGAAGAAGAGGAACCAGCTTGGGAAGTTGATCCTCGTTGACGCTTAGGAGCCATGGGAAAAGAAGGAGAAAAAGCGAAGTACCTTTTTGAAAAAGAAGAAAGAATAATAATTGGAACGCCCACCAGATCTTCTAGAATTCTTGCCAAGATGAAGGAGGAAGAAGTTTTGGAGAGGGAGGAGATGAATCCACGAAATTGTGAGTGAAAAGGATGGGTAAAAGAGTGGTTTATATAGAGTTTAGGGCCGGCTGTTCGGTTCTGGAATTTAATACAGCGCCGACCGAACTCGGCCCGAACTCGGTCAGAGTTCGGCCAGAGTTCGGTCACTTGTATTTTCGAGACAATAAAGGCAGTTTTGGTAATTGAAACTCAACTTTATGACTTTGACTTCTCAATTTAGTAACAGTATCTTTTTGGGTTAGCTGTAGGGGTACTTTCCCAGCTAATGGAGGTTCACCGGGGAACTCTTAAGTACCGCGTCACTTCGACCGTAGTCGTGGTGACAGATAGACCCTTTTTAGGCTTGTTTTCCAAAATAATTTCTGTTAGATAAAATTTAAAGTTTCAAGTCATAAAATTTATTTAAATACCGAACTACATTATGAATCTAAAAATTCAAGTATACCGAGCTCTCGCCTCATTATGTTAAACCGATCCTCAGGCAATGGTTTTGTGAATATGTCTGCTAGTTGATGATCTGTGTCAATGAATTCTAAGCAGATATCCCCGTGTTGTTGATAATCACGTAAAAAATGATGACGTATCTCTATGTGTTTTGTGCGTGAGTGACATATAGGGTTCTTAGTCAGATTAATAGTGCTAGTGTTGTCACAATAAATAGGAATCTTAGTGTAGTGCAGATTATAGTCTTCTAAGGTTTGCTTCATCCACAAAATCTGAGCACAACAACGACCTGCGGTGATATACTCAGCCTCAGTAGTTGGCAATGCTACGAAGTTTTGTTTCTTACTAAACCAAGAGACTAAGGCCTTTCCTAGGAAATGACATGTGCCACTGGTACTTTTACGGTCCACTTTGCATCTTACAAAATTCGCATCCGAGTAACCTATCAGGTCAAAGAATTTGGTTTTAGGATACCATAAGCCGACTGTAGAAGTTCCTTTAAGGTATCGTAAGATACGCTTAACGGCACTTAGATGTGATTCCTTAGGATTTGCCTGATAACGTACACAGATGCAAACACTAAACATAATATCAGGACGACTAGTAGTTAAATATAATAAACTACCAATCATACCTCGATACTTACGTTGGTCGACAGGTTTGCCACTTTCATCAGCGTCAAGCTTTGTAGATGTAGCCATAGGAGTCCCGATTGGCTTTACGTTTTCGAAGTCGTACTTTTTCAGTATGTCCTTTGTGTACTAAGCTTGGTTGATGAATGTTCCTTTTGAGTGCTGTTTGATCTGAAGTCCTAGGAAGAAGTTTAGCTCTCCCATCATACTCATCTCAAATTCACTCTACATACACTTAGCAAAATCTTGACAAAGTTTTTCGTTAGTAGAACCGAATATTATGTCATCTACATAAATTTGCACAAGAAGAATATCATCATTCAAAGATTTGATAAACAAAGTGGTATCAACTCTTCCTTTTGAAAAACCATTCTCACGTAAGAAGGCACTTAGGCGTTCGTACCATGCACGAGGTGCTTGTTTGAGTCCATAGAGTGCTTTCTTAAGCTTGAAGACGTGATCAGGTTTTTGAAAATCTTCAAAACCTGGGGGTTGTTTCACAAAAACTTCCTCTTTTAAAAACCCGTTCAAAAATGCACTTTTCACGTCCATTTGAAATAATTTAAGATCATTAAAACATGCAAATGCACAAAACATGCGGATGGCTTCTAGTCTAGCAACAGGAGCATAAGTCTCATCATGATCAATTTCTTCTTCTTGATTATAACCTTGTGCCACTAGACATGCTTTGTTGGGTAGAACTTGTCCATCTTCACTAAGTTTATTTCGGAACACCCATTTGGTACCAATTATTGATTGACCAATAGGTTTAGGAACGAGTTCCCAAACTTGGTTTCTCTCAAATTGATTTAGTTCCTCTTGCATGGTATGAATCCAAAACTCATCAGAAAAAGCATCATCTATATTCTTAGGTTCTATTTGAGAAATAAATGCTACATTTGCTGCTATTTCAGAATCTTTAAGAGATGAGCGTGTACTTACACCTTTAGATACATCACCTATAATGAGTGTTTCTGGATGATCTGGCAAGAATTTTAATGAATCAAACTTTTGGGTCAGATCTTCCACAGAACTCTTCTCAGTCTTTGCATGTGTATCTTCATCATCACTGTCGCTAGATCTGTGACTATTTAGCTCATCAAAAGTAACATTAATAGATTCTTCAATAATCATAGATCTTTTATTAAAAATCCTATATCCCTTACTCTTAGCAGCATATCCGAGAAATATCCCTTCATCTACTTTAGAGTCGAACTTTCCCAAGTTATCCTTGGTGTTCAGGATAAAACAACGACATCCAAAAACTTTAAAATAAGAAATGTTTGGAATCCTTCCAAACCAAAGCTCATATGGTATTTTCTTCGAGATTGGTCGAATTAACACCCTGTTCAAAATATGACAGGCTGTACTAACAGCTTCTACCCAAAAATACTTAGGAAGATTATGCTGATTTAGCATGACTCTAGCCATTTCGCTTAGAGTACGATTCTTTCGCTCCACAACACCATTCTGTTGGGGAGTTCTAGGACAAGAAAATTCGTGGTAATATTCACTATCATCACAAAACTTTTTGAAATCAGAATTTACGAATTCACCACCATGATCACTTCGGATACGAGTAATCATGAAGCCTTTTTCGTTTTGTACCTTTTTGCAAAATATTTGAAATTCAAAAATAGTATCACTTTTGTTTGATAAAAAGTAAACCCAAGTAAAGCGAGAGAAATCATCAACAATAACAAAAGCGTAGAGCTTACCGCCAAGACTAGCGACTCTACTAGGTCCAAATAAATCCATATGAATTAACTGCAAAGGTCTAGAAGTACTTACAGCGTTGATGGATTTAAAAGTAGACCTATGTGCTTTGTTCTTTTCACAGTCAGCACATACCATATCTCTCTTGAATGTAATCTCGGGGAGTCCTTTTTATCAACTTCTTAGTACTGAGTCGTGAGATAGTATCCATATTTGCATGTCCTAGTCTCATGTACCATAGCCAGCTTTCATCTAGATTAGCTACTAGGCATCTACCTGCATTATTAGTACTCTCCAAAAAGAAAACATAAATATTGTCTTCTCTAATCCCTTTATAAACGGGATCACCAGATGACATATCATATATGGTACATTTATCTTTCACAAAATTGATACCATAACCATTATCAGCCAAATAACTTATGCTTAGTAGGTTATGTTTCAATTCTGTTACTAGACAAACATTTTTTATTACTGGATAAGGAGAAATACCTACAGTACCATTACCAATAATATTACCTCTCAAATTATTTTTGAATGAGACGTATCATTCTTTCTTCATCGATAGCGTAGCGAACAAAGATGCATCATCGGTCATGTGTCGCGAACATCCGCTATCGAGGATCCATTTGCTTTTAGTATGAGAGGGTTGAGGGTCCACCTACAAGACAAGTAGATGAATCCTTTGGTACCCATTTACTGAAGGGTCCATTCTGATTAGTTTTAGGTCTCCAGAATAAAGTGTGATTGTCAACAAGTTTCCTTGCCAAGCAATACTGTGATATGTGTCCGTGCGTACCAAAATAAGTGCAAGTTAGTTTAGAACCAGATGTGGTTAAAACTGTGTTTACATGCTTGTTTGGTTTCTTGGAGAACCTATAAGTGAAAGCATGATGATAGTCGTGTTTCTTCTGTGCTTTCTTATTTTTAGTCCTCTTAGGTGTATGCTTAGCATTAGGACTAAACTTAGGCTGTGTCACAGGTATTGTCTGTTTGCCTAACTTGATTTCTAACTTTTTAGAAATTGCAATAGACTCCTCATATTTAGCAGTCATATCTGAGAGTCTTTGTTCTGTAACTAAGTGCTTCTTCTTTTCTATGTCATACAATTCTTGCATCTTGACATAGTCTCTTTCTTTCTTTTCAATTTTGAGGATAGCCTCATGATAGTCTACTTTGAGTTTGGCTATCTCTTCCGTGTTACCGGTAGTAGATGTCTCTTTAATATCTTCAATAAGATTGGACAGTCTAGCTATCTCGGTTGTGTATGCCTTCATCTCTTTTCGAGATTGCTTATACTTGTCAAGCACAGTTTTGTGATCTTCAAGTAATTCGCTAAAGGCATTTTCTAATTCATCGAAAGTAAAATCATCATATAGAGGGTTTGAGGATACCTTATCAAATGCCATAAGACAGACATTGGCATTTTCGTAGGGTCTGTCTTCTTCTTCTGTATCACTGGCATCACTTTCATGCCCGATGCTTGTGTTGGCATACTTTCGATCGGTTGTTGCTTTTCTTCTTGATCTTGATCTGTCATATGGACTGCTTTTCTTTGAAGTTGGACAGTCCTTCTTCATGTGCCCTGTCTTCTTGCATCCAAAGCAAATGGTTTCATCTTCATTGCTTTCTTGGACATCTCTCTTCCTTCTGCTTGATTTCTCAAACTTTAGGAATTTTTTGAAGTTCTTCACAAGTAGGGCTTGTTCATCACCACTTGATGATTCTTCATCTGAGTCATTGTATGTTGATTTTCTTGCTTGAGCTTTGAAGGCAATAGATTTTTCTTTTGGTGTTGCTTCTTCAAACTCTTGTAAATCAAGTTCATGGGTCATAAGCTTGCCCATCAGTGTTTCCAAGGACATAGTGGTGAGATCGTTTCCTTCAATAATTGCTGTGGCTTTTGGATTCCAGTTCTTGGTTAGGGCCCGCAGCACTTTTCTGATCTTCTCATGATTGCTGTAATCCTTACCAAGAGATTGCAAAGGATTATTTATATCAAAAAAACGTGTGAACATCTGTGTAATTGACTCATCGGGTTTCATCTTGAAAGATTCATATTCCTGTGTTAGTCTACTAATTTTGGATTCCTTCACTTGGGAAGTACCTTCATGAGTTACCTCAAGAAGTTTCCAAATTTTGTGAGACATTTTACAGGTTGAAACTCTGTTGAACTCCATTTTGTCAATTGCACAGGATAGTGCATTGATGGCACGAGCATCTAGACTAGCCTTAGATTTTTCAGCTTCAGTGTATTTGTCATGAGGCTTGTCTACAAGCTGGCCTTCAACCACTGTGGGTGCTGGTTTCTTATAACCATTAATGACTATAGACCAAAGATCAAAGTCAAGAGATTTTAAGAAAAAAGTCATCCGTGTTTTCCAATAGGTATAATTAGTACCATCAAAAAATGGGGGTCTATTTGTGGATTGCCCTTCACCGTTGAATATTGATTTCACGGCTGCCATATATACTCTCTGAGATTTGTTATATAAGAATATAACCAGCTCTGATACCAATTGTAGGACCGTTGAGCACCTCTAGAGGGGAGGTGAATAGAGTGTGTGTGTGTGCAGCGGAAAATAATCACTAATTAAAACTTAATAATAATTATGGCAGTAAATAAGAGACAGTAAATAAATACAGCAAGAGAGATCAAACTCAGTGACAGCGCGATGTATACTGGTATCCCTCTGAGAGGACTAATCCAGTCTCGAGTACTCTTGCTCGATGTTAATCCACTATAGCACAAGCTAAATGAGAGCTTGCAGTCTCTTATAACACCGTGTTTGGTGACAAGTGCATGACCAACTTCATAACACCGTGCTTGGTGACGAGCACACGACTGGCTCCACAACAAGGATAGTTGCTGAACTTGGAACAACCTCTTTACAACTCTTGGCCACCAAAAGACTCTAAATCAACATAGATATTACTGGCTTTTGGCTAAGAGATGTATAGGTATGATTTGAAAGCTTTAGAACGTTTGAAAATACTTTGTAAGTAGAGAAGAGAAGATGAAGAGTGAATGAATGATTTGAAATGAAAAATTCTCTTCTATTTATAGGTGTTTTCTGGGACCGAACTCGGACAGAGTTCGGGCAGAGTTCTGATGCAAATATTTCGCATAGAGACGTTGCTCGCAGATTTGGAGGCAACTGAACTTTGAATTTAAAATGACCGAACTCGGGCAGAGTTCAGATCGAACTCGAACCAAACTCGATTTTGAGTTCTGTCAAGGAAATTTTGAAATATTTGTCAAAAAGCTGTTTTGTTAAAAATAATACGAAATACTTTGTAAAGATGAAATGTAAATAGGTAGGCTTTTTAGAAATTGGACTGGGATAACCTAAGCCAGTATTACCTATTTGATTTTACAATATAAATCCTAGACTCAATAAAAAGTAAAATACAGAATAAACTGTAAAATGACTCAAACGAAAATCTATTGAATCTTTGCTTGTTGATGCAGTACAACGTCCGTTGATATTGATTTAACATATAGCCTGAAATGATTAGCATCAGTTTGTATATTTTTGTGTATTGACTAAAGTGCATGTTGATTATCAAAATCGTGTGTGACCGTGGAATGGGCCAACATAGTGTGGGTGCACATGAGGCTGAAGATCCAAATGAAGATGTAGTACAAGAAATGTTAGGGTTTTGGCCTTTGTTTAGAAACTGTAGTCCCACATCGGCTAGGCCAAAGGAGTTGTATCTTTATATATTAGCTATGCTAGTTTAGAGATGCACATGTGGTGTGGAGGTGCACATGGGTGTGCCATGTGGGGTTATTTTTCTAATGGAAAAAATGCTAAATCAACAATTGAAAGCATTCATGCTTTTTGATCTTGAGAAATTTATTTCCATGGGAGCTAAGCCCCGTAGGGGCTTAGCGACTAGGACTCGGGCTTATGGGATCATGAGGCGTAATGTGGCATTTTGTTGGCACACTTTTCACTTACACGTCAGCATCGTCGTAAGGAGCATAGTGCGCTTAAGTTGTGCTCGTTGCGCGAGCCACTTGCACTGCCAGGTTGTGCAGCCAGGTTGGACGACCAGGTTGCGCAGGCCAGGTTGCGCATGCCAGGTTGCACGGCCAGGTTGCGCTGTCAGGTTGCACAGCCCAGGTTGCGCGACCAGGTGCGTGCCCAGTGGCGCGTCCAGTTAAGCGCACAGCTGCGTGCTCAGTTGCGCAGCTGCGCGGGTGGCGTAGTGTACGCAGGGTACGTAGGGTACGCAGGGCGCACAGGTGGCGTAAGTGGCTCAGTACGCATACTGCACATGGTATGCAAGGCGCACGAGGTGCACGAGTGGCGTAACTTGCTTCAGATCATGCCTTAGCATGATCTGAGCGGTTACTGCACGTTCGGAGTGGTTATCACCACGTCCCGAATGTTGTGCTAATCGGGCAGTTATTACTCGGGCCTATAAAAGGTCTCTTCTCTCTCACAGGCAAGGTACACAGAGCATATACAGAGAGTTACGATAGTTTACAAGTGTTTCTTAACACAAGTAAACAGAGGCTGTGAGAGAGAAGAGAATCTTTGCACCAGCGTTGCTTTTGCACGGGATTTCATGTACGATCCGAGGAGTCAGAAGAGCAAAAGTGTTCCAAAGTTCTCCGACGAACTTGCTGGTTCCTGGAAGCTATTCGTGTGGGGCGAATATAGCTTTGAGCAACGGTGATCATTCACCCCAGCAGGCCATCTTCCATCTTTTGCCTGTCATCTTCTTCGTTGCTGTGGATTACAAAATTTTCTTAGATTCTCGTAATATCATATGCTGCTGTAAGGAGATCTTCTTAGATCTTCGTTAAACTTGTGCAACCTTCCTAGAAGTATTGCGTTGGAACATTATTTTTACAATTATTTCATCTTCTCAGTTTTTTATCGAAAAATTGTGCCCCGGCCCTAACAATCTCAAAGCTAAATTCCTACGATGGAAAACTTTAATGCTTCACTTCTCAATACTGACTTCTATAAGTTAGAAAAGTTTGATGGAGAGCATTATCAAGTCTGGAAGAGGAAGATTTATCTCACTCTTCAACTCAGAGACGCTGATCACGTGCTTCTTGAAGAGGAACCTATTGTTCCAGATACTGGATCTGCTATCGCAATCACTGCGGCTACTAAACTTCAGGCCAAGTGAAGACGGGAGAATAGCATTTGTAGGCTTCTTATCCTGAATGCTATGGAGGATTCCCTAGCAGAATCCTACAGTAAGAAGACTATTGCCAGAGACATATGGGAGTCTCTGGAGAAACTGTACGAAGAAGACAAAAACAGGAGCAAGATATTTGTGGTTGAAAAATATCACAAATGGCTCTTTGAGGACGAGAAGTCCATGCTGCCGCAGGTGAAAGAATTTCTGAAGCTGCGACAGAAGTTGGAAGACGAGGCGATACCTCTCCCCGACAAGTTTGTTGTTGGAGGGATTGTCTTAAAGCTCCCCGCTGGGTGGAGTAAGTTCTATGCAAACATGCATAGGAAGAAGCTTGAGATCAGCCTTGAAGATCTCTTACAGGAAATCTATGTTGAGGACCAGATGCGGGCTCAACTGAAGGTGGATTCACTGTCTAAGCAATTGGCTAACGCCAATGTGGTTCATACCAAGGAACCAAGGGGAAAGCATACGGCTTTCCACAGCAAGAAGAAGGACCCTAACAATCTGAACATGAAGGGGACTTCCTTCAAACAAAAGAAGGCAAAGTCTCAGATGCCTTGCTTCAAGTATTGTAAGAAGGGCCACTTCAAGAATGAATACAAAGCAAAGACCAAGCAATCAGAGCAAGGAGAGCCTAGTAAGGTATCTATGATCACTGACGTTGTTGCTATGGTTGTGCAGGTTGATGAGGTAGGGACTGACTCTGACTGGTGGTTAGACACTGGAGCCACCTGCCATGTCTGCTCCAGCAAGGAGTGGTTCACCACCTACACACCTACTTCTGAAGTGGTTATGGTGGCGAACCAGGCACAAGCTGAAGTGCTCGGGATTGGAACGATGGTATTGAAGCTGACTTCTGGCAAGTCTCTGACGCTTCAATGCGTGAAGCACGTACCTGCTATCGCCAAGAACCTGATCTCAAGAGGCCTACTCTGCAATGCAGGCCTTAGGATGGACATCAATGCTGGCCAGATGGTGATGTCTATCAAGGGAACATATTTCGGAAAAGCTTTTTATACTGAAGGATTGTTCAAAATTCAGCTTGTAAATTAGTCCAATGTAATTAATGTAATTAATGCAATCACTCCTTCTGCTTATACTCTTGAGTTGTGGCATAATAGGCTAGGACATGTTTATTGTAAACGAATATCTCTAAGTGTGGGGGTAAGGTAGAGAAATATGAAGTTTGTGCTCAAACAAAGATCACAAGGAAACCCTTTCCTCGGGTTTATCGAAGTACAGATCTTCTGGAGTTGGTACACTCCGATATCTGTGACTTCAAACAATTCTCTACAAAGGCCGGGATGAAGTATTTTATAACCTTCATCGATGACTTCTTAAAGTATGCGTTCGTCTACTTGCTGAAAGCTAAAGACGAAGCATTCGAGAAGTTCAAGGAGTTCAGAGCCGAAGCTGAGCGGCAGACTGGACAACAACTCAAAAGAATAAGAAGTGATCGAGGTGGGGAGTACAGGTCTCATGAATTCGCATCGTTCTGCAAAGAACATGGAATTGTCAATGAGACTACGACTTCGTACTCTCCTCAATCAAACGGAGTAGCAGAGAGAAAGAACAGAACGTTAACAGAAATGATTAACTCAATGCTGTTGACTGCTAGCCTTCCTAAGTGCTACTGGGGAGAAGCTGCATTGACGGCCACTTTTATTTTAAATAGAGTGTCTCATGTAACTTCAGACGTTACTCCTCATAAACTCTAGTTCAAGGTCAGACCTAACTTAAATGTCATTCGAGTGTGGGGGTGTCTGGCATATGTCAAGCTTCCAAATCTGAAGATTCAGAAGCTTAGGACAAGGACTACTAAGATGATCTTCTTGGGATATGCCGAGAAGAGTGATGCTCGAAGATTTCTTGATATTGAGTCAAATTATATCATTGAATCTCGCGACGCGGAATATTTTGAAGACAAATTTGTAAGGCACAAAAATATTGTTCTTGCGGATGTACCGGAGAACAATGAGGGTGTGCAAGAAACTGAAGTCTTCAATGAAGATGTGGTCCAAGAAGATGTTGTTGTTGAAACAACGATTGAACGAGAATAAGCTGAGCCATCAGCTAAGTGTGTGAGGATGCCGAAGGACTTCGAAAGTGACTTTGTCACCTATCATGTGGAAGTTGATCCGCTTACCTATGATGAGGCGATGAAGACCAGAGACACAGTTTTCTAGAAGGAGGCGATTGACAAAAAAATTGATTCCATCACCTCAAATAACACTTGGGTGTTGGTTTATCATCCTGAAGGAGCGAAACCCATCGGATGCAAATGGATCTTCAAGAAGAAGATGAAAGCAGACGAAACTATTTACAAGTTCAAAGCTAGGTTGGTAGCCAAGGGGTTTTCTCAGAAGCAGGGATTGACTACTTTGACACGTATACTCCAGTAGCCCGGATGACCACCATCAGAATATTGATTGCTCTTGCTGCAATACATAAGATAGTGATACATCAGATGGATTTGTTGTCAAGGGTCTTGAAGACAAAGTCTGCAAGTTGGTAAAATCTTTGTACGGTCTTAAACAGGCTCCCAAGATGTGGCATGAGAAATTTGACAAAGTTATAAGGTCAAATGGCTACATGGTCAGCGAGACGGACAAGTGTGTTTACACGAAGTTTGCTGATGGAAGAGGTGTGATCGTTTGTCTGTACGTGGACGACATGCTTATCCTAGGTACGGATATGGGTTGTGTCATGGAGACAAAGAAATTCATCTCGAGCAAGTTCAGTATGAAGGACTTGGGGGAAGCTGATATGATCTTAGGGATCAAGATCATCCGGACAGACACTGGACTAGCACTGTCACAGTCTCATTATATTGAGAAAATGATCACTCGTTATGGGTATCGGGATCTTCCAGGGATCGATACGCCGTACAGGTGTGATCTGAAGCTAAAGTCTAATTCAGGGGAAAGCGTCCGGCAGCTGGAGTATGCAAGCGTAATCGAAAGTTTGATGTATGCTACTACTTCCACAAGGCCTGACTGTCATGCCCCAGAACCAGAATACTGGAGAGCGGGAGCGTGCATAGCCAGCTACGTATATTGAAATAGAATACATCTCAACTATACGGTCACGGCTGTCTAGATATGAGGGTTTACTACAAGCCAACAGTCTCTTAAGGCCAAGCCTACTGTCTCAATCTCAAGCAAATAATATAATTACAAGATGTTTGACCACCAAATATACAATAAAAGGCGTCCCAAATATTATATATCAGCTGATCATGAAGCTAGTCGTACAAAATGCTAGGACTAGTAAGAGTTAAGTCATACATGATCAACCCTAGGATTTTGTCAATCATGTTTACAGCCCGTAGGCAGACAGTAAGTAAAGTGCATCGAGCTAACAGGTGCTCGTCGGCTAAACGCCTCAAAAGAATAACTTTATAATAGAGTGAGCGAAACAAAATAGAAAACCCACTCGTAGCCCGGGTTCCTTCTAGTCGCCACCATCAGGCTGGAGGTTCGGAAGATCCTCGGGAGCTGCTCCGAAATCTGACCACACAAAACCAGCTGGGTCAAACCCCAGAAAGAGCAAGTACCACAAGGGAGGCCACGAAATAAGAACAAAAGCCAGCATATCAGAATCATAAGAAATTGGAAGAAAAGTACAAGTAATAAAGAGCACGTCAGGACAATAAACGACTAGGGACGTGGAACCATTCTGGGAGCCAGGTTACAACCCGTAAACCAAACAAGGACCGGGGTTGTAACCCTTCGCCTGAATATCTCCTTGTCCCTACCCAATTGTTGTTAAAGCAAGTAAAACAATCATGTACAAGAGTTCCAGGTACAGGGGCTAGACAAGACTTAGACAAGGCTGGACTTCATCCATTCACAAGCAGCCAAGCAGGTACTACGACTTACTACTTAACCAACTAGGGTTGCCACAAGCCTAATTACTAACAAGATGTAATAAGAATTTCCCAGTCCCAAGCCCTGCAGACCATCCAGTTATCCTTCCGCGGGTTGAGAGTATGGTTGGGTACATCGCCCTGGAGACGATATTCCCTTAGGTGACTTAGAGGGTGCAACACATGACAGTGCGCTGGAAATGTGCTCTACTCGTCGGCAAGCTACAAGTCCAATTAAGAGCGCCCAGATAACGAGATTGCCTGTGACTGGAAATTCTCCATGAACTATAGTTTGATCTAGTCATTAGCCTAATCCATATTCAGTATGAATCCCTGACCGTGGGAACCAGGGAGTCACGTCCTAGACATGATGCAAGATAAGACAAGTGGATTGCACAAGCAAGCAAGCAGGAACACCCACGGTGTCAAGTTGATTATACGAGTCAAGTTAGCTGTCGCAATAGCATCAAGTCAAGTCAAGTTACAAGTTACAAGTCAAGTCAAGTCAGGAGTGCGCCGCCACGGGCCACTATCAAATTATCAAGATAAATCATGTCAGGGTACTTGTCAAGAGTGCGCCATGACGGGCCACTATCATGTCAGGTTGGTCATGTCAGGAGTGCACCACTACGGGTCACTGTCGTGTTATGCTAGTTCATTGTCATACCATGCCATGTACAATAGTCATTCCAAACATATTAAGTAAAATCAAGTTCATGACAAAAGGCGTAAGGATATAAAATGGGCATAAAATATCTAATAAAATATCAATATACAGGGCTATAGAAGAGCCAAGCTTAAAGAAATAAAACCAAAACTCCAAGAGCCAATGGATTGCGCAAGGGGTCAGGGGGTTGGATTGCGCAGGTGTCAGCTGCGCAGGGTGCCAAGTGCGCAGGGGCACAGGGCGCAGGGGCAGATGGCGCATGGGTCAGATTGCGCATGAACAGACTGCACAGGAGTGAACTGCGCAGGGGTGGATTGCGCATGAGCAGACTGTGCAGGAGTGAACTGCGCAAGGGTGGATTGCGCATAAGCAGACTGCGCAGGAGTGAACTATGCAGGGTGAAGTACGCAGGAATGGTTGGCGCATGGGGCTGGACGCAGTTTACCATAGGGCAAGCTGCGCGGTCGGCACTGCGCTAAAGAGCACAGGCCGAAAGGGGCTGCGCAGTCCAGTACTGCGCTAAAGAGCGCAGGCTGCAGGCTGCTACTCCAGGCCGAGAAGAACACCAAGAACACCAAAAATTTAATTTTTCATATCTTTGTCAAATCAAAGCCAAATCTAGATTTTTAAAGTTCTAACTTGAGTAAAATTGAATTCTCTTCCACATGGAAGCATCAAAACCCACAAAAATCCAACCAAAATAGATCAAAACCATGTAAATCCGAAAATAGTTAAAACCTAGATCTAGAACAATGGAGACTCCAAATCACAAAATGTCAAGTTCTAATGTTGATCACCATGGTCTAATCAAGCTAATGAACAAATAAAATATGGTTCTCATGTGGTGGCAAGGTGCACTTGCCTATGGGTGTTGGTGAGTTGTGTAAAGGAAGGAAGAAGAAGAAGATGGAGAAAAAAATGAGAGAATAAAGAGGAGAGAGAAAAGTAGATAGAGTTTAATGGAGGTGGGTGTGTTGTGTTGAGGGTGGAGCATAGGCTAAGGTGTTCCAATGCATTTTAAACCAAACCAAACCAAACCAAATCAAACCAATTTTCCTCCACAAAATAAAACCAAGTCATGTAAAACCCAATTACGAGAACCAAAATCTGCAAGTCAAGCCAATTACAAGTACATGCCAAAATCCGAGAAAATAAATACAGGTCTGAAATATATACAAGCTTGACAAAATACGCAGTCAGAATATGGGTGTTACACTGACATAGCTTTTACCGTGGGAATGCTGAGTCGTTTCACGAGCAACCCAGGTGTTGAATACTGGAAAGCTGTGAAACGGGTTATGAGATATCTTAAAAAGACTCAGGTATATGCACTATACTACAGCAGATATCCGCCGGTAGTAGAAGGCTTCAGTGATGCCAGCTGGTGCTCAGAGATGGAGAGTGAGAGGTCCACAGGTGGATTTATTTTCACAATGGGTGGAGCCGCTATATCGTGGACGTCGAAGAAGCAGACTATGCTCTCGCGGCCATCCATGGAATCTGAGTTCTTTGCACTTGATACCGCAGCCAAGGAAGCAGAATGGCTTCGAGAGCGCATGTATGATCTTTCAGTGGTTGGGGCATAAATACCGACGATACCGATATACTGCGACAACCAGGCGACTGCGGCGGTGGCATCAAATGACCTCTTCAACGGGAAGAAGAGGACTATGCGGTTGAAGCACAGGGCAGTACACGATCTCATCAAGAGGGGTGTTATTGTAGTGATTAATGTTCGGAGTCAGGAGAACCTGGCGGATCCGTTCACCAAGGGCCTCAAGCGCCAGCTGGTCATTGACACAGCTTATAAAATGGGCTTGAAGGCATTCTGATATTGTATTATTGTATTCCTACCATAAAATTTTATGCTAATAGTTCAAAGAGAAATCTACTAGGAATCTAGCTTTTGGTTCAAGGGAGGACCACTAATCGGAAGAATATCAGGAACGGTGGGTATATGTTCTATTGGGCATGGAGAGGTTACGGACCTACAACCACTATTGTCTACTATTGTTTTCTGCGAAAAACGGATCCTGTGGGAAGGTTGGCTTAAATGCCTTAATGAATTCTCAAGCAGAGTGAATGCCTCGTGTGCTTTACAGGAAGCACGGTAGAACAGCACTACAAGGAGTAAAACTCCATGCTACTGTGGGGTGACTCCACCATGAGTTTTTTAGGCATGGGGTAATGCCTCGGCTTTGCTAGCCAAGTCACAGCGGCGTAGCACCGCAAATAGGCAGTTAGCCTAATGTTGTATGTTAAAATAAAGAGGGGTGTAGTCAGCACTAGAAAGAGGAGGAGTTCCTCGTGTTACAGTGGCATGACACCACGATGATGTACCCGGTTACGGATAAAACCTCGGCCTTGCAAGCCATGTCATTGCGGCGTAACACCGCAAGGGAGCCTAAGGCTTCATGCTGGGTAGTTTGGCACTACAAAGAGGCGGTGGTCTCATGCTACAGTAGTATGACACTACGATGAGGTTTCCATTATGGAGTAAGGCATCGGCTTCAAGCCATGTCATAGCGGCGTAGCACCGCAAAGGAAGCACAAAGCGCTTCATGCCATATCTCTTTATAATGAACTCACCTATAGTGTATGGACAAAAAGATATCAGGCCGTCTCTTGAGGATAAACTTGTAGACGCCCAAAATTATATACTGAAACCAGGCTGGCACAGGACCTTTAATGTGTAGCCAAAAGCACATGTAACAACATTATGTGAGTGGGAAGAATTTCAGCTATGATACAGAATTCAATGCTTAGTCCATTCTTGTAGCAAGAAGATTCAAGTCGTCAGCAACATCTCTTCTAATGCATGATGGACAGTTACTGTGGGGAACACTTATACCCATATATAGAGATATGTGGGGGATTGTTGGGGTTTTGGCCTATGTTTAGAAACTTTAGTCCCACATCGGTTAGGCCAAAGGAGTTGTATCTCTATATATTAGCAATGCTAGTTTAGAGATGCACATGTGGTGTGGAGGTGCACATGGGTGTGCCATGTGGGGTTATTTTTCTAATAGAAAAAAGGCTAAATCAACAATTGAAAGCATTCATGCTTTTTGCTCTTGGGAAATTTATTTTCATGGGAGCTAAGCCCCGTAGGGGCTTAGCTACTCGGACTCGGACTCAGGATCATGGGCTCATGAGGCGTAATGTGGCATTTTGTTGGTGTAACGCCCCAGTCCCAAAATATTTGGGACTAGATACGTATCATGCCAGCTGTATACATGTGAGTAAATGAAAGGCTCGTATGTATACATAAGCTGTAAAATATAGAAAGCCAAGACACTAAATCTCATCCACAAAGATAAATAATGATATAAAAGCAACTTAGAGTTTGTCATGTATACAATAGTTGGGCGGAGACAAATCTACTACCAACTAAATTAAATATGAAAAATATACAAAGAAAGAATTGGTCAAACGAGGGCAAGTGACGAGTCCAAGAGCAATCATCACGAAAGAATGAATGACCTTAGCTAGAGCACCTGTAAGAATCATGAAACACACCTGGAGAAATCCTCAGGTCCTCAGAGGGACGAAATATCGTGCCCCGATCCCGGAGGATCGAAAACTAGTCACTGGGCGTGATGTCGTACAAGTCTAGATTGCACTTGTACAAGGCAAAACCATTACAGTTCCTGGTATTTCTCAGAAAATATCGACAACACAGCAAAACCAAGCAGATAAATTAAAGTCACACAAGATATGAAGAATGTATCTCTTTATTGATAATCATAATGGATTACAAGACTTTTGAACAGCCAACTGAATGTAGACACTTGCCCTTTAGGCTACAATTGAATATACCGACTTTACAATGAACTCACCAATAAGGCTACAATCTCAATGGTACAACTGAGTTCCACTGTTCCATACATTATGTCCCGTATAGCAGAAGACATCGTCTTAAAAGAAGAGCTTCTGCACACCCATCCGATTCATCGATGCCAAGCACTGATTCATAGGATTTCCTCCAAACAAACACCTGTAATATTGCCCACAACGTGGGTCAGTACATCATCAATGTACTGGCAAGCGGTGCTGGCCCAACTTACCTAAGAAGACAACACTAAGTAATCATGTTACAGAACATTATTAACAGTGGTCTTTCTTGTTGCCTTAGGATCAATTTTATGTTATAGTCGACAAAAAGTAAAGCATGCAAATCTTATAGCCAACATAATTTAAAGCATACTGTTATCACCCTTTGGTGATTCTTACCCACGGTCGTATAGCCATCCCTGTACATTTATAATACTTACTCTGCCTGCACAAGACATTGCTAGGAAACAATATCATGATTCAATATGATTATCACCGTTCAGGTGATTCTTACCAAGAGCCGACATCCTTTCCTATATTTGAGTAATAGCTTACTCTGCCTGCATAAGACATCATTAGCACCTGACCTATCTATATGAAGGTCACTGGCGACACGCCATCTTGGACCGACTTACAGGTATACAGCGCCCTTGCCAGTGCAGGTAGCTAGCCCCACTGCAAGTCCTGTATACCGTGCTACTACTTCAGCACTGCTACTACTTCAGCATTGGTTTCCCCCAGGACGAACCGGGTTCCATGGCCCAGGAATACTGTTCGAGAAACCACCTTGTCGACAAGTTGTCTATGACCATGCAACTATATGCAACTTATCTAAGAATAAAACATATAATGCATGATAAGGAAAACTAAGTAATTCAGCCACCATTCTCATTCATATTGCCATCTTGCCATCTTTCCAGGACCTTGGCGTAATCAACATTCTACATCGGCGACAGGATAATAGAATGTTGTTACCCAATCCTTTTGCCACATCTTTGATACCATACATCTTTCCAACCAAACTTTTAATGTACTCACCGCCCAATTCCTGGGACTTGGCATCTGTTTTAGCATAAGCTCATTCGAATGCAAATCAAGCATACTCACTGCCCAGTTCTTGGGTCTTAAGATCTATTTTTCTATCTATTCATTGAGCCAAAGCTCGATATACTCACCGCCCAAGTATTTGGGACTTTGCCATCACCTGTTATGTATTTTCATCACAACAGCATACAAGCATACCATTCATTTAGCCACAACAGTTTATGTTCAGGTGATTATTATCTTTCATTATCTTTTTCGAATTCCATGCAAGGTGTTATTGAACAACTTAACAAGAAACATAGCATACTCATCCTTATTTTAAGCGTGAAGCTAAAGGATCTTTGAAGGGTTCAACACTACTCACATTCATAGGACGATTGCTGCCATGATCACATAACCTTCCAAGCGATCCTTCGTATAATCCCAAGTCCAACAAGGCTTCATCGAACCAACCATCCATCATAAGGCATCTAGCGGGTCGGGGCACTACAATATATACCACTCAGAAAAAGTTCTGCCCTCGAAACTTAAAACAAAACTCATCCCCAAAACTTCAACCAACTTTTCATGAAAGTTTTCAACGATCAACTTGCACCATTTAACATTTCTCCGCAATCTCTCGATTGATTTCAAGTAATGTACCGTCTCGATATAGCATCCCAATTGATTCAAAATAGTTTAACATCTTTGATCTTTCCTCCAACACTCGTGCAATTCTTAGCACATAATAATCCTCCCCGTGGCTTCGTTTGAATTCAGCATATCACTTAGTTGGAATTATACACATATTTTAGGCGTCCTCGAAATACATGCACTTCAGCCAAGTTCAATGATAGAGAAAACGAACGAGCGACGGTGTAACTTCCTTTCCGAACATCAGTAATTCTTTTAAGCATCTCGTATAATCCCACTTGTTTATTCAATATTCTAACCAACTAATAACACAATAGATGTTACCAATTCCAACTCGAGAACTTTTCCACAATCGATCCAAAATTCTCTAAAGTATTCTGACTTAGATGTATCAAGTATTTCTTTCAAGTTCATTGTCATCCATGCCACCAAAGTTGATAAATCTCATTGCCACATTTTATTTCGATACCCCAATTCTCATCGATCAAATCTTGTACTCATCATCGTTCGCATCCATATACTTTGTTTGCAACTCGTAACTTTCTCGATCATGATTCATCTATCAAAGTGTACCATCTCTTTCTGTACTCAAACATTTTCTCGTATTGATCAAGCCGACATATTATCCTCTCGCATAGGCAACTCTTATCTCTAGCAACATAAATCCCGGGTCATTCATATTCACATTCGATCTCGTCGATCTTGACTACATGCATTATCCAATTCCGTCGTATACTTATCCACAATTCTGATCCGGTCAATGAAATTATTCCAACTGTCTCAAGGCACTACCATCAATTTTTGCAGCTCAATATATTAATCAACCAATCCAACCAGTTTTAGTAATTTCCAGCATTCTAACAAAGGCAACCAAATTTTGAAACCAACATGATCCGTCATCCCATCCGACATTATAACACCGAATTTCCCAAATATCCATTCCATTCAGAAGCCTACCTTCCAACACGTCTTACTCATTCCGACTATACTCACGCAACATCAATGGGGACATCCTACGGTTTTCCAACAGTCAACTTAGCATTCAGTCAAGTCTCTATGGTCAGCTAATCTAAGCTAAACCAAACATTCAGCTAGCTCATATGAGATGAGTAGCTATCAAGGACATACTTATCTCTTATCTTAGAGACAACTAATTCTCATCATAGGGCAACTCTATGGTCTGACCAACTTAGGGACATGGGACACCACCCCAATCTTATGAACTTATTTCCAACCCGGACAACTGAAGAACATAGCCAACCAATCTGAAACTTAAGCAACCAACCAACATTCTAGGCAACCAACCGACACTCTAGGCAACCAACCGACATTCTAGGCAACCAACCAACACTCTAGGCAACCAACCAACACTCTAGGCAACCAGCCGACACTCTAGGCAACCAGCCGACAATCTAGGCAACCAGCCGACAATCTAGGGTCAAGTCTTTCTACCCGTACTCATACTCGGGTCATACCCAACTAAGTCTCATTCTAGACTTACATGCAACCGACAAAATCTATCCAATAATTCTATCCAACAATTATATCCCACAACTCTATGGGTCAATCTCGAAGCTATCATATAAAATTCCTCAATCGAGTATCCAAGATTTCAATTTCCACTTACATAGACATAGCATTACTTGTTCAATCCGACTTCTATCCTCATATCATACTCAAATTGTCTATTCAATCGGGTCAACTATTCTGTGTCATCATCCAACATTGCTATCTCAATAGTTTAGCACTTACGATCTCTTTCTATGGCCTCTTTGCGACATATTCGTTTTCCATATTTTTAGATCATCGATATGGTCCGTGCTCTCTTAACCAACAAAATAAAGCAACTACATAATCATATTTCTTCCGAGGCATCATTTATAAATTTTTTAGCACCAACACGGTCATCTCTTAGCAATCTACGTTAATCATCAATATTCGTTTGCATCATCTCCTTATGATTCCATAAGGAGATTTACTATTCATGCATCGATCCAATCTCTATAGCACCAATCATCTAGCATTCATATATCGGTCATCTTAGTGGATATAACATAACTCATTAGCTAAGTCATAATCCAACAATTCTCTATTCCATCCAAACTTGCTATTCATGCGACAATATCATCTATCGACAGGGTCTATTACACATTGCTATACCTCGATACTTATTTGTATCCCAGCCATACGACTCTCATAAAGAACATCTACTCTTTCATGCATTAAGGGATAAGTACCCATTCTCTATGCCTCAAAATAGTCAAGGGTCATAACTTGTTAATTTGGGACACGTCAAATTCTCTCAAGCACAACTGCACCACGTGCTAAGATCATCTATTTCTCAAGCCCACTTTCTACTCTTCGGTCGTTGATGCAACTCTCTGCATCTTCTAAATCATTTGCAACATCCCGATAGGCGTCTAACATCACCATCGATTCTGCCGATATCCAACATGCAATTTCTTTTACTCAATTTCGACATCATTTTATATTCGGTCCATCTTATTCCTCCAAATCTTTCAATAGCAACACCACACCATCATTACCAAGCCTACAATCCTTCTTACCCAACTGATTCAAGTCTTTGCCTGAATCTAAAATTTATTTTCTTCCCAACCAAGGCATTCATTTTATATTCTCAATTCTCTTATTACCCAACATAATGCTAACCGACAAGGTCTAGCGATGGTTCATCTGAACATATCAGAATCTCACAACGGGTCATCCAACTTAACAATCAAGGAACACGCCTAGCCAACATGTATCAATCGTAAGCTCAGCTACGATTCGATACCTCCCAATACCTTATAGGTAAAGCAATCACAAAATCATAAATACATCAAGGGTCAAGGGACATCTTATCACGACGAGGGTATATATAATATACCACTCAGAGCTCAAGCCATTCCGCCACAATATTCCCTCGCATCAAACCAACGTCCAATATGGACTATCCATCCTGCAGTGGTTATGCTGACCACAAATACCAACTCAAGATTCTGTCGATTCCTATTCATTGAAATCCATGCACATTCTGCTCCAACATACCAAGCCATCACCTACGGTCGATTGTTGCATAACAATCGATTCAAAGAATCCTACACATGAGACATCCAACATACATCACAAACTTATTATCGCATCGCATCATTGTTATTCTTTTTGGTATCTTTTAGAAATTCAACAAAGCAAACATATCGCAGCCCACATATTTAGACTTATTATATGGAACACCCAGTGAGAGGTTAGAATGATCAACGGACTTTCAGTCAAGGGAACAACTTAGAATAGTTTGGAAGCAGCACAGGATAATTGCAGAAGCACTATGAGTCATCATAGAGAAAACTTTGATTTCATCGCGGAAGCAACTTTGAGTATTCGCGGAAGCAACTTTGAATAATCGCGGAAGCAATCTTTGAATCATCGCAGAAGCAGCGTAGAATCATCTTAGTAGCAACATAGATTTGAAACAAATCGAATAAGAATCCAAGGACGTAAAGCCGTGCTCTGATACCATTATGTCACGCCCCGATCCCGGAGTATCGAAAACTAGTCACTGGGCGTAATGCCGTACAAGTCTAGATTGCACTTGTACAAGGCAAAACCATTACAGTTCCTGGTATTTCTCAGAAAATATTAACAACACAGCAAAACCAAGCAGATAAATTGAAGTCACACAAGATATGAAGAATGTATCTCTTTATTGATAATCATAATGGATTACAAGACTTTTGAACAGCCAACTGAATGTAGACACTTGTCCTTTAGGCTACAATTGAATATACTGACTTCTTTACAATGAACTCGCCAATAAGGCTACAATCTCACTGGTAAAACTGAGTTCCACAGTTCCATACATTATGTCCCGTATAGCAGAAGACATCGTCTTGAAAGAAGAGCTTCTGCACGCCCATCCGATTCATCTATGCCAAGCACTGATTCATAGGATTTCCCCCAAGCAAATACCTGTAATATTGCCTACAACGTGGGTCGGTACATCATCAATGTACTGGCGAGCGGTGCTGGCCCAACTCACCTAAGAAGACAACACTAAGTAATCATATTACAGAACATTATTAACAGTGGCCTTTCTTGTTGCCTTAGGATCAATTTTATGTTATAGCCGACAAGAAGTAAAGCATGCAAATCTCATAGCCAACATAATTTAAAGCATACTGTTATCACCCTTTGGTGATTCTTACCCACGGTCGTGTAGCCATTCCTGTACATTTATAATACTTACTCTGCCTACACAAGACATTGTTAGGAATAATATCATAATTCAATATGATTATCACCATTCAGGTGATTCTTACCAACAGCCGACATCCTTCTCTGTATTTGAGTAATAACTTACTCTGCCTGCATAAGACATCATTAGCACCTGACCTATCTATATGAAGGTCACTGGCGACACGCCATCTTGGACCGACTTACAGGTATACATCGCCCTTGCCAGTGCAGGTAGCAAGCCCCACTGCAAGTCATGTATACCGTGCTACTACTTCAGCATTGGTTTCCCCCAGGACGAACCGGGTTCCATGGCCCAGGAATACCTTTCGAGAAACCACCTTGTCGACAAGTTGTCCATGACCATACAACTATATGCAACTTATATAAGAAGAAAACATATAATGCATGATAAGAAAAACTAAGTAATTCAGCCACTATTCTCATTCATATTGCCATCTTGCCATCTTGCCATCTTTCTAGGACCTTGGCGTAATCAATATTCTACATCGGCGACAGGATAATAGAATGTTGTTACCCAATCCTTTTGCTACATCTTTGATACCATACATCTTTCCAACCAAACTTTCAATGTACTCACCGCCCAATTCCTGGGACTTGGCATCTGTTTTAGCATAAGCTCATTCGAATGCAAATCAAGCATACTCACTGCCCAGTTCTTGGGTCTTAACATCTGTCTTGCCATCTATTTATTGAGCCAAAGCTCGATATACTCACCGCCCAAGTATTTAGGACTTTGCCATCACCTGTCATGTATTTTCATCGCAACAGCGTACAAGTATACCATTCATTTAGCCACAACAGTTTACGTTCAGGTGATTATTATCTTTCATTATCTTTTTCGAATTTCATGCAAGGTGTTATTGAACAACTTAACAAGAAACATAGCATACTCATCCTTATTTTAAGCGTGAAGCTAAAGGATCTTTGAAGGGTTCAACACTACTCACATTCATAGGATGATTCCTGCCATGATCGCATAGCCTTCCAAGCGATCCTTCGCATAATCCCAAGTGCAACAAGGCTTCATCGAACCAACCATCCATCATAAGGCATCTAGCGGGTCGGGACACTACACGTAACAAGACACATAATATCATGCCAATAAACTGAATAATAAAAACTCAACAAAAAAGTATGCATGAGTACAGGTTTCTAACCATTCTATGTGGATTGCATTTTACAGGACAACGTTCTACGCAGGGGCTGTCACAAGCAAGTAATAAAGAGTGGCCAAAAAGTAGCGCTCATCCGAGACACTATCGGCCGGGTAACACGTAACGCTCATCCGAGACATTGTCTCCCAAATGTGTGTAAAAATAAATGTAGCCCCTACGCTAGTAGCTGTCCCCTCCCCCCAATGATATTATACGTGTGTCGTAACCATGACACACAAACACGTGTCGTTTCCACCATACTATTTTATAATGGATAACTGTCAAGTCTTCTAACATGCATCTATTGACAGTTATTCCTTCGCATGCGCACTGGGGATCAGCCCACACGCAAGTGACCTCTATATGATGTTCACAACTCTCACACACAACTCGTGTACAATCGTGACAAGTCAATGAGACACACTAAATTTGACGGTAGTCCCTTAACTCTAAGCCAATTGTATAAAGTATAGTAATTTGCATCTACATATAATTTAGAAAGAAACAACTTGAAAATAAACAAAACATGCATGATATTGAGCAGAAAATTTAAACAGTAAAGGCAAGGTGTCTTGCCTGGTAGTGGGCCTAGAGTGATACGATGATCCAACAAGTCCGAGTAGTCCATTAGCCAAGATTGATGTACAAGGGTCCGAAATTCACGAGATAAATAGGGAAGGATGAATAGTCATGATTGAGACTTTCTAATCTAAGAGATTTTGAAAAGAAATATCTTAATATAAAAATATATTTTTATCTAGAAACTATTTTGATATTACAAAAATTTAAAACTAGATTTTATTAGAAAAATATGTTTTAGAAAGAAAAAAAATACTTTTAAAAACCAAAAATTCTTTTGGCTAATTTCTAATTTTTCTCAAACTAATATTTGAGATTGAATTTATATTTTAAAAAATATTTTTAGATGAATACAACATAATTTTAGAAATTCTCAAAGGTAAAAAAACCCCTACTTTGAAAACTATAATTTTGACAAATAATTTATTTTGTATAGATAGAAAATTCTGCGTTAATAACTCATAGCCCTTTATATATTTCTTTTACACAAGTAGTTTTTATCTACTTTAGTTAATAAAATATTTAACATAAATAATTGGTACTAATAATACAACAATAATAAAGATCCTAATAATATTTAAGTTCATTTATCAAATCATTATACAACAAATGTTCTTACTAAAATTAAACAAAATAATTATTAATAATAAATATAATAATCAAAAAAGAATAATAATAATAATAATAATAATAATAATAATAATAATAATAATAGTAATAATAGTAATAATAATGATAATAATAATAATCTTAATGATATAAATCTCAAAAATATCTGTACTGTTTCCTCCAAAACTTCACAGTAAGAGAGAGGGGAAAGTAGGGAGTTCTCACCGGAGGCAGGCGGAGACGTGGGGGCGCTCGGTGAGGAGCTGGTCGGCGACGGGCCATGGCGGCCGGAGGAGGGATGGCGCTCGGTGAAACGGCGGCTCGTCGGGCAGATCTAGGCGGAGCGCGGCTGGTGGTCCACGTGCAGAGGCACGGTTGGTGGTCCACGCGCGGAGGCGCGGCTGGTGCAATCCACGTGCTGGCGGCATGGCCGTTCTCCAGTGGGGCGAAGGGAGCGGCTGGGTCCACGCCGGCGGTCGACGGAGGGATGCTCGCGGTGGCACTCAGGATATGGTTCCTCCCCCCACTTTTTATTTCTGGAATTTGGGGGTTGATGGTGGTGGTGACCGACGTCGGCGGTGGACATGTCCGGTTGGTACGATGGTACGTCACAGGAAGGAGGCGGTGTGTCGATCTGCCGAAGATGGCGGAATTGGTAACCGTGATGGTTGTGGGGATGATGATGGCGACGGGGGTCGGCCAAGGTGGTCGACGGGTGGCTGTTGGTGGTGACAGTGGATCCGGTGATGGGGTTCGTGGTGGTCGCCGTGGACGAGGTCGGGTGTTTGCGCGGCGGCGGAGACTGTTGGTGAAGGCGGATCAAGGTGGTGTGGCTGCTGGGGCAGGGGCCGGAACGAGGAACGTCGAATGACAAGGAAGTTGGAGGATGGCTGGTCTACAGGGACTCAAGGACAGGGGTGTCCGTGTCAGAATGCTGACACGAACACAGGAATTGGGTTAGAGTTTCAGGGTTGTATCCTGCGTGACACCGAAACGGTGAGGGTTTGATGTCCGGGACTGTCGGACATGGAGAACCATGTATTTGTACAAATAGAAATTAGTGGATGGGAGGGGGATCGGGACACGGACACAATGCACAAGTTTTTTTTGGGTTGGAATTTATGGATGAGTACCTCTCCTTATATAAGAGGTAGGAATTTCTAGTTGGATAGGGATTGGGATTTGATTAAATCCCTAATTAGATATTATCATATATTTATTTGAATCGATATAAATTTATTTTAAATTTAGATAAAACTTATACTTAAATCAAGGCTGTATAATATGAAATCTTCTAATATTTAAATTATCTTTTTTTTTTGCAAATCTTATCTTAAGCAAAATATTAAATAAAATTTTCATAAATAATAATTTATAATAATAAATAAATTTTGAAAATATACATATATAATGTACCTCCTATAAATCTAGAATAGTATGCAAAACTTACTTTCCAAATTATCCAATAAAGTTTGGAGGTTTCTCAATACGATGCTTTGTGCAACTTTTAGCAATACAATAAAATATTTTTAAATAAATACCTATCACCTATAACTTTGAGCTTATTTACTATAATAAAATGCTTTTCAAAAATATGTTCCTCGCACATATTCGCACTCGACGAGAATACGAATTGCAACTTGTACACGGCTTTCAAATACGAAGTACAATTTAAATACCAGCAAATAACCATTTATATAAATAAAAAATAGTAAAAATTTAGGGGGTTTACATCCTACCCAACTTAAAAAAAATTCATCCTCGAAATTTAGGAATAGGTATGGTAGAAAAATTTTTAGAAGTTAGGAAAAGTTCATCGATACCGAATATGATTTCGATTCTTGATTGAGGCGAAGAAGCGATGTTCAATACAAACATGCATTAGAAAGTTGTAAAAAAAATTATACGAAAGTACATCATGGTCAAGGGATTGCATAAGGTTTGCTAGTTACTCTAATAAAATGAGGAAGATTATGGGTTAAAGTTAATCATGATAAGACATAAAATAGAGAGGTAAGGGATCGACTAGATTAATGGCAAGTAATTTGATAGAACATAGTCGTCTAGGGTTAGATTTGAATCATTCTCAAGTTTCAAGTAGATCATGAAAATGAATCTAGGGTCGAAGAAAAGATCGAGTAACTCAAGACGGGGATATAGTCTCGTTGGTCGGTCAGTGGTTAACTATCCCCAAGTATATATACATATAGGAGAATGGTTTGGTCTATCTATCAATCAGAAGCTTTGTCTAGAATCGTTAAAAGGAGAAAGCCGACAAGAGTCTGAAGGAGATGTTTTCGAATGCCAATATGTGCTTCGAGGGCGGTTGTAAAATGCTAAGAGAATTGCCAAGGTAGTCGCGAAGGAGACTCCAGGGCAAATTTAACTACGTCTCCGTCCGCGTAAAATGATTGATGTAAGCGAACCAAAATGCACTCGGTTGATCAGACCATCATGCACTGGTTCTGATTAGACAATATGTTAGTGAGCGCACTCAATAACATAAGTCATGAACAAGCTCGATAAATCAATAGGCTTGCAAAACTAGATTATAACAGCACTATTAGTCAAGATGGTAAAATCATAGGCACGAAAGTTTATCGATAAAAAGTTTAAGCGACGATTCGAAACGGAATCCAGCAAGCAATTTGAACAACATTAATCTAGATTAAAAAAAAATTGGTATAGTTTAGGAGATATCTCATGGCATCCCAATCATTATCTAAATTAAAAATGACTATCATTTATCCAAGACGTGCAAGCTCACAAATACAACAATTCTTCAATCTCAAAATTTACTAGCTCGATACTCTTGATTCAAAATTTCATCGTCATATCTCGAATCATCTTATCAATAGTAACTTTATACAGTCTCTTCAAATTTCATAATCCACAAAAAAATAATTTTTTTCTCAAATCAATTTTTTGTCCTTCATAATAATCCTTCAATCAATTTAAAATTCACTTCTATCTTTATCACGAAAGTTGTATTCATAACCATCATAGAAAGATCAAATCTTAAATCATCAAAAAAAGATTAAAATTCTATCCCCAAGTTTATATTCCCTTTATATATATATATATATATATATATATATATATATATATATATATATATATATATATATATATATATATATATATATATATATATATATTTCCAACATAAACATGCATATTTCCTCAAGCTTTAATTCCCTTTGGAATTTCAATTAAGTTAAAAAAAAGTCAAACTCTTCTAGGAAGTTTACACTTGTTTCTCAACGTAAGGAAAGTTTTATCCCTTATGCACTAAACATAAAATTTCATTACAACTTTGGATTAATCTCAAACCTTTTGGTACTCGCAAATATACTATCCTTTGATCTTCCCAAAACATAATATCACACCTCTTAATCAAATAGCACATTTAACTAATGTCTCATAATTACGTACCATTTTACTTGATTAAGCCACTAATCTCTTTTATGATGCCTTCCAATCTAGCCCATGTTTAACCAAAGGGTGTCATGATCAAATCCTTATCTAAGCCCAAGGAATCACAAGAGCAAGGTTGCATGAATAATAGTAGAGCAAAATAAAAATTTTGAGGAAAAAAATCAAAACGATTTAGAAGGAAGTATTGGTTAGGCTCAATGGTCGTGATAGGGTTTGGATAATAAATACTAATTATTGCACAGAAATAAAATTTATGGGCCTAAGCAATTTAAGATAATGCACAAAAATAAAAGGCACGAGTTAACAATAAGCACAGGCTAAGCATTTAAGGAATTAATTAGAACACAATCACCTATCGGATTGAAGGAATTGAGTCGAGATCCATGGTCGATAAATATATCGGTATCATGGTAAAGGTTACAGTTTAGTCTCTTATGACCCAAAGTCATATCATGAAAATAGAATACAAGGAGAAGTGTTTTAGTGGCACGTGATATACCTACATGAAGGTGGGCTCGTCTAGGTCTTGCATATGGGATTTGTTGGATGGAAAAGTCTAGTGTTGTGCTCCAAATATCCAAGTTACGGTAAAGGACACAAAAGAATTTAAAATAGAAAGTGGGAGTTCATGAGATAATGATTAATGTACAAAATAAATGACCAAGTTAAAAGCATGAAGTAAAGATAATTCAGATTCTAGTAGATCAAGGTAGATAAGTTAGGGATACAGTTTCTAAAGAGAAGATAGTCTCTTAGATAAGGGTATGGTCAAGGAAATGATTCTAATCATTTCTAAGTTTTAAAAAATTAGGTGGTTACGATAAAAGGATAAGATTTGAGGGAAGTTCGAGTGAGTCAAGATTGAAATATCTTCACATAGTTTGGCAGATGACTTAACTACATTCGAGTATATACAACTATCCTGACAATTAATGAGGAATAAAAGTATCCCATTAGGGTGACTTGCTTGCTTCTTGGCCCTCTACCATTATATGATCTAATTTTAAATTTCAAGTTCCTCAAAAGTTTTGAAATAAAATCTCAAGATACTCCATCAAATATTAATCATAACTTAAAGTTTAATTTCCTTTAAATAAATTCCAAATAACCTTCATCATATCTAATGTGGCACAACTAAACTTTCATAATAAGCCATCACTTTTAAAATTTCCAATTCTCAAATGTCCCTCGAGATAAACTCTTAGCCCGTTTCATCAATCACAATCATGTTACTCAAATTAAATATATTTTTTAACAAAATTTAAATATCCATAATCAAGGCTTTAAACTTGAAATCTAATTAACTTTATAAATCATAGATCATATGACACAATTTAAAATTTGAATTTTTCCTTCAAAGTCGCTTTCATATCCTCCAAATATTTAAACAAAAATTTTACCATTATTTCTTCAAATCAAAATTAAATAAACTTATAAATCGTACGACTCAATTTAAAACCTCAAGCTCTCTCAAACTAAACTTTTGTCTTCTCTAGTTGTCTAAAAATTATAATTAAAAGTCCTTAAATAATCTCGAGATAAACTTTATAATATTATAATCCAAACTTTTAAAGTTAACCGTAAATCATGCATCACAATATAAAAACATAAGTTATTTCTCAATCGATTTCATATCCCTAATAAATCATCACTATTTCACCATTTCAAAAAAAAATCGTAAATCAAAAATTTGTTTTCTCGATCTTGCTATCCTCTTGTGTATACTACCTTGTAAAAATAAAATTCTAACTATCCTTTGAAGGCGGTAATATGCTACTACCCAACTTGGAATTAACTAATCCTTAAGATCATATCTCTAGGAAAAATAAATGTCTTTATACTCAAATATAACCTCAATGGATATTAATTATCAATATAATCCTTCTAGCCATGTGTTTACCCCATAAGTATATACTAGTGTAGTCATCTTCCTAGTTGTCGCTAACCACGAAACTAAGAATATACGGTAGAAGGAGTCAAGCAAGATGCAAATCGAGAGTTCAGAATTTGAAGTCAAGAAAGGACGTCATGTAAGTGGATGAGATTCTAGACTCTAATCCTATATTGCAGGCCTGCTCGGTACATTAATATAACCGAAACGGCAAACAGGACCTGCATGGTCCACCACAAAAACATGTAACGCCCCAGTCCCAAAATACTTGGGACTAGATACGTATCATGCCAGCTGTATACATACGAGTAAATGAAAGGCTCGTATGTATACATAAGCTATAAAATGTAGAAAGCCAAGACACTAAATCTTATCAACAAAGATAAATAATAATATAAAACAACTTTGAGTTTGTCATGTATACAATAGTTGGGCGGAGAAGCAGACTATGCTCTCGCGGTCATCCATGGAATCTGAGTTTTTTGCACTTGATACCGTAGCCGAGGAAGCAGAATGGCTTCGAGAGCTCACGTATGATCTTCCAGTGGTTGGGGCGCAAATACCGACGATACCGATATACTGCGACAACCAGGCGACTGCATCGGTGGTATCAAATGACCTCTTCAACGGGAAGAAGAGGACTATGCGGTTGAAGCACAGGGCAGTACACGATCTCATCAAGAGGGGTGTTATTGTAGTGATTAATGTTCGGAGTCAGGAGAACCTGGCGGATTCGTTCACCAAGGGCCTCAAGTACCAGCTGGTCGTTGACACAGCTTGTAAAATAAGCTTGAAGGCATTCTGATATTGTATTATTGTATTCCTACATAAAGTTTTATGCTAATAGTTCAAAGAGAAATCTACTAGGCATCTAGCTTTTGGTTCAAGGGAGGACCACTAATCGGAAGAATATCAGGAACGGTGGGTACATGTTCTATTGGACATGGAGAGGTTACGGACCTACAACCATGGTTGCCTACTGTTGTTTTCTGCGAAAAACGGATCCTATGGGAAGGTTGGCTTAAATGCCTTAATGAATTCTCAGGCAGAGTGAATGCCTGATGTGCTTTACAGGAAGCACGGTAGAACAGCACCACAAGGAGTGAAACTCCATGCTACTGTGGGGTGACTCCACCATGAGTTTTCCAGGCATGGGGTAATGCCTCGGCTTTGCTAGCCAAGTCACAGCGACGTAGCACCGCAAATAGGCAGTTAGCCTAATGATGTATGTTAAAATAAAGAGGGATATAGTCAGTACTAGAAAGAGGAGGAGTTACTCATGTTACAGTGGCACGACACCACGATGAGGTACCCAGTTAGGGATAAAGCCTCGGCCTTGCAAGCTATGTCATTGCGGCGTAACACAGCAAGGGAGCCTAAGGCTTCATGCTGGGTAGTTTGGCACTACAAAGAGGCGGTGGCCTCATGCTACAGTAGTATGACACTACGATGAGGTTCCCTTTACGGGGTAAGGCCTCGGCTTTAAGCTATGTCATAGCGGCTTAGCACCGCAAGGAAAGCGCAAAGCGCTTCATGCCATGTCTCTTTATAATGAACTCACCTATAGTGTATGGACAAAAAGATATCAGGCCGTCTTTTGAGAGTAAACTTGTAGACGCCCAAAATTATATACTGAAACCATGCTGGCACAGGGCCTTTAATGTGTAGCCAGAAGCACATGTAACAACATTATGTGAGTGGGAAGAATTTCAGCTATGATGCAGAATTCAATGCTTAGTCCATTCTTGTAGCAAGAAGATTCAAGTCGTCGACGACATCTCTTCTAAGCATGATGGACAGTTACTGTGGGGAACACTTATACCCATATATAGAGATATATGGGGGATTGTTGGGGGTTTGGCCTTTGTTTAGAAACTTTAGTCCTACATCGGCTAGGCCAAAGGAGTTATAACTCTATATATTAGCTATGCTAGTTTAGAGATGCACATGTGGTGTGGAGGTGCACATGGGTGTGCCATGTTGGGTTATTTTTCTAATAGAAAAAAAGGCTAAATCAATAATTGTAAGTATTCATGCTTTTTGCTCTTGGAAAATTTATTTCCATGGGAGCCAAGCCCCGTAGGGGCTTAGCGACTCGGACTCAGACTCGTGCTCATGGGCTCATGAGGCGTAATGTGACATTTTGTTGGTGTAACGCCCCAGTCCCAAAATACTTGGGACTTGATACGTATCATGCCAGCTGTATACATACGAGTGAATGAAAGGCTCGTATGTATACATAAGCTGTAAAATGTAGAAAGCCAAGACACTAAATCTTATCCACCAAGATAAATAATGATATAAAAGCAACTTTGAGTTTGTCATGTATACAATAGTTGGGCGGAGACAAATCCACTACCAACTAAATTAAATATGAAAAATATACAAAGAAAGAATTGGTCGAACGAGAGCAAGTGACGAGTCCAAGAGCAATCATAACGAAAGAAGGAATGACCTTAGCTAGAGCACCTGCAATAATCAAGAAACACACCTGGAGAAATCACCAGGTCCTCAAAGGGACGTAACTAGACACATAATATCATGCCAATAAACTGAATAATAAAAACTCAATAGAAAAGTATGCATGAGTAAAGGTTCCTAACCATTCTATATGGATTGCACTTTAGAGGACAACGTTCTACGCAGGGGCTGTCACAAGCAAGTAATAAAGAGTGGCCAACAAGTAGTGCTCATCCGAGACACTATCGGTCGGTAACACGTAGCGCTCATTCGAGATACTATCTCCCAATTGTGTGTAAAAATAAATGTAGCCCCTACGCTAGTAGTTGTTCCCTCCCCCCAATGATACTATACGTGTGTCGTAACCATGACACACAAATACGTGTCATTTCCACCACACTGTTTTATAATGGATAACTGTCAAGTCTTCTAACAGGCATCTATTGACAGTTATTCCTAAGCATGCGCACGGGGCATCTATTGACAGTTATCTAGAAACTATTTGGATATTACAAAAATTTAAAACTAGATTTTATTAGAAAAATATGTTTTAGAAAGAAAAAAATACTTTTAAAAACCAAAAATTCTTTTGGCTAATTTCTAAGTTTTTGTCAAACTAATATTTGAGATTGAATTTATATTTTCAAAAATATTTTTAGATGAATACAACATAATTTTAGAAATTCTCCAAGGTAAAAAAAACCCCTACTTTGAAAACTATAATTTTGAAAAATAATTTATTTTGCATAGATAGAAAATTCTGCGCTAATAACTCATAGCCCTTAATATATTTCTTTTACACAAGTAGTTTTTATCTACTTTAGTTAATAAAATATTTAACATAAATAATTGGTACTAATAATACAACAATAATAAAGATCCTAATAATATTTAAGTTCATTTATCAAATCATTATACAACAAATGTTCTTACTAACATTAAACAAAACAATTATTAATAATAAATATAATAATCATAAAAATAATAATAATAATAATAATAATAATAATAATAATAATAATAATAATACTAATAGTAATAATAATGATAATAATAATAATCTTCATGATATAAATCTCAAAAATATCTATATTGTTTCCTCCCAAACTTCACAATAAGAGAGAGAGAGGGGAAAGTAGGGAGTTCTCACCATAGGCGGGCGGAGACGTGGGGGCGCTCGGTGAGGAGCTGGTCGACGATGGGCCATGGCAGCCGGAGGAGGGAAGGCGCTCGGTGAAACGGCAGCACGTCGGGCAGAACTAGGCAGAGCGCGGCTGGTGGTCCACGCGCGGAGGCGCGGCTGGTGTTCCACGCACGGAGGTGCGGCTGGTGCAATCCACGCGCTGGCGGCGTGGCTGTTCTCCAGTGGGGCGAAGGGAGCGGCTGGGTCCACGGCTACGGTCGACGGAGGGACGCTCACGGTGGCGCTCAGGTTATGGTTCCCCCCTCTTTTTATTTCTGGAATTTAGGGGTTGATGGTGGTGGTGACCGGCCTCGACGGTGGACATGTCCGGTTGGTTTGACGGTACGTCACCGGAAGGAGGCGGTGCGTCGATCTGCCGAGGATGGCAGAACTGGTGACCGCGATGGTTGTGGGGATGATAATGGCGACGGGGGTTGGCCAAGGTGGTCGACGGGTGTTGTTGGTGGTGACAGTGGATCCGGTGATGGGGTTCGTGGTGGTCGTCGCGGACGAGGTCGGGTGATTGTACGACGGCGGAGACTGTTGGTGAAGGTGGAACAAGGTGGTGTGGCTGCTGGGGCATGGGCCGGGACGCGGAACGTCGAATGACAAGGAAGTCGAAGGCTGGCTGGTCTGCAGGGACTCAAGGACAGGGGTGTCCGTGTCAGGATGCTGACACGAACACAGGAATTGGGTTAGAGTTTCAGGGTTGTGTCCTGCGTGACACCTAGGCGGTGAGGGTTTAGTGTCCGGGACTATCGGACATGGAGAACCATGTATTTGTACAAATAGAAATTAGTGGATGTGAGGGGGATCGGGACACGGACACAATGTACAAGTTTTTTTGGGTTGAAATTTATGGATGAGTACCTCTCCTTATATAGGAGGTGGAAATTTCTAGTTGGATAGGGATTGGGATTTGATTAAATCTTCAATTAGATATTATCATATATTTATTTGAATCGATATAAATTTATTTTAAATTTAGATAAAACTTCTATTTAAATCAAGGCTGTATAATATGAAATCTTCTAATATTTAAATTATATTTTTTTTTGCAAATCTTATCTTAAGCAAAATATTAAATAAAATTTTCATAAATAATAATTTATAATATAAATAAATTTCAAAAATATACATATATAATGTACCTCCCATAAATCTAAAATAATATACAAAACATACTTTCCAAATTATCCAATAAAGTTTGGAGGTTTCTCAATACGATGCTTTATGCAACTTTTAGCAATACAATAAAATATTTTTAAATAAATACCTATCACCTATAACATTGAGCTTATTTACTATAATAAAATGCTTTTCAAAAATATGTATCTCGCACATATTCGCACTCGACGAGAATATGAATCGCAACTTGTATGCGACTTTCAAATACGAAGTACAATTTAAATACCAGCAAATAACCATTTATATAAATAAAAAAATAGTAGAAATTTAGGGAGTTTACAGTTGGCGCACTTTGCACTTAGCATGTCAGCATCGTCGCTAGGCGCATAGTATGCTTAAGTTGCGCTCGTTGTGCGAGCCACTTGCGCGGCCAGGCGCGCTGCCAGGTTGCGCGACCATGTTGCGCCGGCCAGGTTGCGCAAGCCAGTTTGCGCGGCCAGGTTGCGCTGTCAGGTTGTGCGGCCCAGGTTGCGTGACCAGGTGCGCGTCCAGTGGCGCACCCAGTTGCGCGCACAGCTGCGTGCTCAGTTGCGCATAGTTGTGCAAGTGGCGCAAGTGGCTCAGTGCGCATACTGTGCACGGTGTGCAAGACGCGCGAGGTGCGCGAGTGGCACAACTTGCTTCAGATTGTGCTTGAGCATGATCTGAGCGGTTACTGCACGTTCGGAGTGGTTATTACCACATATGAATGTTGCGCTAACCGGACAGTTGCTACTCGGGCCTATAAAAGGTCTCTTCTCTCACACAGGCAAGGTACACAGAGCATATACATAGAGTTACGAAAGTTTACAAGTGTTTCTTAACACAAGTAAACATAGGCTGTGAGAGAGAAGAGAAGCTTTGTACCAGCATTGCTTTTGTACGGGAGTCCGTATACGATCTGTGAAGTCAGAAGAGCAGAAGTGTTCCAAAGTTCTCCGACAAACTTGCTGGCTCCTGGAAGCTATTCGTGTGGGACGAATATAGCTTTGAGCAACGGTGATCATTCACCCCAGCAGGCCATCTTCCATCTTTCGCCTGTCATCTTCTTCACTGCTGTGGATTATGAAATCTTCTTAGATTCTCGTAATATCATATGCTGCTGTAACAAGATCTTCATTAAACTTACGCAACCTTCCTATAAGTGTTGCATTGGAATATTGTTTTTACAATTGTTTCATCTTCTCAGTTTTTTATCGAAAAATTATGCCCCGGCCCTAACAAGAAATAATTGTCGCTGCAGGAATAATGGTTGAACCAGAACTCATAGAACCTGTGTCTAAGAGAGTGAGAAGACATAAAGACTTCGAAGATGATTTCATTACCTATCATATAGAAACTGTTCCGCTTACCTATGATGAGGCAATGCAGACCAGAGACGTTGTCTTCTGGAAGGAGGCTATTAATGATGAGTATGACTTGATAACCTCCAACAATACGTGGATATTGGTAGATCTTCCTGAAGGAGCAAAACCAATCGGATGAAAATGGATCTTCAAGAAGAAGATGAAGGCCGATAGAATTGTTGACAAGTTTAAGGCAAGGCTGATAGTTCAGAAGCAGGGGATTGATTATTTTGACACATATGCTCTAGTAGCGTGGATGACGACCATCACGATGTTGATTTCTCTGAGTGTAATTCACAAGCTTGTTATTTATCAAATAGATGTTAAAACAGCATTTCTGAATAGAGAGTTGACCGAAGAGATCTACATCAAATATCCAGAAGGATTTTTTTGTCAAGGGCCTTAAAGACAAACCCTGCAAGTTGATAAAATCTTTATATGGTCTGAAGCAAGATCCCAAGATGTCACATGAGAAGTTTGATAAAGTCATAAGATGAAACTGCTACAGGGTCAGCGAGACGAATAAGTGTGTATACACAAAGCTCGCTGGTGGAAGAGGAGCTATCGTTTGTCTATACATAGACGACATGTTGATCTTGGGTACGGATCTAGCATATGTCACTGAGACAAAGAAGTTCCTCTTGTCTAAGTTCAGCATAAAGAACTTAAGGAAAGTTGATGTTATCGTAGGGATAAAGATCATCTGAACAAAAATTGGAGTGACGTTGTCACAGTCTCATTACATTGAGAAGATGCTCACACGCTATGGGTATTAGGATCTTCCAGGGACCGATACGCCGTATAGGTGTGACAAGAAGCTGAATCCAAATCCAAAGAAAAGCGTCAGATAACTGGAGTATTCAAGCATCATCAGGAGTTTGATGTATGTGACTACTGCTACAAGGCCTGAGATAGCTTTTTTGTGGGGATGCTAAGTCGGTTCATGAGAAATCTAGGTATGGAGCACTAGAAAGCTGTAAAGAAGGTATGAGATACCTCAAGAGGACTCAGAAGTATGCATTGTACTACTGTAAAGATCCAACAGCAATGGAAGGCTTCAGTGATGCAAGCTGGTCTTCGAAAGTAGATAGTGAAAGGTCCACAGGAGGATACATCTTCTCTATGGATGGAGCTGCTATGTCGTGGAAGTCAAAAAAGTAGACTATGCTCTCACATTTTTCTACGGAATTTGAGTTCTATGTACTGACGGGTGTAGTGGATGAAGCAGAATGGCTTCCGAAGCTCATGTATGATCTTCTAATAGTTGAATTATCTTATCAATGGCAAGAAAAGGACTGTGCAATTGAGGTATAGGGCATTGAATTATCTTATCAAAAGAGGAGTCATTGTCGTGGTTGATGTTTGGAGCCAGTAGAATCTAGCAGATTCGTTCACCAAAGGTCTCAAGCGCCAGATGGTCGAGGATACAGCAACAAAAATAGGCTTGAAGACATGTTGATATTGTGTTTTTGTAATTCTACCATAAAGTTTTTATGTCATTAGTTCAAAGAGAAATATACTAGACATCTAGTTTTTGGTTCAAAGAAGGAACATTGACTGTGAAAATATCATAAACAGTGGATAGTCCTTTGAGACTTTGAGGGGTTATGGACCCAAAAACACTGTTGTCTATTGTTTATTCTTTGTATAGAACAAAGTTCCGTAGGAGGATGGCTGGGAAGCCCTAATGAGTTTTCGGGCATTTGAAACGTCCTTTATAGGAAACACTGGTAGTGCAGTACTACAAAGGAGCATAGTATTCCATGATACAGTTGGGTGACACCACCAAGAGGTACCTCGTAAGGGTAAAGCCACGGTTTCACGAGCCTTGTCACAGTGGCATAACACCGCTAGAAAGTCCAAGGTGCACTACAAAGAGGCTGGTATCCTCATGCTACAGTGGTATGACACAATGATGAGGTATAGCCTCGGCTTTGGGCCACGTCCTAGCAGCATAGCACCGCAAGGAAGCGCAAGGCTTCATGCCATGACTCTTTAAAAGAACTCACCTAGAATGTATGCAAAGAGATACAAGCCGTCTCTTGAGGGTAAGCTTGTAGACACCGAATATACATATACCGAAACTAGGCGGGCATAGAGCCTTTAATGTGCAATCACAATCACAGTTTATATCATTGTATGAGTGGAAAAAATTATAGCTGTGGTACAGAATTCAAGGCTTAGTCCATTCTTGTATCATACTGTTATTTGACCCATGTGGAAATATTTAAGTCGAAGCAACATCTATCCTAATGAATGTTAGACAGTCATTGTGGGGAACGCTCAACCCATATATTATGATATGTGGGGATTGTTGGTGTTTTTTTCTTTTAGACTTAGAAAGATGACATATTGGCCACCCCAAATGGTGAGTATCTCAATATAATGTTTTGTTTGTGTTGAGGTGTGCACATGGGGTGTGATGGGGCACATGTGGGTGCCATGTGGTGGTGTTTTCCTACGAGGAAAAGGATTAACTCCTCAAAGAAAGTATTTACATTTTTTTGTCATTTCCCATATCTATTAGGAGCTAAGGCCCAAAGGGGCTTAGCGACTCGGACTCGGGCTCTAGGGCACATAGCGGTATTTTTATGGCGCACTTTGTACTTAGCACACCAACATCGTTGCATGGTGCTTGTGCACATTTGTTGCACTCATGTGCTCGTTTCATACACGAGTCACATGAGTGGGCGCATGCATGGAGGCATGCGTGGGCGCATGTGCGTGTGTTGGCGTGGGCACAGGAGCGGGCGCATGCGCGATCTATGCACAGCTATGCGCGTATGTAAACACGCATACGCACACACAATGAGGGCTCCTCATATAATTATCACTCTTTTGAATACATGTTTAACAATGCCACTTGGAGTAACAATTTTCATATAGATGAAATTTTATGTTCAAATGAGTTCTTATTTCCATGTAATAAAATTTTATTTATATTTTTTTTCTTAGCAACCAAATAGAACTTTAGATTTTAAGTCTTGCTCACACAACGAGGGTTCCTCATATAATTATCTAGAAAATTAAGCTTGAGGCATTTCATTATTAAGCATCATTTATTCATATCATGTTGTGTACTACATAGGTTGTGTTGTATCTGAAATATATTGTGTTGTATCCATGTCTAAGTTGTTACCAACATAGTTGTGTTGTAGGAAATAAAAAAATCTTATAAAATAAGGACCTTGGATATCAGTCTTATTTAAACATATCCATGGGGCTGCTCTGGTCTGGAACAAAATTCTATTTGGTCCTTACCATGAGCCAATTCATTATAATATGGGCTTTTCCTATCGGCAAACAATAGTTTTAGGAAACTTTATAGCAATAGATACTTTTAGGAAACTACGGTAAAATATCTCTACAGTTATACTCTATATAAAAACAACCTTAGTACAGTCATTAAAAAAGAATTTGTTTCAACTTGATCAAGTTATAGATAAGAACAAACTCCACATTATAATAAGTTATGATCTTTATACGTAAGAGTAGAACCAAAAATTCAATCTCATCATAAGTGAAATTAAGAGCATCATCTCGTCATTTTTTTTTGAAGTTTATTCTGTAAATGATGACTTTGAAATTTTATTACCGAAGTAGCTTTCCTCTTTCATGATTCTTCTTTTCAAAAACATGATTTCCCTAAGGAGTTGGAAGCGCAACTCCACTTATTATAGTGTATTGTATCATTCACAGACATGGTCATGGCATACCATGAACAAGTTATTTTTCTAACTATTATTTTTGGTCAATTTAAAACATACTTATGTTATTTTAATACCTAGGATCATTACAACTGAAGATGTGAGGAATATTTGTGTATTTTGCAAGCAAGAGATTAAAAGGCCATGGGTATACTTTTCTAAATATCCAAAGGAGGAATTGGATGTGACGAATCTGGCTATACTTATACATGCTCAAATGAAGAATTGAAGGATGCATTCATTGACCATATTAAAAGAAATAATGATGACTGGATGTAGAATTTGAGCAAACCAATATTTGAAAAGTATAAGAGTATCGGAGAGAGATATGCTAATCGTCCAAAAAATATACGTGATCCTGCAATATGGAATGCAATGGTTGATGAATAGCTAAATCCCTAATGGCAGGTAAATGAACTTGAAATTTTACATATCAATTTAAGTCATTTCTTATAGCATGACATGAACTTTCACCAATCAGATGTAGAGTTTTTATATTGAATTGTAAATTAATTTTTCATAGCAAGACTAGTATTTTTTTGCTTATTTATGAATTATTTTATTGAATGGTAGATTAATCCAAAAGGATAATTTTTTTATTTTGCAGGATCAATGCAATTCTAACAAAACTAACAGAAAAAAATCAACAACGTGCACACCAATGATTCAATTTCCTTTGCCAAATACAAAAATGATGAGTTATAAAAGTAGAATGCTCCCAAATTTATTTTGTATATTGTATATTTTCATGTATATAGATTTTTACATATTTTTGGTTGCTTTTGTATGTTGGAAGTAAGATATTCATGGTATTAGCTTAATATAATAAAAAACAATAACAATATTTTCTCTTAACAGCTTAATCGAACTAGAAGTGAACCCAGTCCAATTGATTGTTTCAAGAAGTTTCATGTAAGTAAGGGAAAGGAGGGAGAAGGAGAAAGTTGGCAAAACGAGAAGGCTAAAGAAATCTACGTATATTTCCCAATTTTTTACTCTTTATTGTGTTCTTTAAATGCATACCATACTCGGTTGATTTATGTATGTTTGTGATATTCAATTGAGATGTTATATAGTATTATATATAGTAAGTTTTATTGTGTTGCAGGAAACAATGAAAAACAAGAAAAAAAATATTGCTGAAGAGAAAAATATGAATGTGAATGATTGGGACATAAATAGAGAGGTGATTGTATCTAGTCATGGGCGTGTACTTGGATCGAGGGGTAGTTTGAAAGATAAAGAATTGTACTTATTTAGCCAAGATTGCAACAAGCGTAGATGTGTTGAATTCAATTCGAATAATTGTTTGGACCAAAACCTAGCTTACCCAACTTAGTGGAGCCTATCTAGGGTTGCCAAAATCAATTAGAGAGATGTTTAATTGATTTTTGGACATTTAATAGCACTCCACATGTATTAAACACATGTATCTTTGACTCAATCTTCCACCTTTCCAAATATGGAAATCCACTAACCCACATTGCCACATTAGTTGATTGCTTGACCAAATCTTCACGAAATCAATCCAAACCTCCTCCATATTAATCCTAACTTATATGAGGCTAAAACATTATATATTACACTCCTAAAAATAGCCACCCCTACTCCCCACCTTGCAAATCCTGAAATTGCATTCAGTCTTGGCTGCCGGAGACACCTTGTGGCGTAACGGGAGTTTCGACCCCTTCCCGACCTCCCGTTGTAATGCCCCATCCCGCTCAGTTCTACCGGAGGAATCGAAACACAACAACATTTGGACTTAGACATACAATGGCTTGCTCGAAGTCCCGCTCAGCCGAGGCAATTCCTCGCTCATGTGGGTAGTTTTGGTGAATTTGCCTCAGCTTGGCCTTCACACTAATAAAAAAAGTTTTTATTTCACTGAATAGGCTTGATAATAAAAGAGATGAATCCATATAGCTAAAGGAATAATCCCAATGAGTCAAGTATGTGTGTAGAATATGGAAAAAGTGTCATAACGTCGCCCAGATGTTCTCCACGATGGTTTTCAAAGTTGGCACAGGGTCTTTCGATCGCACGATTGAGTTAGAAAAAGTTATGCCACGTGCTATCAAAGTCATAGCAAGCACGTCCTACAATCCCACTGCTTTGTATAGCAAATACGTCTCATGGTCTCACTGTAGGTCTAATGGAAGATGGCACAGTTATGGCACTCAAGGAACACGATTGTTCAAGTTGAGCATGTGTGCGGTCCCACAGTTCCACGGCTTGGTGTAGCCATATGTTTCTACTGTCTTACGGCTCATCGTATAGAATATGACATGGGCGACAGTGCTGCATGGAACATAGTTGGGTTAAGGTACGATATACGGCTAATTCAAGTAATATGTCTCACGATTTCCACAGTTTGTCATATAGAGTATGTCACGGTCTATGGCATGGATGGAACACGTCTTGTTTAAGTCAAGTATGAAGGCTATGTAGTAGCCATTTCTTGGGTTTTAAAGATGGGAAATCATGCGACAAATAGTCATTGAGGCAGTCCCTGACTTGGGATTGGTATTTAGTATGGAAAGAATAGAAGAGGAACAAAGGTTTGAGCAGTATTATCAGTAGGCCTTGCATTTACGTCGAGTCTAGATGTCGTCGTAGGTGCGTGGTCATGGACAACTTGTGCACAAGGTTTTGCATCCTCAATTCGGTAGCCTGGGGCCACAGGACTATTTTGGCCTAGGAGGGTAGGAAGGTAGTTAGGCAAGAACACGCTGTAGTGATTCGAGGACTTCAGCGGGGCTAGCTACCCGTACTGTAAGGGTCTCATCTATACCACCTATATGTCCAAGATGGCTTGAATTGCTAGTGACCATTTATATAGATGAGTTGGTATGCTGAACGGCAATCCGCAAGTACGGTATCATTCAAATCAAAAAAGGTACAAGCACGACACGAATTGAGTCAAGAAGGTATGCACGGTTGCAACACCAGTATGAAGCCTAATATTTGGCTATAGTAAAGACACGTGTTTCGATACAAGATGTGGCATCGAGTATTGAATCGTTGATACAGAGTTACATAAGTTGAGATTGAATCATTTGAGTTAAATCAGGAAAGGCCAGAAGGCAAGTTTGGTTAAGTCATATTGAGTTGCGAGGCATGGCCTCGATGTTAAGGTATGAATGGAGTTATGGCACAATCACGTTGTTGCGATATAAAGTTTGGGCAAGTTACTAAGTTGTGAGGTACTACCTCGATTATGTTACATAAAGGGATTTATGGCACGACTATGTCGTTGATGCACCAAATATGCATATGTTTATGTCCTAAAACTGATCCTAAGGCAAGATTAGAAAGAAACAAAAGAATAATTTACACTCAATAAATGAACGTGTTGGTTTTGTACGGGTGGGCAAGGAGATCACACCACCAGCACAGTTGTGTACTAACCAACCAACATTTTTCATGCTCAGGTTACAGGTACTTTCTCATCGAGGCGGAGCTCACTTGGACGCACTAAGGCAAGGAGTTTTTTGGCATTTCGAACTGTGCGGTCACATTAAAGTCTTAACCTATTCTGGACGTAATATATGGACATCGCCTTTTGAACCACCCGTAAAAATTATAAGCCTTCGGGCATGAGTGACTGTAATTGAGAGATGAGTGTTTGTAATCAGAGAGAAAGTGAGCTTGAGTGACTTGTAATCTTGGCTTCATGTCCTTTAATCTTATATTCAATATCAATAAAAGTTATAATTTTGTTTGAATGCTTGTGTTTCCTTTATTATTAAATGCTTCTGCTTTGGGACTTCTGTGCAACGACCCCATTACTTAGCCTGTAATCGGTTGTTATGGAAATTGCCTTACGTGAGCGCAACCTAGGCTCGTGCGGCATCACGCCCTAGCGAGGACGATCAGTTCTTCCGAACCGGGGCGTGACACCCGTGATGCTCCACGAATATTTGTTGCGAAGCTAACCCGACCCTATACAATCCTATCAAACCCTCACATGTCCACAACCCCTTATAGTACACCAAAACAGTCCTACAAGTCGACTGATTCCAGCAACATAATTATGTGCGAACCAGCAGGTTAGTCATCTTCTACGATGGGTTTCATCTACTTTTTCTCATTTATTTCTCTTAAAATCAAAACTAATAGATAGTCATATGTGTCTACTTTGATGTCCAATTGCTAACTCACACCGTTCCCCTCGGTTTGGCCGTGGCATCCGTTGTACTAAAGTTGGTCCAGATTTGACCAATTTCAGTACGAGGATCTTTTCGGCAACTTCTGAACTCGTTTGATCTCGAAAAAATTATTTGTAATATCTGTAACATCACTATTAATTATCTAGTAATATTTTTTGTTCATATTTGCAAGTATTTTATGCGTTTATGGCATTGTTTCCATGATATTAGGTTTTCGGACGCAGAAAAGTCCACCGTAACACGACTACTTGATCTTTAAACTTCATAAGAGTTTAATATAATTTAAATATGATTAATTGAGATGGAAAATTATATTTTTCTCTAATATATTTTTAGAATATTTTTTTTTATTTTTATGTCGATTCGCTTTCCAAATTGGAACCCCGCATGGCATAGTTGTGTGATTTTTGAACTAGTTAGTGTTGGACTTGTCTTTCCTAAAATATTTATATATAAAATATATTCAAAAATTAATGTTTATTTTTTATAAATAAAAGTATATATTTTGGGGATTTGAATATTATTTTCCTAAAATAACATGGTGCCATATATAACATCGTTGATGGTATATATGGTTAAGTATTATTTATGGTTGTTGACTGGTTGTACCTATATATAGTATGTGATCCTTGTTGTGTAATTTTGGCCTCAATTCCTATTATTTCTCAATTTATATTTATTTTAGAATTTAAATATATTACTTTTATATTTATTTGGTTTTGATTTAATTGACAAGTTGGCCTATCAATACAATAAGTTGATACATTTAGTCAAACTATATGTTTCTATAAATATTATGATTAAATATCTTTAAGGAATATTTTAGAATTTAGAATTACTATTTTTAGTCCATGCAAATACTACTTTTATCTAATAGCATGATTACATGTGTATGTAGAATAGCTATAATATGTACATATTTACTTGTTTCATAAATATGTATATATATGATGGTTGTATTAAATTTAGATTTTTTTTAGAAATACTTATATTATTATTTCATAATTTAAAATAAATATTTTTAGATTATGAACTATTATTTTTACATTGGCAGTAGTGTACGTCCGAGTATGACTTGGCAATATCGATGATGGCATCGATATGATAGGTGTGTGTGACTTAGTTTTGTAGAAGATGTTTCCCAAAAGTTGTGTAACTTCCATGCCATGACACGTAGTATTACACGATACTATGAGTGAGCGTTCATTGTGTTGGCACGAGCTTTTACATTCGGCTTGCTACCGGTGCGAGCGGTTCGTGTGTCGATGTATGTAGCATTTAGATTGTGTCTATTTTAGTGACTCGTATTGATATATAGATTGTTCGAGTCATGAATATGACTTATACCATTCATGGGCAGGGAAGACTACTAGTAGGCGTATGGAAAGCCCCTTTAGACTGTATAATCTCTAGAGGAGGCTACAGAGTCATGAGCCTCATAGTTTCATAGATGCCTGTTCGGCTCGTAGCTCATAGTTTATAGCATCAGCTCGTGATCTGACACCGGCCTGTGATTCGATGCTATATACTTATCATCTACCCATATGTCCAACGTCATCTTCAATATGCATTCACATAGTACGGTGAGTTGCTGTACTATCCCTAACCATAGCATGGGATAATGTCTTGTCAAGGAATAGTGGGCCACACCTTGTCCTTGTTTGGTTGTGGGTGTGGTTTATTGTTTAGACAATAAGATAGTGAACCGTGTGGTGATTTGGGTTATTCATTCAGTTCGTATTATGGCATGGGATAGTATCTTGTCATGGAATAGTTTTCCATCCCTTATCCTTGTCTGGTTGTAGGGGTGGTTCACTACTTAGATAGTGGGATACTAGACCGTATTGTGATCCGAACTATTTATTTCATGTTTATATTTATTCAGTTCATAATATGGCATGTTCCTTCTGTATCTTGTTATGTCCCTCTGAGGACCTGGTGATCTCTCCAGGTTTTTTGCGGAGTACTTATAGATATATATGGATGGTATGTTTGTGTCTTCATGTTTCAGGTACTACTTGTAGTATTATTTTATCATTCTTCCGTGTTTTATATATTTCTTATCATCATATACTCTGCTTATTAGCTTAGCTTTGCAAACTTATTTTTGTTCTCGAGTTTTCTCGAACATGTGTAATATAGGGGGGCCGACTATATTACATATCATTCATTCTTGCTTTATTTACTTATATGTGGATTGAGATATAGTTGTAATAGAATAGGTTTAGTACACTTCTTTAGCTGACATACTTGCGTTCCTAGTCCCATGTATTTTTGGACTGGGACATGACAAAATAGTATTTTTAAGAAAAACTAATTATCAAAAACACATTGTCAGAAAATTAATTGCCCGTCTGGTTTGTAAACATTTGTGACCACCAATTCATTATTTTCGAAGATTTAGAATCATCAAAATTATCATTCCTTCTTATATTCATAAAGCTCGTTTACGACAACCATAAAACAAATACGAGGGCAACCTCTTATCATAAATACTCATATTCCTGACAGTTGGTCGAAAAAAATACTTTTTCCAATGCTAGCATTTTCGAGGGCATACGACGGTCGTTTACCCTCGAATAAAACACTATTTTCGACGACAAATGGCCTGTTCCGAGAAAGTATTGCCTTCGAAAATTATGTTTTTTTGTAGTTTGACACGAATAGTATATCCCGGTATACCGGCGGTGTGCTTCCTGAGCTGTGAGGGCACATGAATGCTCGAGAATTAGGTTTTAAGGGACCAAATTATGTCCCGATTTTACCCATTGCTATTCTAACTAGTTCTAGTGCTAGGGGTAGGTATCCTACCATATTTTAGACTAGGTTTGCAAAATTAAACCTAAGTAACAGAAAAAATCCACTATTAATACCAAAGTATGTAGTCTACTTTGACAGTAATAACATGCATTGAAAGACAGGAAATAGTATAAGAAATAAAGACTGAAGAATACAAGAATTAAATCTAAAGGAAATGGCATGCCGTCAAGAATTATGCTGATAAGCATGACTAAAGGTAAATCGAGGTAAAACCGTAACTCGGTGGAACACTACAAGAAATTACATTTTTAGCTACATGTTTTAGCGACATAGGGTCTTTTATGTCTCTAAAAGTTATTTTTACATGTATTAGCGACATCAGTTATAGTATATCGCAGAATCCACATAAATTTCACTAGAGGGAAACGAAATACCAGCCCAGCCAAAAATTCTCTACATATTACGACATCTACATGTCGCAGAAAGACACTAGATGTTTTGCGACATGTAGTATATGTCGCAGAACGACACTATATATTTTGCAAAATGTGGTACATGTCACAAAAAGACACTATATGTTTGGCGACACAAATGGTATATGTCGCAGAAAGCCACCATATGTTTGGCGACACAAATGGTATTTGTCACAGAAAGCCACTATATCTTCGACAACATGAACCTATGTAGGGGAATACATTTTATAATTTGTTAATTGAATAATAAACTAAAAATATATGAAACAAAATCTTGAAAAAACATCGAGCACTATACCAAAACATACAATTTGTAACATATTTATTTTATAATTAGTAACGATCATTACCGTGACAAAATTGTCATGGTTATAAATGTTACAGCTTTGCTATGCGTACAACCAAATGCTTACAATTCTCTTACAACCGCCATATTGGACATTGTTGGGGTCGGGTGGAGCCCATGTGTCACGACCCGCACCCTAGAGTAAGGGCACGAGAAGTGGGTACGTCCAGCCTACGCCGCAGTGTCGGCGGTAGAACGCTGTCCTAGGTCAATCATCTAACAATATAAAGGTACCTGTACAGTATATACTCTCCGAATGGAGGTGACATAACAGAAAACAATCTCAATCACATCTAGGGTAGAAGAATGAAAGATAGATAGATAGACAGATGGTAACTCAAGAGAACAGTACAATAGATGAAATAAGTCTAAGTGTCTAGGATACATAACATCCAGAATGTCAACCCAAAATACAATATAAGTCTAAGAGTCTATACATCTCAACATCTCAAAATACAACTCAGAATGTGAGACAAAAGATAATATGAAAAAGACTGACTAGCTAAACTAGCCTAGACTACTGGGGCAACATCCTCAGCTGCAGGTGGATCCTGCTGAGGGTGCACAACATAAGTATCATCTAGTCCTGCTCCATAATAGGTAGACACCAGGGCCTCATCCTCATCCTCTGTAATATTTTCAACAGGTCCAGTCAGGACAGGAACGAGCATAATACATCTCACGCAGTGCATAGTATGATAGGAAATATAAAGCATGCAATAGAGTAAAATACAGGAAACGCTGAAGGAAGATACATGTAGCAAAAGAGATAACTGTAATGAAATATCTACTATAATAGAGAACTAGCAGTGACTAGTGAGTCAGAGTAAAATATAGACATGTGAAATGGCATAGGAGATTCATGACTACAGCTAAGAGTGATTCATGACTATAGCTACTGGGGTAATATCCACATGACTATTTCCACTCCCCCATCCCCAATCAATACACAAGGATCCATTCAAGTTATGTTAAGATTCGTGATAAGCCCATAAATGGGAGATTCATGAGAGGCTCTGTGAACATGAAAGTACATGAGTCACAAGCGATTCGTGAATCTATGAAAGCATAGAGATATATGATGATTCGTGAAAAGCACAAACATATTGTATCTGATGCTCCCGAGGGGGATAACATCTCATGAAAAGATCCATATAGTACCAATCTGTGACAACAATCGTGTCAGCATCAAGTAAAGTAATCTAGAGCAAGAATATAAATCCTGGCAAATATGAAACGGTCAGAGAATGTACTCGCCTGATAACTGAATGTCTGAAGAGGATATACTGCCTGAAGAGAGATGTATGGCTCCTAATCAGAGCAATACAAGTCACAATGTATCCACAATGGTAAAAATAAAGTATACAATGCATACTACATGATTCTAGGTCAATCTGGTCAAAAGTCAACTCTTGGTCAACTCTAATAGTCAAACTGGGTCACAGGAAGTCATACTAGGTCACAGGGAATCAAACTAAGTCAAATAAAGTCAAACAAGGTCAAACAAGTCAAGGTTAGTCAAATCTAGGTTAAAGTCAACTCTTGGTCAACATTCTAATCAAACTAGTCAAATACTAGTCAACATGATCAATCTGGGTCAAGTCTAGGTCAAACTTAGACCAACTAAGGTATTGGTCAATCAAAGACTAGTCAATAAGGTAATTAGGTCAAACATGGTCAGACTAGTTAAACTAGTCATTTTAGGTTAGTCCTAGTCAAATCTAGGTCAATTAGGTCAAGGTTTGACCAATAGTTGACTTTGGTCAACAATGGTCAACAAGGGTCAACTAGTTAGTGTTTTGGGCCATTAGGTCAATTTTGGGTTTAGCCCCAATGCCATAGGCTAGTCACTTGGCCATAGGCTATTGTCATAGGTTTTCATATAACCTATATCTAGGAAGTCATTTATATATATATATATATATCTATATATATAGATATACACATCTATCTACTACCCAATATCAATTTGTATGTATACCCTATATATTACAATCACACTCACTTATATATATATATATATATAATGACATAATGTAATCTAATACAAATATATATATATATATATATATATATATATATATATATATATATATCATATATATATACATATATATATATATATATATATATATATATATATATATATATATATATATATATATATATATATATATATATAAAACTTATATATATATTACATATATATAGGGGGAGAAGAAAGTGAGAGGGTGAGAGACTTAGAGTGAGAGAGCGAGTGAAAGAGAGAGAGCTGGACAGTGAGAGAGAGAGAAGGGGCTGAACACAGCAAGGGGGGTTCCAGTTTTCCTGGAACCAGGATACCAGTCCCCAACACACACACAGAGTACATATATATATATATATATATATATATATATATATATGTATGTATATACACCACTACAAATATACACAACCATATACCCTCAAACCTCACCTACACACACACACACATATATACTACATATATACACTAAAATACACATATACATGCATATATCATAATCAAAATAGATTTGAAATTCATTTTTGAAAAACTGGGATTTATCCAAAATCTGGAAAAATATGCACTGTGTATTCGAAAACAGGTAAACACAATTTCACACACGAAACCCAACTAAGGCTCGAACCTAAAGGTTGGTAAGTGTGTCCCACAGTGTCCCCTAGTGTCCTAGGTGCCTGACACGACACCACGACACGAAATAATGTGTCTAATCACTCAAAAACCCAATCGGGTAAATCCTGATACACACACACACGCGTACACAGCGTCGTGCACGCATTCCTCACGCTCGTGGACACACCACGAGACACGACACGTCTCGTGGTCATGCACACGTATAGCCCACATATAGGGCTACACGATCCACACACTGACACGTGTCCACGACACTCCTGGACACGATACGAAACCTGTATCAGTCGTGAAAAACACGACTGATACACACGTTCAGACCGCGTCGTGTACGCGGTTGCACGTCTCGTGCTCGTGACACAGGACACGACACCATGTAGCAGGGGGTAACAGGGAAGCTGAGACCCGATGGGAACCATATGTAAGGGGTGGGAGAGAGGTTGTAAGAAGGTTGTAAATATTTGGTTGTAGACTTAGCATTTTCCTAAACGTTATAATAGATAAAAAAGTGTTACAAAAAAAATCTAATGCTGTATTTTATATTTTTTTATTATTGTGACGGTAAAAACAATAATAAATAGTTAATTTTTATATTAAATTTGTGTCACATGCTAAGTATGTAGGGAATGAGGGAAAAAGTGTGACAAAACCTAATCCTACCTTTATATTCCCGATCCTTGTTAGCATTCATCCGAATAAAATGCATTTTATACGCAAATTTTTTCGTATCTTACATAAACGTATAATACTTACATACTTTTAAAAAATTTGGATTTGTACGCGAATTTTAAGTCTGTGGCGTTTTAAACGCGTACCGTACGAATTTTTAAAAAAATTGGCCAAAAAAATATGACCAAGAAACCCAACAGTCTTAACTTTCTTGACTCTTGCTGCTATTAGATATTAAGACTGGCACAAGTCTTAAAAAGTATCAAAAGAAAAGAAGACAAAGTCTCACAGTAACAAAAAAAAAGAAATCCAAGAGTCTTTGCACACGTTGCTTGCAACAATCAAAGAAAAACCTTTCGGTTTTCCATCATCCAACCTCTTTTTATTCTCACACTGAACCCTTGTTTATGAAGGAGTAGAGGTGGGTGGACCCTATATATATGCCGAATTTTTAGTGCCGAATTGGTTCATATGAAACGTCCTAAACACGAATTAAATCTGATCCGAATGTTTTTTGTTAGACGAACTTTTGACCGAATTTTTGACCGTATTTTACTTATATTGTGCGGATTTATACTCGTACTTTTGTCTAAACTTTTGCCCTTTGCTAAATTGCTAACAAGGTTCCTGATCCCTCCTTTGCCCCTCTGAAATTTTTTAAGTTTCACTTTCCCTCGTGCAACCGCACGCCATTGATAGTTCTCCCTCTTCTTTCTCTCTCAGGAAAAAAGTGTGATAAAGGAATCCCTCTTCTTTTCCTCTCCGTCGACCATCACCAGGTACTTCTTCCTCTTATTTCCCTCTCTCTCAACAAAAGAATCCCTCTTTTTTTTATATTTTGGTTTGATTTTGGTTTGATTAGGGGAATAGTTCAGCACCGAGGGCCATTAGGTAATACCTGCTGATTTTAGGGCATTATTGATTTAGGGTTTTCCATTTTTGCTTTCTTTTTTAGCTATAAAGATGGTTGGTTATTCATGGTTTCATAAGCATTTATAAATTTTTCTATAATTTATTTAGTCTCGTAAACAAGTAAGCATAAATTGTTTTGAATTAAATTCTTCTGAATCCATTGTTCTGTATCCATTTTAGCTCATGGAATCAAAATGTTGCATATATACACACTAAACAGGGAGAAGTCGGTGTTATATGAAACCAGACTACAAAGTTCAATGTGTTGGTTATAAAGAAGGAACTTGGTTTAGTAAATCTTAATAGTTCATAGAAGGATCATTGGCCTAGATATTTTTCTTAACTTTCCATGAAAACGAAGTATGTATGATAAAGGATGAGATAAATGATTACTAGTTACATGAAACCTCATTTCCATCCTCGTGACCTACCTAGGCGACTTTAAACCAATAATACTCATGAACCATTGTTTTGAGACTAATGATTTATAAGGGAACCTAGTTTTAACTTCTAAGACTAATAATATCAAAGATTGATATAAGGATTATAACAATCAATCTTACCAGGGCATGCAAGGAACAATAGTGTCTAGATTTACTAGAATTACTTAATGACTTGACTATGTTATGAAAGAACTTCTGAATATCATTTAATGGAATGAAAATTAATCTGCTGATCATCAATGTCTTGAACTTTTCATTGTATGCTTCTTCTTGTAGTTATGGACATATGTTAGAGTGACGACATCCCAGCTTTTGAGAGAGACCACATACACAGGGCCGGCCCTGGGGTAAGCCTGACAAGACTTCGGGCTTGGGCAACCCCCCTCCACAGGGCAACCCCCCAGGCCATTTAGTTTTCTTAGGACCGGTCCAACAAAAATCCAAATTAAACATTTATCTTTCAATAAGGATGAAGGGCAACAAAAATTAGCTCCGGCTAAGGCAACCCAAACCGCGGGGCCGGCCCTGCACATACAAGCTGTCACTTAAAAATTCAATCCTGTAATGCAACTCTTTTGGGTAACCTCCAAGTTGAATTATCATAGTTGAGGCAGACAATTATTAGTTTTGTTATTTCTATTTATGGTAATGTTCCTTTCGTTATATCCATATCTGTTGTTGTAGTCATCTCTTTCTGTTTGCATGAGATCATGAAGCATGCATTCACATAATCACATAAATATGTTTGGGTAGTAGGTAGCCATGGACTAATTAATTAATTCTCAGGGACATGGTTTTGTTTGTTTTGCACACAGTAATTTATCATGAGGACCTTGTGACCACTTGACTTAATAGCATTTTTTTTGCTCGTGTTTCTTTCCTAATTTCGTACTTGGAAAGAGGTGAAGACCACCACCAAAGAAGCCTTTATCCCAAAATTTTGTGCATTTCTCTTCCATTTTCTCAGTTAATAGCATTCACAAATCATGGATTGAATCCATGAACGGATACCAAGTAGTAAAATGAAGAATTATTGTATATGGGTATGTAGCAAAATCTGAATTCTACATAATTTTCTAACTAGTTGAAAGGTGCTAGCAATAACCTTCAAGTGACTAAAGAGATAATATAAGACCCATTTATTATTTTCAAGACATTAGTTGCATAATCCATCTTGAGAACCTCATTCATGTTGTTAATACGGCTTGAAAGTTTTAGTTGATGGAACTGGGGATTCCCAGGACCCTAGTTTGGTGTGCGTATTGATTGATAGCAAGTTAAACAGATATAAATGTGTTCTAACCCTTCATAGGCAGAAACTAGGGTTCACGAATTATACCTGTGGCGGAAAGAAGACAATAGTTCCTAGAAATCTCAAGCAGTCATGACCCCAAGATCTTCTACACGTATTCCTTCCTCGGGTTGGACGTTGTGTGGACGACGATCTACCAACCTTTTCTTCTCCTTGACAGCCCCATCTTTCTCTCCTTATGTGGATCACGAATTTAGAGAAAGATTCTTAGTTCTAATGATAATATGGCGGCCAGAGAATAGAGGATATATATATATATATATATATATATATATATATATATAAGGCTACGACAGGGACCATGAGGAAAAATTAGGGTTAGGTCTCCTAACGGATCTGGGTGTCCTGTGTTCAGCCCGAACACACAACCCAGGCCCATTAACAATAGCACGGTCCACTAATGAGCTATTGTTGCACTACCTTCCTAATCCCAAATTATGATTGTGGGCTCCTTCTATTATATGCTCGTTTGGCTCCCCATGTTAAGATATCGAATGTCCGTCGATCAGATTAAGTTACTGACAACTATATTGATCGACATCTTTTATCCTTAAGTAGTACCACTCAACTTTATTTGTCATGTCGGATATAATCCACCTACATGATTTATATGACAATCCTTATGAGCTCCTTAAGGGGACATCATCAACCTACGTATCGGGACATGGATTCCTTTTATAATCAACAACCCATCATACATATATTGTTATTACCCAATTCATAGAGGTTGTTGACCCATAATGAATCTCACTCTTTTATGAGTCAAAGTAATGCACACTGCATATACATGTCCGTTATTATATCCGGATTAAGAGCACAATCATCCATAATAACAGAGGTGTCTGTTCTCTTATGTAGTTAGTACAATGAGAACAACCTCAAGTGGTCATGTTCAATACACACAAATTGTACTAGTGTAAACTTATAGTCAAGATAGACTAATACCAGATTATACTACAACCTTTCCAATAGATTGTCCAAGTCCATCTAGGTTGTGAACCATTTATATATTCCATAGGGAACTGATAATATGATTTTCTGTGTGACACCACCACCATATTATCTACGATATAGAGTATCAGACACTTGCATCAATACTTGTAACAAATACAATATGCAAACATTGTCCATATGATTCTCATTCAAAATTTAAGGAAATAAAGTTAATACAAAAGTGATGCTTTTAGTATATAACCCTAACATTAGTAACAATAGATCTTTAGTGAGGAATTGAACCACGATTCAGCATATGAACTACAGAATTTTCCATACACTGTGTACTTCCGATTTTTAAAAAAAATTATGGTCCTCTAATAAACATTTTCAAGGGAGGCATGGTTCCTTCACACCATTCATTCATGTTTCTGTACATTTTATTTCCTAGATAGCTATATCACCAGAACAGTCCAAGTAAGTGGGGGTTTACTTTTGCTCATGATTACATTTTTAAATAGCAAAAGATAATGTCCAAACGTCCTAATTCAACAGTTGCTGGATATGTTGCTGCAATTTCTCAGTTGATATGAACTTACCAGAAAGAACAATAATGACAACAGATCTAACCTTAGAAATGAAGTAATGAACAACATAAAAAACTTCTTAGACTTTGTACTAGTTAGCTAGCAGATTTATTTCAGTAGATTGGAGGATATTCTGGAGAAAGAATAATATCAGTAATATTCGTTTACTATTGGGTTATTGCAGGAAGTTTCTAGTTGTTATGCTAGTGATTTTCTTTTAGTGCACATTTATTTCTTCTTGCTCACTTTCTATTCAGATATATATATATATATATATATATATATATATATATATATATATATATATATATATTAATCTATATTTCAGGACGGTTCTTTTTTTACGTGAATGCTGTCAGAATATAGAAGGAGATGAGATATAAGTTCTTCTTAAACCTCTCAAAGCCTTTGCTCCACAATAGACTGTGTTTGGAGAAGAATTCTAATTGATATTTTGTAGTCTTCTTTATGTTGATTAATATAAGTAGTTTATTGACTACAAGCTAGGAGGAAAAATTCTAGGAATAGTCAATATAGGTTAATTATGCAATGGATTACTAGCTATATTGTCCCTACTTTTAGTCCTTAATATAAATTTATTGCCTTAAGAAGTTAAGCTTTCAGGGAGTCAACAAACCCATTTGTGGAACAAGAAGTACAATATGTTGTAGCAGCAGCAAAGGGGATCTTCACTGACAAGACAAGGAATGATGCATTAGACAAGCTTCTTTTGAAAGGTAATTCACTATAAATTTTACTTTTGAAATCCTAAAATATGCAATTTGCCACTAGTGTTACAATTGTCATATTGATAGCCTTTGAATTTAAGTTCATGTAATTATTGGTTAGTTATACAGGTCTTGATATTACTATCTTGGGCTACAATGATTTCTGTTCCTATCAAAACCAAGTATTTCTCCACTTGCTTGAATGCATCAGGAACAACTTCATCTTCTTTCAGTTCATACATGACCGTTATATACAAAATGTCCTAAAAGTGCTGGCTAACCAATTTAGTTTATGACTAGTCAGATTAGTTGGTAGTGAATCGCTCAACTAATTTGTTGCCTAACCTGATTCATTGGATGGCTGATTAAACAAAGTTTTCAACTAGCCATGTAATTGTACTTAATCTACCGCGTCATCCAATTAATTGGTAGCTGGTCTGGACGGAACTCATAATAAAGTTGCTTAATATTACATTAAGTGTATCATGTGCTCTCGTTATTTCTGTGTGTTTCTAAAGGGATTTTGGCTTCCCTGAAACAATGAAATCACTGCTCCCTCCTATTTCAAATCATCGTTGAAACTAATGCCATAAGAATACAGTTGTTATTGAAGTGCAATTTTCCAATTTGTTTTTTCTTCAACTGTGTGATTGCTATTAACATTAAAACCCTTTTACTTGGGAGGACATGATATCAAGGCTATAATTTAAACCTGTAACTATCACACGCCTAAAAGCTTACAAGAAATATCTTGTACTGTTCCACATGTTCAACCTCTTTGTTCAGGATTTTTTATAGATGGAAGCTTCAAATTTATGTTTTGACTTTTACTCAGTGTGATGATTTCTTTTCGGTGAAGCCAAATTGTTATTATAGTTGAATTTCAGTTCATTGCTTTTTGTCCAATCTTTAGCTTGATACATTTTTGTTTGAGTAGTTGCTATTTTGTTATCTTTTACCTCCAACTTTCCAACAAAAATATTATTGTCACTTAAGAAGCACTAGCGGATCCAGGATTGTAATTCAATAGGGGCACAATTATAAGGAGTTCGGATACAAAACCTTAATTTTTTTTTTGAGTATAGTAATATATATATTTTTTAAATCATTGGGGGGCCGAGCCCCCCAGTGGCTTCCATGTAGATCCGCCGGTGAGGTGCAAGGCTTATCATCACATTTGCTGGAACCAAAGTGTAACCTAAAATAGTTTCTTCTTTGAATTTGTTCTTGATCATATCTTGATTTTGCAGGGTATGACCCAGATCAAGTTGTAGGATATGACTGGATGAGGTTCATGATGACTTGAATGTGCAAGTGGAGAGTTCAGAAGGATGGTGATGATGTCAACAAATATTTAATCGCATTATTCAACTGATTGGATTTAGCGAACAAGTTTATGCTGAAGCCTATGACGCTGCATAAGGTACTAGAAAGAACCATCTTATTGCAGTATTTTCTATAAAAATATTATGCAATTTTGTAAAAGAAATATTTTACATGTGAATGAAGTATAGTAATATGGTAGCACTATGAACGGGTTAAGTTTGTAGTGCCCCGTCCCGCTCAGTAAATCGGAGGAATCAAAACGACGACGGCGTTCGGCCTTAGCCTTGCAACGGCTGCTCGAAGACTCGCTCGGTCGAGGCGACTCCTCGCTCAGGTGGGGTAGTTTCGATGAACTTGACTCATCTTAGCCTTCACATAATAATTCGCATATTTTCAACTTACACAAGTTAGGCTCGATAATAAAAGAGACGCATCAACATATCTAAGGGATTAATCCCGACGGGTCGAAATGTGTTAGAACATGGAAAAAGGTCCCACGGTCTGCTTAGAAGTCGGCTCAGCGTGCTTTCAAAATGACACTCGGTACTTCGTCCCGTGTCTTGGGAGAAGAAAGTTGGCCTAAGTTGCTAATTTGCCACAATGCTCGAATTAGCCTAAGTCATAGGCGTCGCCGCGTGAATGTTTGATAATGCATGCACGGTCCCGTAGACTAAGGCTTGGCATAGCCATCGCATGTCCCGTGGTTTAAGTCGTGTTGCACGGCTTGTGGCTAATGTCTAGGCACCCAAGAACTTGGTTGTTCAAGTCGAACGCGTGTATGACACGTTCTCTCGATGCGAAGCTTGGCATAGCCTTCGCATGTCCCGTGGGTTAAGTCGTGTTGCACGGCTTGTGGCTTAAGTCTAGGCACCCGAGAACTTGGTTGTTCAAGTCGAACGCGTGCACGACACGTTCCCTCGATGCGAAGCTCGGCGTAGCCTTTGCTCGTCGAGTCGTTGCCCGAATAAGTTAGACAAGAGTTGTGCTGGGCTATCAAAGTCATGGCAAGCACTATCCCCTGCTGGCTACGGTTGTCAAGTCACATAGTCCCACGAGAACAAAGCTCGTCATATAAAGTATATGACTTGAGCGGTAGCGTCGCCTAGAGAACAAGGTCTGTCTAAGGCACGAGCCACGGTGGGTTTAGAGTGAAGCATGCCACGGACAAAGGAAGTCCACATGACTGGTTGTCGCCGAGATCGGTCCCGTTACTTGGGAGTCTCGCTAAGTCTCGATACGTCTCGTTCACGAGATCGGTCCCGCTACTTGGGAGTCTCGATAATTCTCGTTCACGAGATCGGTCCCGTTACTTGGGAGTCTCGATAAGCAATCACACGAGATCGGTCCCGCTACTTGGGAGTCTCGCCAAGTCTCGATAAGGAATCACACGAGATCGGTTCCGCTACTTGGGAGTCTCGATAGAAAAATAGAAAGTATGGTCATGATTAAGGAAGGAATTGATTGATCGAGTTGAGTCTTGCATGGTCATTGGACAACTTATGTGCAAAGGCAAAATTCCTCGAGCGATCCCGGGGCGCCGGGTTCGTGTCAGCCTAGGAGGAATTGTAGATATTGTACGGCCTTCATCGACGGTACGACTCGTTGAAGTAAACCGTTACAATATAGGCTACGAGTCATTCGGTGGAAGCTCGTACCTCGCCACGCGAATGGTCACCATATGCAAAAGATCCAGGATAGCTTGACATTGCTAGTGACCACCCATATAGATGTGTCGGCAAGAGCGGCTATCCGCATTTATGCCTTTGGATTGCGTCGAGTACTAGCAAGTTACGAGTCGAGTTAACAAGTTACGCTTATAGCAAGCGCTAACCTTGAATCAGGCACGGGTTAGGGTGTACACGGTTGCAACACCAATCTAGAGCCTAAGAGATGGCTATAGCAAGGATACGTGCTTCGGCATGAATGTGGTCTCGTCTCGAGGTAAGTCAGGAAGGGCCGTAAGGCAAGTTGATTAAGTCTGGTTGGTACTTGGGAGGCACGACCTCGATCTTATGGCACGAGCAAGTGTGTTGGCACGACCAGCACGAGTTGTCCCCCTTGACGTCGTTGGCACGAAAATGGTCTAGAGTCGCATCATTTTAAGTGAAAGTCTTGGCACGACCGAGTTGCATAAGTTCTACTCGGTGAGGCACTGCCACTCGAATATATATTGAAGTCACGAATAGAGTATAGCACGACCCTGTCGTTGCGTTGCAAGTATAGGCTAAGACGTCTTTGTCCTAAAATCGATCATAAGGCAAGACTAGAAAGACAATCGAAAGGGATTAAGTTGCACAAACTAAATGAACGTATCGGTTTTGTATGGGTGGACGAGGAGCTCACTCCCCTAGTACAGTTGAGTACTGACACCCATACAGTTTTTATGTGCAGGCACATGTAGAAGCTCGTGGCACGGAGCTCGCTTGGATGCGTCGAGACACGGAGTCCCTTGGCGATTCGAAGCATGCGGTCGCGTGGAGTCAAGACTTATACGGGACATAATGTATGGACATCGCCATCCTGCAGAATCTGTACCTGTCGCCTTGAAGCATTGTATTGAGAGATGAGAGAGAGCAGAGTGACTTGTAAAATGAGAGAAAAGTGAGCTTGAGAGACTTGTAATCAAGGCCTTGTGCCCATTGTAATCATATTGTTCAATATCAATAAAGAGCACGTTTGAATAACTTGTGTGTTGTTTCTAAATTTTCGCTGCATGTTTCAATGTTTCTGCTTGGGACTTCTGTGCGACGACCCCGTCGCAGCCGCTAAAATCGGCCATTATAAAACTGCCTTGCACGAGTGCAATCTAGGCTCATGCGACATCACGCCTTAGCAAGGATGATCCTACGGGAGTGGAGCATGACATAATGGTATCAGAGCACGGCTTTACGTCCTTGGACTTCAAGTTGAATCTCTCAGTTTTGAAAGCTCGTCGTTGATAAAGATGTGTCGCTCTCTCTCAAATGTTCCACGGCATGTCCATACAATAAGTCTAAATATTTTCAAAAGCTCGTACAAGTGTTAAATCGAATGCATCGGTAGGCGATGGCCTTTGTGCTGAACGGTGTCAAACTTGAGTTGATAGAAAACACATGCTAAAGTTAGCAAGTCGCGTGTGTGCCTAAATAGTCCTACGTCGACATTAGCAAATGAGTGTGCAAACTCGGGTATAGTCCGCACGAGATAGCTATACACACGGCCTTTTGGCTAAGTTATGCCGCGTGTCGCGCACCTCGACTTTTTGGTGCAATCGAATCGCGAGCAATATTAAGTATCGCTCGGTCGGGAACCGAAATACACTTAGAGTGTATATCGATAGGAACGCTATCAAACTAACGCTTAGGCGTACATGGAAGATTGGTTTAGATTTTGATGAATAGTGCGAACGACTTATTGCGTCGAGACGACGTGAGCGATTAAGCTAGAGATTCGTCGAACGAATCTGAAAGATGTTTTAGCGAATAATACGAATGTAATTGTGGATTAAATATGATCGCTCGAATCCTGAGTGGTGTATGGTTTGTCTTGGAAATCATTCGAGCAAAAATTGAGGATTACGAGTAACAACGAGTATGTCGGTGAGGCGAGGCGATCGCGCAAAGCCTTAGAACGCGTCACGCTTAGTTGGTCGTGACTTCGAATGTCCCGAACGAGATGTCGTTCGGACAACTTGTGAATGAGCAATGCGAGTTAGAAAAAGATATTGAATCAGGATTCGGAATGATGAATAAAAGTGTATGTCTTGATCGAGGAAGCTTAGAGGATCGCACTTATGATTTCGAATTTGGTCGAATGGAATTATGGTATATCCAATTCGGACAATAGCATTAGTTGCACGGCTCGGAGTTCGTTGTAAAGGAATATCGTCAGGTTACGTATATCATCGATGGTATTGAGGCGTATCAAAGATCGATGTGTAATAACTCTAGGGTACTCTGATTCGAGGAACGATGATCGTGTAAAATGTCATTGTTCCGATGGATGCTATACTCGGAATGTTGAAATGTGTCGAGGAAAAGATAGACTTGGCTCGATGCTTTTCTACTTGAACGAATGTCGAACGGACTATCAAACTGAGATCTTGGCTTGGATGAAAATGAAATGTTTGGATTTCTTCGACGATAACCACAACATTGACGTGCTTGTCTTATGCGAGCGCAACTCCAGCCTCGCACATGCGTCATGCCGATTAGGGCGATCACTCCGCGTGAGCACTGGTATGGTGATTCATACAGCGGAGGTGATCGAGCTTGCATGGCGTGGCAATTTGATTGCTTCGACTTATGGTTTGATGCGACGGTGGACTCGAGAATGACTCAGTGTGCTTGACGATTGAACTTGAGGATTGAGTAGGTCCAATCTGCATATCGAGAATGAATTAGTCTAGACTCAAGCAAGAGTTACACTCCAATGAGGACGATTATCCTGCGAGAACGTGGCATGGTGATTCATGTCCAAGATAATCGAACTTGCGTGAGATTGGGGCATGACAGAATGTTGTGCTAGGTGACCTCGTGATCTAATACATGAATTGGTTAGAACGGATATGTGAATTATGTCGACATGTCGGAAGGAATAGACCATAGAAATTGGTGATTTGAATGGATTCGAATCTGCGCCACGAATGCCTTGATGTGAATTAGGTGATCTTGCTCGATGTTTAGAAATCTGAGTGACGCAAGCTTGGGTAGAAAATCCCGTATCATCGACCTTGGTGTGACCCTAGGATTGGGGTCAGTGTTGGCATTATTGTTGGAGAACTATGATTCCAATCCTGACATTAACTTTAACCTTGAGAAATGGCCTAGCGATTAGGCGAGACGCCCCTGTTTCAAGAGTTAGCAATTGAAAGATTGATCTTGAGGATTGGTATGGATGGATAGAGTGAATCAAGAATATAGGAATACCCCTCATGAGATTCGGCTGACATGCATATATTTCAGGGACGCTTGAATATGTGTACGATACGACTCGAGTGAGAATGACGAATTCTCTATCACGCGGCATGGCTGAATGCATGTATTTTGGGGACGTCTGGAATATGTTCACGATCCAACCAAGTAATACGTTGAATTCAAGTGAGACTCAAGGAATGGAAAAGGGTCGATGTCACGACCCGCACCCACTGTGAGGGTACGAGTACGTAACAGCGCCCAGCCTACGCCGCAGTGTCGGCGGTAGAATGCTATTCTAAGTCTCTAACTAACCATCAACTCATGCAGTATATATGTACTCATCATGATCAACTCCGAACGGAGGACAAGTATAAAATATTGTAACTCAATCACAGTCTAAGCACGATAAGATAACACAGAAGAAATCTAAGAATTAGAAGACAACTACTATAATAATAACAAAATCTCAACAATCTTAAATATTAACACAAGTCTCAAATCCAAAATAACAAGTTCTACATGAAAACTGATGCAAGTCTACTAAACTAAATCCCGATCACTCCTGAGTGTCGGGGCCAAAGGTAGCTAATCCCTCGTCAGGTCCATAATGAGTAGGGCAAATGTCCTCAGGGCAATTATCTGTAAAATTTCAACAGGTCCAGTCAGGTCAGGAACAAGCACATCTCATCTAGAAAACCTAAGTAAATAACAGAGAACTATAAAGCAGTTATAGACAGTTGTATTGATGAACATGGCAGTTTATATTCAGGTGATGGTAAAGAAAGACAGATAAAGTGTAAGGAAAGTAAGTAACTAAACAAGAGAAGAATCATGGCAATAAAGACTGTAAAAATAGAACTAGCTGAACCTGGGTAATATGGTATAAGTCCAGACAGTAAATGTAAGACAAGTGTAACTCCAATGTAAGTCCAGTACAAGACGAATCTAATACAAGATGAATCCAGTAAGGGACGATTTCAGTCATAGTGATCAATGATTCCAGGGTGAGTCCAGCCTATACTCTAACAGTGTATTTTAAAATGCCGAGATCGACATGTAAACGGCTATAGGTAATCCGGCACATCACACACCTGGTCGGGTGTGAGATGGCTATTATTCCAGTTTGATTCCAGCATAGGGTGATTCCTGAATTGGGGTATGTCTACATGTCTTACTCTAGTATTTCCCCTCCCAGCAAGTGAATCCAAAATTTTGACACAATGATTCAAGATGAGTCCAGCCGAAATATGATGATACCAGTAAATGATTCCAAAATGATTCCAGTAATAAAGGCCAGACAATAATGTGTGTCGTATACATGAATCCAGAATATCCATACGTGTTGTAACAGAGAATCGCATACAACTAACTAGAACTGAAGTACAGTAATTGACAACTAAATGAGAGAACTATCAGAGAATGTACTCGCCTGATAATCTGAAAAGAGTAGTGTAATATCAGATGTCTGCACCGGAGTCACAATATCCTAAATAGAGCAATACAGGTTATAATATGTTTAAAATAAGGTAAATGAAGTTTATGATGCAATCTACATGATTCTAAGTCAAATCTAGGTCAAAGTCAACTCTAAGTCAAACATGGTCAACTGTCTAGGTCAAACTAGGTCTAAGTCAAACTTGGGTCAACCATGGTCAACACTTTAGTCAAACTAAGTCAATGAAGTCTATCCTAGTTAAATAGTCCACTATTGGTAAACTTGATTTGTTTGGCCTATTCTAGGTTATTTGGCTAAGAGACTATTAGTGCTAGTGTCAAGGGTGGTATCAAAACCATAATCAAATCCTAGAATCTAACCACCAATTCTCATATACAAATAATACATCCTACATGATCATCTATAGATTATAGTACATATAACCCACTATATATCATGCCACTCCTATCTCATATACATATAACATATGCCTATATATCACATATATACCTACAATATATATGTATGTATCCCAACCTCTATATTATCTCTATAATATATATGTGTGTATATATCACTTGTCAACTGCTACCCAACTCTCTACTCCTTATATAACACAACATAGGCATACTCAAAACCCATATACCTACCCCCATAGTGTATAGTATCCATACACCCCATCCTTCTAACAACTAAACCTGTCAAAGCCCATACCCTCATGCCAAAATTGACCTTAACATGTGGCTAATCTCAAATTTTCGACATCTGAATATATCTCCACCCAATTATCAACTAAACATTCAAAACCCAAGTTCAACATCTACCTAAACTTAACATCTCATAGCCTATCTATCAATATAACCAAAGTAAGGGATAAAAGTAAATTGAACAAAAGAGAAAAAGAATTCTGAAAGGCAATCAAGCCAAGTGACTTGGCCACACAACTTCAACCTATGCAGGACTCAGTTATTCGACAGTGTGCAATATGTCAATACTGAAGTGGAGGTGCTCGAGTATGTGATGAACTCATGTAAATCTCAGTTTTGTGGATGTGTGTGTTGACAGGAATTAAAATCAGTGTTGTGTGTCATATCATAATGTGTGTCAATGACAATGGTGTCAATAGCTAGGAGAGGGTGTCAAGTGAGTTTTCTTGTGTGTGTGAGTGCCACATGAGTGAAGTTTATGTGTGTGTGTGTCAATTGTGTCTCAGTTCAGTGGGGAAAAGTGAGGAGAGTGTGTTAGTGAGTGAAATGAGTGTAATGACATGAAATTCTCATTTGTGTATAACTAATCATAAAGGGGGTGTATTGATCTCAGGGTTACAAGTAAATGACAGTAAAGGCAAGGGAAAAAACTCAGATTTAATTGATAGTTTGAGTTTTGAGTGAATGAGAATAAGTTGACAGTTCAATAACAGTTAACCATTAAATCCAAAACAAATTTCGAAACCCAATTCCCTTAATAAACTCAAACCCAAACATGTAACCATCATTTCACTATTATATGTGTATGAAATTAACAGGGTAATTAATATCAAAAATTCAGTTTTTAAAAAGGAAATGAAGGTTCAGGATTCACAAAACAGTGAGTATCAAAACTGTTCAGTCTCATAGAATCTGGTATATGATAATCCAAATTCGAATCTCCATAAACCCAAAATGAAAGAACATTTTGAATCCTATCTGGGAATCAAAACATCAATAGCATTGAATATATCAAATCTCAAAAAACTAAAACAACCCTATTCGAAACCCAGTAGAACAGTGAGTATCATGAAGAAATGCTAAATCAAAGCTAAATCCCAATTAAATCCAATTTCAGTGTGATCAAGTGTTCCTCCTATAAGTACGTGTCCTGGGAGGTATTCGTGTCCATGTAAATGGACACGAGGTGTCCAAGGATCAAATCGAAACAGTGTATCAATTACTGCACAGGCAGCCTCGTGCAGTGAGGACACGGTCTCGTGCGCGCGACACAGGACACGACACAACTCGTGCTCGTGCCCACGTGTTCGCCCAATATAGGGCTACACATGTGTCGCCCTGCACAGGGTCAACGTATCCCCGTGTCGTGGTTAAACGTGCGTATCAGCGTACGTTTTTACGTGCAGACAGCAAGGTTGTAAAAATCGCTAGTCGGCCGCTAGTCGGTTTGTGGGGACTACGGATTAATCGGACTACTCGAGGACTAGTCGGGGAGTAGTCGGTTTAGAATTTTTAATGAACATATATATATATATATATATATTTTTTTTTATATATATATATAAATTATTTAATGAATATATATTTTTTTAATGAATATATATATATATATATATATATATATATATATATATATATATATATATATATATATATATATTTGTAATATGTTATAAAAATATTTTAAAAAATAATATGTTAATTGTTGAACTTTTAGTTATTGCAGTGCATTTTTTTATTCATTATTTTACACAAATTTCTATTTCGATAAATCTTTAAATAATATGTTAACAACTTACTATTTTGCACGGAGAGTTACAGCCGCAGTAGCAAGCAAAAGCAAAAAAAAAGTAACAAGCAAAAATTAAAAAAAGAGCCACAACAACAGTAGCAAAGAGATAACAAAGAAAAAAAAAGTAGGCTAGTCACTTTTTTCCAAATAGAAAAAAGGCAGCAACAAAGTAAAGAGTCGATGGCGACTGCCTTGATGAAGTCGACGGCAGCCCAGACTAGTACCAATTTAGCCAATTTTTGGATGGACCAGCCCCTAATCGAGTCGACGGTGGTCGACAAGTGACTAGTCGGGGAAATAGCCCCAAGTCGAGTCGGCGACGGCCGACTAGCGACTAGTCGGCCGCCTAGAGGAATTTTTACAACACTGACAGACAGACCAGTGCAAAACCCATGCAGCCTCGTTTTCGTGTCCGACACGAAAAGAGGTGTCATGAAACTTGGGGAGTGACTTGTCAGTCACTGCCCCAATCTCCACACCAAGTTTCGCGTGTCGAAATGCTGTGTCCAGCGAGAAACAGGACACGGGTAGCAGGACACCGCACACGTGTGTCGTACAGCGTGTCCGTACCCAATTTCGACACGAAATCGACACAAAAATTACAACAGTCTTCACAAAAGTTAGTATACACATTTAGATCTACAAATTCATATAATTAGTTTTACAAAAATCGAAAATAAAATCCATAGAGGCATTTCGTCGAACACCTATACACAATGACACGTGTCCGATACGGACACCAAATGGACACGAAATTCACCCAAATTCTAGAGACAGCTAGGAGACACCTAGATCTAGCCTAATATGCAAAGAAATTGGAATATTAATGCAATTTAAGGGGTTTTACCTATATGTGCGAATAGCAAGAAAAAAGTCCCAAAATGAAGTGTTCCTCCTTGCTAGCTCGGATCCCTAAATTGCTCAAAATCTAGGATTACTCTCCACCAACAGTAAATAGAAGGGTATTAGGCTCTATTGCAAGCAACTAGAGTTAAAAAGGATTTAAAATAAGAAATCTATGGATTGGGGAAGAATGGACAAACCTTTCTTTCTTCAAAGCTTGAAAAAAAATAATAAAAGAGGCAAGAACAAGGAAGAGATTATTTATAGGGAAGGGGGAGCCCTAGTGGCTGGTTAAAAAGTGAAAAATTAGGGTTAGGGTTTAGTCTAATGGCTATGGGCCTAATTGCACTAGTCCTGGAACCAATTTCTAAGTCTCAAGTCTAGGGACCAATTCACCAATCCTCTTATTTCAAACTTGATCTTAAGGGTCCTAACTTGAGTTGACTTAAGTTAGACTAGGGTCCACACCATGTTAACTAGGTCACCAAGTTACGGTCAAAATCTAGGACAGTCTCTTAAGTCACAGCTTAGCAAAAGTCAAAATCAACGATCACCACTGCAATAAATAATAAAATAATTCAAATAGGCCAAATGACCAAAATACCCTCATGCTCAAAAGTAATAATAAATTATCCTAATGATATGGTCAGGCTCTAGGCCAGGCAGTCTCTCAGGTTACACTAGCAGGACATCAAAATCACAAGCCATGACTTAAAACAGTTTTAAATTGATTAAAAATCACCAAAATCATAATGTAATTTAAATACAAATAATTAATAATTATAAATACAAAATTTCAAAAATACGCTCATTCCAGAAACTGGGTATTACAAGTCTACCCTCTTAGAAAATTTCGTCCTCAAAATTAAGATGAGCGCACCCTTCCTAGGTCAAACCCCCAATCAATCAAAGTCGAAGCAACACAATCCTACTGGTCGTGATTCTACAGTCTCGAACAGGTTAGCTACACTATCTAGCAATCACAAGCAATATCCTGATAGGTACTAAGGAAAATCACACATGAAGGTGGGGAGGAAGAATAAGAAGGTCAAACCTGCTAATCCATCACCTGCAACATCAGTCTACTCGACTGCCATCGCAAAAGCTCCACCCCTCTGGTGCTGAGCTACAGGTGGCCTAGCTCCCTCAAAAGGAGGTGCAATGGGACAATCTATCTTCTGGTGGGCACCTGACCTACAGAAATAGCATACCTTCAACCTCTTCTTGCACTGCTTCCAGATGTGTCCCGGCTTCTTGCAGTAAGAACAACTGATCGCCTTCGGGTCCTAACCCTGATACTGATGCTGCACCTGCTGAACTCCCACTGGTGCCTGCGTCTGCTGAATCTGTACATGAGACCTCTTGGCCTGGCCTCCGCTGCTGATACCGTGAGCGTCCCGTCCCCTCTTAAGCCTCAGCTCAAGATCATCCTCTGCTGCTAAGGCGCCCACCAAGATCTCCTCAAAAGTGGCATCGCGGGCACTCTTGGTATAGGACTTCACCTCCTTGACCAGTCCCTTTCTGAACCTCCGGGCCTTCGTCGCCTCGGTCAACCCCTCGACAAATCTGCCCAGACGGCAGAACTCCCCTTCATACTCCTCCACGGACTGACTGCCCTGGACTAGGGCCTCGAACTGGGTCTCGAGGGCTCCTAGCGCTGCATCCGGGAAGAAATTCTCCTTGAACAGCTTCTTGAATGCTGTCCAAGTCTGTCCTGTAGTACCAACCCTCGGGTCGGTCTGGTACCATGTGCGGGCCAGATCCTGCATCATGCTGGCTGCTGCCTCTATCTGGAGTCTCGCCGGGATCTCAGCCAATCTGAATATCTACTCTATGTGCTCTATCCACTCATCGGCGTACAGGATGCCCTCTGTACCCCAAAAATCCCTCGGGTGCATCTTCTGAAAATCCTGGATGCCCTTCTCCTTCGGCTGGTGCGGCTGCTGAACTGCTGAAGGCTGGGCTACTACCCTCTCAACTACTGTCAGGGCTAGATCAATGCCCCGACTAAACTCCGCTGTCAGCCTCTACTGCTGGGCCTGCTGGCCCTCCATGAACTGCTGGAAAAATGAGAACAGCTGAACTGTATCAACTTTCCCGAAGGCGACTGCTGCCTCTGGAGTACCTCCGGAATCACCAGACTCTGCCTGGGCCCTATACTGGTAGAGGGGCTCCTCCGAACGTAGCTGAAACGCCTACCCCAGTTGGCATGACAGGGGCTGCGGCACCGGGAGCTGGCTGCTGCTACTGAGGACGAGAGGTGGCAGACCCCTCTGCAGCGTCCCTCGGTCCGGAGCGATGGGATATAGTCTCGACCATCCTGGAGACAGATCAAACAAGGAATCATTACTGGGATAGAAGCGATAAATCAATGGAGGACAGTTAAATTTTCAAGGAAGACAAATCAGCAAGATGTATAGATGGCATGAATTGAAGTAGAATTTTTCCTAACTGTGATTGAGTACCTATCCGTTAAAGCCTATCTCTCAATCCTATCACAGGCTCGCAGCAGTACAACTAAGTCGCCGTACTACCACGATATCGCACTAATACGACTCTCGACCTGCATGGGCCACCACTAAAACGTGTCACGACCCGCACCCACTGTGAGGGTACGAGTACGTAACAGCGTCCAGCCTACGTCGCAGTGTCGGCGGTAGAACGCTGTTCTAAGTCTCTAACTAACTATCAACTCATGCAGTATATATGTAAGATAACACAGAAGAAATATAAGAATTAGAAGACAACTACTATAATAATAACAAAATCTCAACAATCTTAAATACAACACAAGTCTCAAATCCAAAATAACAAATTCTACATGAAAACTGATGCAAGTCTACTAAACTAAATCCTGATCACTCCTGAGTGTCGGGGCCAAAGGTAGCTAACCCCTCGTCAGGTCCATAATGAGTAGGGCAAATGTCCTCAGGGCAATCATCTGTAAAATTTCAACAGGTCCAGTCAGGACAGGAACGAGCACATCTCATCTAGAAAACCCAAGTAAATAACAGAGAACTATAAAACAGTTATAGACAGTTGTATAAAGACTGTAAAAATAGAACTAGCTGAACCAGGGTAATATGGTATAAGTCCAGACAGTAAATGTAAGACAAGTATAACTCCAATGTAAGTCCAGTACAAGACGAATCTAATACAAGATGAATCCAGTAAGGGACGATTTCAGTCATAGTGATCAATGATTCCAGGGTGAGTCCAGTCTATACTCTAACAGTGTGTTTTAAAATACCGAGATCGACATGTAAACGGCTATAGGTAATCCGGTACATCACACACCTGGCCGGGTGTGAGATGGCTATCATTCCAGTTTGATTCCAGCATAGGGTGATTCCAGAATTGGGGTGTGTCTACATGTCTTACTCTAGTATTTTCCCTCCCAGCAAGTGAATCCAAAATTTTGACACAATGATTCAAGATGAGTCCAGCCGGAATATGATGATACCAGTAAATGATTCCAGAATGATTCCAGTAATGGAGGCCAGACAATAATGTGTGTCGTATACATGAATCCAGAATATCCATACGTGTTGTAACAGAGAATCGCATACAACTAACTAGAACTGAAGTACAGTAATTGACAACTAAATGAGAGAACTATCAGAGAATGTACTCGCCTGATAATCTGAAAAGAGTAGTGTAATATCAGATGTCTACACAGGAGTCACAATGTCCTAAATAGAGCAGTACAGGTTATAATATGTTTAAAATAAGGTAAATAAAGTTTATGATGCAATCTACATGATTCTAAGTCAAATCTAGGTCAAAGTCAACTCTAAGTCAAACCTGGTCAACTGTCTAGGTCAAACTAGGTCTAAGTCAAACTTGGGTCAACCATGGTCAACACTTTAGTCAAACTAGGTCAATGAAGTCTATCCTAGTTAAATAGTCCACTATTGGTCAAACTTGATTTGTTTGGCCTATTCTGGGTTATTTGGCTAAGAGACTATTAGTGCTAGTGTCAAGGGTGGTATCAAAACCATAATCAAATCCTAGAATCTAACCACCAATTCTCATATACAAATAATACATCCTACATGATCATCTATAGATTATAGTACATATAATCCACTATATATCATGCCACTCCTATCTCACATACATATAACATATGCATATATATCACATATATACCTACAATATATATATGTATGTATCCCAACCTCTATATTATCTCTATAATATATATGTATGTACATATCACTTGTCAACTGCTACCCAACTCTGTACTCCTTATATAACACAACATAGGCATACTCAAAACCCATATACCTACCCCATAGTGTATAGTATCAATACACCCCATCCTTCTAACAACTAAACCTGTCAAAGCCCATACCCTCATGCCAAAATTGACCTTAACATGTGGCTAATATCAAATTTCCAACATCTGAATATATCCCCACCCAATTATCAACTAAACATTCAAAACCAAAGTTCAACATCTACCTAAACTTAACATCTCATAGCCTATCTATCAATACAACCAAAGTAAGGGATAAAAGTAAATTGAACAAAAGAGAAAAAGAATTCTGAAGGCAATCAAGCCAAGTGACTTGGACACACAACTTCAACCTATGCAGGACTCAGTTATTCGACAGTGTGCAATGTGTCAATACTGAAGTAGAGGTGCTCGAGTATGTGATGAACTCATGTAAATCTCAGTTTTGTGGATGTGTGTGTTGACAAGAATTAAAATCAGTGTTGTGTGTCATGTCATAATGTGTGTGTCAATGACAATGGTGTCAATAGCTAGTAGAGGGTGTCAAGTGAGTTTTCTTGTGTGTGTGAGTGCCACATGAGTGAAGTTTATGTGTGTGTGTCAATTGTGTCTCGGTTCAGTGGGGAAAAGTGAGGAGAGTGTGTTAGTGAGTGAAATGAGTGTAATGACATGAAATTCTCATATGTGTATAACTAATCATGAAGGGGGTGTATTGATCTCAGGGTTACAAGTAAATGACAGTGAAGGCAAGGGAAAAAACTCAGATTTAATTGATAGTTTGAGTTTTGAGTAAATGAGAATAAGTTGACAGTTCAATAACAGTTAACCATTAAATCCAAAACAAATTTCGAAACCCAATTCCCTTAGTAACCTCAAACCCAAACATGTAACCATCATTCATTATTATATGTGTATGAAATTAACAGGGTAATTAATATCAAAAATTCAGTTTTTAAAAAGGAAATGAAGGTTCAGGATTCACAAAACAGTGAGTATCAAAACTGTTCAGTCTCATAGAATCTGGTATATGAAAATCCAAATTCGAATCTCCATAAACCCAAACTGAAAGAACATTTTGAATCCTATCTGGGAATCAAAACATCAATAGCATTGAATATATCAAATCTCAAAAAAACCAAAACAACCCTATTCGAAACCCAGTAGAACAGTGAGTATCATGAAGAAATGCTAAATCAAAGCTAAATCCCAATTAAATCCAATTTCAGTGTGATCAAGTGTTCCTCCTATAAGTACGTGTCCTGGGAGGTATTCGTGTCCATGCAAATGGACACGAGGTGTCCAAGGATCAAATCAAAACAGTGTATCAATTACTGCACAGGCAGCCTCGTACAGTGAGGACACGGTCTCGTGCGCGCGATACAGGGCACGACACAACTCGTGCTCGTGCCCACGTGTTCGCCCCATATAGGGCTACACATGTGTCGCCCTACAAAGGGTCAACGTGTCCCCGTGTCGTGGTTAAACGTGCGTATCAGCGTGCGTTTTCACGCACAGGCAGACCAGTGCAAAAGCCATGCAGCCTCGTTTTCGTATTCGACACGAAACGAGGTGTCATGAAACTTGGAGAGTGACTTATCAGTCACTGCCCCAACCTCCACACCAAGTTTTTCATGTAGAAACGCTGTGTCCAGCCAGAAACAGGACACGGGTAGCAGGACACCGCACACGCGTGTCGTCCAGCATGTCCGCACCCAATTTCGATACGAAATCGACACAAAAATTACATCAGTCTTCACAAAAGTTAGTATACACATTTAGATCTATAAATTCATATAATTAGTTTTACAAAAATCGAAAATAAAATCCTTAGAGGCATTTCGTCGAACACCTATACACAATGACACGTGTCCGATACGGACACCAAATGGACATGAAGTTCACCCAAATTCTAGGGACAGCTAGGGGACACCTAGATCTAGCCTAATATGCAAAGAAATTGGAATATTAAAGCAATTTAAGGGGTTTTACCTATATGTGCAAATAGCAATAAAAAAGCCCTAAAATGAAGTGTTCCTCCTTGCTAGCTCGGATCCCTAAATTGCTCAAAATCTAGGATTACTCTCCACCAACAGTAAATAGAAGGTTATTAGGCTCTATTGCAAGAAACTAGAGTTAAAAAGGATTTAAAATGAGAAATATATGGGGGTTTTACCTTTCTTTCTTCAAAGCTTGAAAAATAATAATAAAAGAGGCAAGAACAAGGAAGAGATTATTTATTGGGAAGGGGCAGCCCTAGTGGCTGGTTAAAAGTGAAAAATTAGGGTTAGGGTTTAGTCTAATGGCTATGGGCCTAATTATACTAGTCATGGAACCAATTTCTAAGTCTCAAGTCTAGGGACCAATTCACCAATCCTCATATTTCAGACTTGATCCTAAGGGTCCTAACTTGAGTTGACTTAAGTTAGACTAGGGTCCATACCATGTTAACTAGGTCACCAAGTCAAGATTAAAATCTAGGACAGTCTCTTAAGTCACAGCTTAGTAAAAGTTAAAATCAACGATCACCAGTGCAATAAATCATGAAATAATTCAAAGAGGCCAAATGACCAAAATTCCCTCATTCTCAAAAGTAATAATAAATTATCCTAATGATATGGTCAGGCTCTAGGCCAGGCAGTCTCTCAGGTTACACTAGTAGGACATCAAAATCACAAGCCATGACTTAAAACAGTTTTAAATTAATTAAAAATCACCAAAAATTATAATATAATTTAAATACAAATAATTAATAATTATAAATACAAAATTTCAAAAATACCCTCATTCCAGAAACTGGGTGTTACAGTCGAGGATTTTGAAATCATGTTAAAGGAAAGATTGATAATAGTGCGAGCGTGGCTCCAAATCGAAAAAATGCATAGACGGAGTGTGTACAAGAGTCCTTGGATCAAAGTGGTCCAAAAGTAAGTACTCAGTTAGTTTCGAGGATGAAACTTTTTCTGAGTGGTGTATGATGTAGTGCCCCATCCCACTCAATAAATCGGAGGAATCAAAATGACGACGGTGTTCGGCCTTAGCCTTGCAATGGCTGCCCGAAGACTCGCTCGGTCGAGGCGACTCCTCGCTCAGGTGGGGTAGTTTCGATGAACTTGCCTCATCTTAGCCTTCACATAATAACTCGCTTGTTTTCAACTTGCACAAGTTAGGCTCGATAATAAAAGAGACGCATCCACATAGCTAAAGGAATAATTTCGACGGGTCGGAATGTGTTAGAACATGGAAAAAGGTCCCACGGTCTGCTCAAAAGTCGGCTCAGCGTGCTTTCAATATGACACTCGGTACTTCGTCCCGTGTCTTGGGAGAAGAAAGTTGGCCTAAGTTGCTAAGTTGCCACAACGCTCGAATTAGCCTAAGTCATAGGCGTCGCCGCGTGAATGCTTGATAATGCATGCACGGTCCCGTCGACCAAGGCTTGGCATAGCCTTCGCATGTCCCATGGTTTAAGTCGGGTTGCACGGCTTGTGGCTAATGTCTAGGCACCCAAGAACTTGGTTGTTTAAGTCAAACGCGTGGACGACACGTTCTCTCGATGCGAAGCTTGGCATAGCCTTCACATGTCCCGTGGGTTAAGTCGTGTTGCACGGCTTGTGGCTTAAGTCTAGGCACCCAAGAACTTGGTTGTTCAAGTCGAACGCGTGCACGGCACGTTCCCTCGATGCAAAGCTCGGCGTAGCCTTTGCTCGTCGAGTCGTTGTTCGAATAAGTTTGACAAGAGTTGTGCTGGGCTATCGAAGTCATAGCAAGCACTATCCCATGTTGGCTGCAGTTGTCAAGTCACATAGTCCCAGGAGAACAAAGCTCGTCATATAAAGTATGTGACTTGAGCGGTAGAGTCGCCTAGAGAACAAGGTCTGTCTAAGGCACGAGCCACTGTGGGTTTAGAGAGAAGCATGCCACGGACAAAGGAAGTCCATGCGACTGGTTGTCGCTGAGATCGGTCCCACTACTTGGGAGTCTCGCTAAGTCTCCATAAGTCTCGTTCACGAGATCGGTCCCGCTACTTGGGAGCCTCGATAAGTCTCGATAAGCAATCACACGAGATCGGTCCCGCTACTTGGAAGTCTCGCTAAGTCTCGATAAGGAATCACACGAGATCGGTCCCGCTACTTGGGAGTCTCGATAGAAAAATGGAAAGCATGGTCATGATTAAGAAAGGAATTGATAGATCGAGTTGAGTCTTGCATGGTCATTGGATAACTTGCGCACAAGGGCAAAATTCCTCGAACGATCCCGGGGCGTCGGGTTCGTGTCTGCCTAGGAGGAATTATAGATATTGTACGGCCTTCATCGACGGTACAACTAGTTGAAGTGAACCGTTATAATATAGGCTGTGGGTCATTCGGTGGGAGCTCGTACCTCGCCACGCGAATGGTTATCGTATATAAAAGATCCAGGATAGCTTGACATTGCTAGTGACCACTCATATAGATGCGTCGGCAAGAGCGGCCATCCATGTGTATGCCTTTGGATTGCGTCGAGTACTAGCAAGTTACACGTCGAGTTAACAAGTTATGCTTATAGCAAACGCTAACCTTGAATCAGGCACGGGTTAGGGTGTGCACGGTTGCAACACCAATCTAGAGCCTAAGAGATGGCTATAGCAAGGATACGTGCTTCGGCATAAATGTGGTCTCATCTCGAGGTAAGACAGGAAGGGCCGTAAGGCAAGTTGATTAATTCTGGTTGGTACTTGGGAGGCACGGCCTTGATCTTATGGCACGAGCAAGTGTGTTGGCACGACCTGCACGAGTTGTCCCCCTTGACGTCATTGACATAAAAATGGTTTAGAATCGCATGATTTTAAGTGAAAGTCTTGGCACGGCCGAGTTGCATAAGTTCTACTCGGCGAGGCACTGCCTCGAATATATATTGAAGTCACAAATAGAGTATAGCACGACCCTGTTGTTGCGTTGCAAGTATAGGCCAAGACGTCTTTGTCCTAAAATTGATCCTAAGACAAGACTAGAAAGACAATCGAAAGGGATTAAGCTACACAAACTAAATGAACGTGTCGGTTTTGTATGTGTGGGCGGGGAGCTCACTCCAACAGTACAGTTGAGTACTGACACCCACACAGTTTTTATGTGCAGGCACAGGTAGAAGCTCGTGGCGCGGAGCTCGCTTGGATGTGTCGAGGCACGGAGTCCCTTGGCGATTCGAAGCGTGCGGCCGTGTGGAGTCAAGACTTATACGGGACATAATGTATGGACATCACCATCCTGCAGAATCTGCACCCGTCGCCTTGAAGCATTGTATTGAGAGATAAGAGAGAGCAGAGTGACTTGTAAAATGAGAGAAAAGTGAGCTTGAGAGACTTGTAATCAAGGCCTTGCACCCATTGTAACCTTATTGTTCAATATCAATAAAGTGCACTTTTGAATAACTTGTGTGTTGCTTCTAAATTTTTGCTGCATGTTTCAATGTTTCTACTTGGGACTTCTGTGCGACGACCTCGTCGTAGCCGCTGAAATCGGCCGTTATAAAACTACCTTGCACGAGCGCAATCTAGGCTCGTAAGACAACATGCCTTAGCGAGGACGATCGCTCCTATGGGAGCGGGGCATGACAAAGTTAGTATCAGATTTAGGCAATATAAAAATATTCGAACGTGATCATATTTAGGTACGATTTTCAACTAATCAAGTTGGACTTTAGTTTGGTCTAATTTATTATTATCGGCTTATAGTTGGGATCATAGTTACCTGGAACATTTTACATCCTGGGCCAATGGTACGGGATAGGGAACATGGAAACATTGTACATCCTAAGTTTATCGAGTTCTCCGGGATCTTGGAATTTAATAGGGGATATCTAAATTTTATTTCAGTAAGATGTTAGTTTTGTTAGTGTTACAAAGGATATGGTCCTCAACATAGCTGAATGGAAGAAATGGATTCAAACAACTGACCCCTAAAAAATTTGGGATAAATGATTTATTGTTGTTGCTGTTGTTACTTGTTCCAAGCATTAGATTATTGTTATTGGTTATTGTTAAAGACTTAGATAGGGTATATATATACATGAATAGCTTAAGCTGTTTAAACCAAAAGGCCTCTTTCTATCAAGTTTAGCAGTGGCTGCAGCTGCTGCTGGACTTGGCAGAATTCAAATAGCCGCAAATTAACCTCTTAATAAACATACGTATCCTACCCTATGATGCATGCTGGCATTATGAGTATTTATCATGGACTCATAGTTTGTAGTATCAGCCAATACTGATATGATATGGCCAATACCGATACGACTGCGGGCATTGTGAGTATTATCATAGACTCGTAGTTTGAAGTCTCAACCGATACCAATTTGATACCCAAAGGTTGAGATAGGATGCTCATATTTGTACTTCTGGTGAATTACAGATTTCAAAGAACACCTTTGGAATCTCAAGGGTATATATAAATGAAAACAATAAGTTTAAGGATGGCACATTCTTAAAAGCTAGTGCTCAAGAGCATATATCTACAATTCCTCTAGATAAAAGTTTCTCTTGTAAGCACTAAACACAAACTTTTAGAAATTGACTTGTATCATTGTCCAGTTTGAGGTCTTTGTTTAAAATCCTGTGTACTTGATTCTAAGGAACCATTAATTTCATCGTCTTTTCCCCACACTTGAGAATTTATTTTCTGATCACAAGATAGTGAAATCGTTGATGTTCTTTATATAAAAACAAGAGTTAATTACCCTAGTTTGATTGCTCAGGACGGTGAAGCATATGCATATGGGTGGTGCTTCATTTATGTTACTTCAGTACTGATACTAACACTACACTTGATTACATGGGTTTAGTGCTTGGGTATCCGAGTTATTGGTACTACCCTTATTCTAATTAATTGCTGACATATGAGTGAAACCTAGTTTGGGTTGTCTTCAGTATTTCTGATATTTATTACATACTATATTAGACTTTATTCTTGGCATGAGTTTGGTCTCTTTTAATCTTTATTTTTTGAAAAGTGATGAATGTTTGTAGCTTTTTTACAAACATAGAGCCAAGGATTCATACTCCAATGTCCTAACTAACTACACTTTGGATCAGTTGCTAAACTTTGGGATAGGTGGCTTTGGTTTCTTTAATTCTCACACTAAGTCTAATTTATGATGAGTATCACGTTTTTGTGAAATTGTTTGGGCTATGTTGGCATTTGGTATTTGAGATTTATTTTGGGGTAGGTCCTATATTTTGTTGCAAGCAGCATATAATGCTACTGCTATTGTGGCACAATTTTGGGGACAGTCACTTGTAGTATTGCTACTGGAAATGAATGTTTTTTTCTAATACTCTGAGCACAAACTTTGATGTCGGCTAGGTTTGAAAAAAATATTGCAATGCTCTGAGCCCTAATTTTGACAAACTTTAGAATTAATTAGGACATTTGGAGTGATAATTTTCTTAATTTGTTTAATGCAATGTTATTGAGCTATGTATGCTTATTGGGTCATGTTATGTATACTTTGCAAGCTATTAATGCTCTGACCAGATTCAATCATGTTATTTAAGGATATACTACTCTCCTTCAGAATTTTAGAACTGTTTTGTGTTCTACTTGCCAAATTTTGGAAATATGCTATTTTAAATTCCCATATCTTAGAACTGTTTAGTGCTCTACAAAGCGTGTATTATATAATTTGATCTCAAGATTACTTTCTAATCATGGAATTATGTTGATCCTGTCAAAGTATCAATAGCAATTATGTTGATCCTATCATTCTTTTTGTATATATTAATACAATATGCTCGTTGGTTATTTTGTTGAGTTTTCATATGTAAGTCCCTTAAACCTGCACTGGATATACGTTATAATATATATATGTGTGTAGAATTTTTTTTGCATATATAGTTCCTTAAACCTATCATTCTTTTAGTATATATATTTTTTGTTTTACTTACAATTTTTTTTGTTTTGTTTGCAAGATCAAATAGACACATTAACAAAAGCCAATTTTTTGAGAAGACATTCATATCATGAGATCTATTGTAGGCTAATTTTTTGGAAAGTCAATCAAATATTCATGTGTTTATATCTACATTATAGTTGTGTAACTTGAATACAGTACGTGAATACATTATTTTTTTTGAGTATATGTGTTACTTGAAGTTAAACTATTGCATTATGGATTATTTTATAAAGAGATGTTTAAAGACATTATATTGGATTCATGTTTTGTTCATGTAACTTGTTGCTCTGTCACTACCACATTTTAGCTTGAGGGTATTTGGTCATTATGATATTTTTTTAAAATTATTTTATTTTAGTTTGATTGTTGGTTGTGATTTTTTACTTTTGCTAGTTGAGACTATAGAGACTAGCCTAGTGTTTGACTTTGACCTTGGCAACTTAGTTAGCATGGTAGAATGGTGTGAGACCCTAATCTAACTTAAGTTGACTCAAGTTGACTTGGGTTCATGTAGAGAATGGATCTCCTTGGTAGTTGGCCCCTTTTAGTTAGAAGGCTTAATCAACTAGCTAGTGCGTTAGGCCCATGACCCTTTCCCAAGAAACCCTAACCCTAATCTCATGTGGCCGACCCCCTATAGCAGCCATATGGAGACCCCAACCCCCCTATATAATATCTCTTATAAGTCACTTGCCTCTTTTAGAAATTCCTTTTTAGAAACTGTCACGAACCGCACCCATTTTTTAAAAAAAAAAAACGGATACGAGACGTGTCCAAGCCAGCCTACGCCGCAGTGTCCGCGGTAGAACGCTGTATAGCCACAATGTTCAAAATCACAAGTATTGCTCATTCACAAATTAATTTAATTTACAATGATCACAAGTTTTATATTTGCAGAAAAATATAAACTTGTACAAATATATAATGACTACAACTCAACTATCTAGCTAGTCTCTAGGCTTTTCGTCTGCAAGTATACCCGTCACTCCCAAGCTAAGTTAATCCACGGCTAACCTGAAAAATATTGGTTTTTAGTCAGGAATGGAACGAGCACAATTCACTGAATGCAATTTCAAATAAAGAAAATGACTATACAACTGAGGTTAGACATCAATTACATGTTTTTGAAAATAAACATGAAATACGGAAAACCAATAGCAAATAAATAGACACAAAATACTTTCCCCAACTGTTAGAAGTACCTTTGATATGTGATCAGTCTGGGATACTACACTGCACGGTCTACGAGGTCTACTTGCATGAAAAATAAGCACTGTCTACGAGGTCTACTTGCATGAAAAATAAGCACTGTCTACGAGGTTTACTTGCAAAAAAATAAGCACTGTCTACGAGGTCTACTTGCAAAAAAATAAGCACTGTCTACGAGGTCTACTTGCAGAAAAGTAAGCACTATCTACGAGGTCTACTGCAGAAAATAAACACTGTCTACTGTCGGATCACACATCCTTGGTACTTCTCATTCCCGACTCAACAATTTATAATAGAGTATAAAAATCACAAAACCAATGGCCAATCAATGAAATATAGTAAAGGTCAACATCGAAATGCAGAAAATAAACTGTACTCGCCTGTGGTCCTGTGCTGGTGAAACCGATAATCTAAACTACTCGGTGTGCCACAATAGTCAAAACTCGTACAACAGTCTCCGGATGCTGAAATAAACATCAAAATGTTCTCAGAATAGTCAAAATAGCTAGAATTGTCTGTCCTTATGTCCAACTCTGGACACAGGGGCAAAACGGTAATTTCGGGTCAAAACGGTATCCGCCGTTGGACCCGCTTTGCACCAAAAAGCGTGCCAGAGTCAATAGTCTCTAAATTCATCAAACTATATATCTACGGATCCAGTTTTTTGATACGAACCCAAACGTATGTCCAGAGTTGGATTCCGACAGGCCGTGCACAAAATCGTCCGTTGAATCGGACCGTGGGGCCCGCAAAACGACGATTCGATCAACTGTCTCAGAATTGGACCAAACTTGGCATACAGGACCAGAAAAACGATACGGTCCTGCTGGCGCAAGTTTTGTCTCGATCTGATGAACTTTGCACAAACTAATTGAGAAATTTGCATATAGGCCGATACGGCGAATTTTGACGGATACGGATCAAATTCGTCGCGCACACGCAACCAATTTGAATTCCGTCAAAGCCCACACGACCAGAAGCTGTTACGCACCTTTCGATGCCTTCAGTTCACGACCACGTCGTCCGGATTGGCGGGACGCACGTCGTATCGGACAAATTTTCTAGTTTCGAAACATATTTTTCATGATTTTCAAATTGGTATTCCTTGATGCATACTAGATAAATTTAAAATCTGTAAACAGCGTTTTGAAGCTGTATGGGTTGACTAAAAACCTATTCAATTAGATTTTTGGGACAATCCGAGGATTGGCGATTTGTCGCCTTCCAAAACTAGGTATTCACTGCTCTTATGCCCTGTTTTGGTCAATGTTGTAAAAATCGCTAGGCGGACTCGGTGCGGCGGAGGTCCGCCTAGCACCTAGCCCGCCTAGCCGGTGCCTAGGCGGCCGCCTAGAATTTGTTTTTTTGTGAAAATTTTGAAAATTTTGAAAATTTTGAAAATTTTGAAATTTGAAATTTGAAATTTCAATGTTCTAAAATTCAAATACTATCTTAAAACCCAAACAATTATCCAAAATACAACTAAGAATAAACAAAATCAAAAAAAAATCAAAAAAATTCAAAAAATCCACCGCCTAGGGGCGCCTAGGGCCCGCCTAGGCCCGTCTAGGGGCGCCTAGGGTCCGCCTAGCCGCCTAGCCCACCGCCTAGGGGGTTTTCGGTGCGGAGGGCCGGCGCCTAGCGCCTAGCGCCTAGGTGGCGCCTAGGCGGACGCCTAGGCCGATTTTTAGAACACTGGTTTTGGTATTTCGAAACAGTGGATTTTTTCCGGGTTTTGTGCGATAATTACACAAAAATTTGAAGTCTTGGTACGAGACTAAATTACAGGGATCTAAAGAGGGTTATGTAAGGTTCATACCAGCGTTGACGAATCGTAAACGATTGATCGATCGAGCGGGAAGTTCGTCGCGAAGTCAGGGTCGGGCAGCGTGGCTGCTGGTGGTCTGTTCACTTCTTGTGCGCTCGGCGGCTCTCTCGCTGGCCGGCGGCCGCTGCGGCGATGCGCACGTGTTGCCAGGGTCTTCAGGTCGGGGAGGCTGTTAGGTGGAATAGAAATTTAGGGTTTTAGGTTTTTCGTCGAGAGAGAAAACTCTCGCTCTCGTATATGTATACACGGCTGCGTATACATGGGGTCGGCCTGTTTGTTCGGGTCTTAGTTGCACTGGCTGGGTAGGGATACTCCGCTTGCTGGGCTTAGCCCTAGTGGGTTTGGCTGATGGGCTCGTGGGCAGGCCGAGCTGGGCCTGGGCCTCTGCTGCCTTGGTCTGGCTGGGCTGTTGTAATTAGTGTAGATGTATACACATACACACAAATAGCCAAATATTTATATACATGTATATATACACACATATACATAAATATATATATAAAATATATATATATATATATATATATATATAATACTTAAATACTTAAATATATATAAATACTTTTGTACTTATATATACCCACATATACATATGTATAATATATTTATATATATATAAATACACATATATTATATATATATTTATATATACATATATGTACACACAATGTCATATATACATATATATACGTACACATATATAATATATTTATATATATATACAAATACACAAATTTATATAACATATATAGATATACAAATACGCACCTATAATATATATTTATATATATACATACACACATATATATGGTATAAAATCCTAGCAATCTAGAAATACATCACAAAGAATATTTATCCTATTATAAAATAATTAACAATTTAATATCAATAACACATATTATATATGTACATTTATATAATCAATGTGTCGCAACATATTTACTAGCCCACTAAATAAAATATGAAATATTTACTTGTATAATAAATGCACACCTACGTGGACATTTTTGGTCGCGCTACATGTCTACATGGTCTGGGTTTGGTTCGGGTCAAGTCTGGACTATTTTGGTACAACCGGGTCTTCCGCAAGTCAATAATTTAATTAATAAGTAATTAAACATCTAGAAAGGTTAGTCGCAACTTGACCTAGTTTTCCTAGTTAGGACTCACTTATGGCTCGGCCTTCCCCTACCATGGCTACACTCTAGTCAAAGCACGCCACTGCACTATCCGTGCCATTATTCCTAGTCGTCTTGTACTCCAAAACTCAACCATGACTAAAATTATCTACCGTAATAATTAACTAAATAATCATTTCTAAAATTTCTAAAAATCACCATTTAAATAAAATAAATAGTAATAAAATATTTTAAAAATTCTGGGAAGGGGAGCTACAAATCTACCCACCTTAAAAATAATTTCGTCCTCGAAATTTGTAGTTTTGAAGCTGTATGGGTTGACTAAAAACCTATTGAATTAGATTTTTGGGACAATCCAAGGATTGGCGATTTGTCGCCTTCCAAAACTAGGTAGTCACTGCGCTTATGCCCTATTTTGGTATTTTGAAACAGTGGGTTTTTTTTTCGAGTTTTGCGCGATAATTACACAAAATTTGAAGTCTTGGTACGAGACTAAATTACAGGGATCTAAAGAGGGTTATGTAAGGTTCATACCAGCATTGACGAATCGTAAAACGTTTGATCGATCCAGCGGGAAGTTCGTCGCGAAGTCAGGGTCGGGCAGCGTGGCTGCTGGTGCTCTGTTCGCTTTCTGTGCGCTCGGCGGCTCTCTCGCTGGCCGGCGGCCGCCGCGGCGACGCGCGCGTGTTGCCAGGGTCTTCAGGTCGGGGGGGGGGGGGCTGTTAGGTGGAATAGAAATTTAGGGTTTTAGGTTTTTCGTCGAGAGAGAAAACTCTCGCTCTCGTATATGTATACATGGCTGTGTATACATGGGGTTGGCCTGTTTGTTCGGGTCTCAGTTGCACTGGCTGGGTTGGGATACTCCGCTTGCTGGGCTTAACCCTAGTGGGTTTGGCTAATGGGCTCGTGGGCAGGCCGAGCTGGGCCTTTGCTGCCTTGGTCTGGCTAGGCTGTTGTATATTAGTGTAGATGTATACACACACACACAAATAGCTAAATATTTATATACATGTATATATACACACATATACATAAATATACTAATATATATATATATATATATATATATATATATATATATATATATATATATATATATATATTTATATATATATATATATATATATATATATATAATATATATATATATATATATACACACACACACACACATAAATATATACTAATATATATATATATATATATATATATATATATATATATATATATATATATGTATACACAATGTCATATATATATATATATATATATATATATATATATATATATATATATATATATATATATATATATATATATACACAATGTCATATATACATATATATACGTACACGTACACATATATAATATATTTATATATATATACAAATACACAAATTTATATAATATATATAGATATACAAATACGCACCTATAATATGTATTTATATATATATATACATACACACATATATATGGTATAAAATCCTAGCAATCTAGAAATACATCACAAAGAATATTTATCCTATTATAAAATAATTAACAATTTAATATCAATAACACATATTATATATGTACATTTATATAATCAATGTGTCACAACATATTTACTAGCCCACTAAATAAAATAAGAAATATTTACTTGTATAATAAATACACACCTACATGGACATTTTTGGTCGCGCTATATGTCTACATAGTATGGGTTTGGTTCGGGTCAAGTCTGGACTATTTTGGTACAACCGGGTCTTCCGCAAGTCAATAATTTAATTAATAAGTAATTAAACATCTAGAAAGGTTAGTCTCAACTTGGCCTGGTTTTCCTAGTTAGGACTCACTTATGGCTCGGCCTTCCCCTACCATGGCTAAACTCTAGTCAAAGCATGCCACTGCACTATCCGTGCCATTATTCCTAGTCGTCTTGTACTCCAAAACTCAACCATGACTAAAATCATCTACCGTAATAATTAACTAAATAATCATTTCTAAAATTTCTAAAAATCACCATTTAAATAAAATAAATAGTAATAAAATATTTAAAAGATTTTGGGAAGGGGAGCTACAAATCTACCCACCTTAAAAATAATTTCGTCCTCGAAATTCTAATTCATAAACATACCTAAAATTCAAAAAATAGAATAAATCCACTATTACCACCATCTTTTCAAATTTAATTTCTCAAAAATATTTATACCTCCTCCTAACCATTTCGTATTTCCAAATACTGGAGGACTTCCACTTACCTTTGGTCACACTACTCCCTTGAAACACAGGTCACTAAAATCTTATAATTTTCTAACTAGTGGCTGATAACTCTTCCAAAAATATCTAGGACATATGGTATCTATAATCCTCTCGTCACTCTACAATATTGCTAAATTCTAATAAGCATGACCATTCGTCACTCTACAATAGGAAGGACAGGTAGATAAGGAAGAAAAATTGAGAGCGAATATGAAGTTTCCCGAGCGGCCGAGAGTATCCAATGATGTAGACAGAAAGAAAGTTTATGAACCATTGACTTATTTGCTAAAGTGGCTACTCTAGTCTAGTCACTCGCTGAATCGAAGCACCCTTCGCCTCTTAGACGGGCTTGCAATCCGTGCAATACAGAAGTTTCGTTCTGGAAATTCTAAACAAGGTTCCAAAATAGAACAGAATTTGGAAAATTAAGATTGTGATCTTCCGTGACTTTTGTGTTTAAGTAGCACGAGAAGGCACAATTGAGTGGTACACTGGTGACATGTGCGTAGTGGGCTTCGAGTAGATCACCACCATATATTGGGTCGCAAGGTTTGAGTCGAGGTTGAGGCTCTAATGGAAGTCGGAAAGTATACCGGTATTACGGTAAGGGTTATAGCTAGTCCATTTGACCTGAAAGTCGTACCATAAAAATAGAGTACAAGGGGGTGTGTTTGAGTGGGAAATGATATACCTAGATGAAGGTGGACTCGTCTAGATCTTGCATGTGAAATTTGTTGGAAGGTAACCGCTGGTCTCGTGCCCCGAATATTAATGACACGGCCGGGGACACAAAATGATCTAGGTGGAAGGTGGGAGTCCATGGGCACTAATTATCATCCTAATGGGAATTATTCTAATCAATCGGTAATCCTTGTATAACCCCAAACCTTAGAAGACTTACAGTCTACCCACCTTAGAAGCTAGGACAGGGTTTTAGGAATAATGAGGTTAGAGAGTTCCCAAAATCTGGGTATTGTACCTCGACTCTTGTTAATAAAGAATAAGGCATGACGTAACGGAATACGGTAGATATAAGTCAACTCAAGGATCGTTCCTCAATGAATGGAAAACGAGTGTGTACAATGACACATGGTCGATAAAATAGAATGACCTACTCGTCCACCATATACGAGAGTTATCGACGGGATAGCCAACTCTAAGGCACATCCTACGAAAAGATTTCTAACAACTGAGTCGTAAAATTCTATTGGCGTCAAGCCTGCCAGACTATTGTCACAAGAGTTGTAGTGATCATGTATTGCTGTTGACCACTGGTAGATCATAATATGACAGGGTATTTAAACTAGGGTATTGGCTAAACTAGTGACTGTGGTGTTCCAACACTAGTTAGGTCTTAATAATAAAATTTACATAACTAGGGCAATACTTGTTGGAACCAATCTCGGGATGAGTGTCTACCATAGTCATGGTAAATGATTGTCGTTACCTCTGTCTATCCATCTCATGTCTAAACTGTGGCTTGGTCGAGGAAAGGTTGAGTCAAGGCATAAGGATTTCTAGTTAAGACAATATTCAAGAAAATATTTAGAGACACCATGAATTGTTTCTTGGGAATAGATAGTCTCCTGGGTTGGCATTTCGACTAAGGGTAAAACCCTAATCATTCTCAAATTCAAATTGCTAGAAGGTCTCAATAGTAGTATGAGGGTCGAGGGGAGAACGAGTAACTCAATCACATGACTGGCCGATGGTAGCTACACTTGTGTAGACAACTATCATAGCCATGGGGGATACTTCGTATCTCTCTACCAATTACGAGTTTTTGTCTTTCCAATCAGTAAAGGACAAAAACAATAAAGAGTTCAAGAGACGTCACTGAATACCATTACGTGATTCAAAGGCGAATGCATAATTCAAGAAGAATTATCAAGCAATTGCGGACGAGATCCTGGAGACATCTATATCTCAATCCACGTAGGGTAATTAGATGAAGAGCGAACAAATTGTATCATGGTTGATCAGATCGTAATACAATGATTCTGATTAGACAATATGTTGGTAGGCGTCCCCACTAAACATATGTCTTGAATCAAGTTCGAGAACAGAGTGAGCTTGCAAAACTAGGATGTAATAGCAACATTGGTTAAGATAGTCAAAATACAAGTATGCGGGATTTCTGAAAGAAGTTACAAGTAGTTCAAGTTTTATGAGAATCGAACTTCACCTGGTGTTCTTTCTTACACGGTCATCCTACTATCTTCTCATCCATAATGCCTTGGTCGACTAATTGGTTATGAACCCTTAAATTCTATATTCTGGGTAAACCTATTAGCGTTAGTCAATTACCTCGTCGATAGGTCACAGGGACCACGGAAAGCTAGGTTGAGAGACATGCTACCCGACCTACAGAACTTTCACTAGTATTGGCTTTGGATCTTATGGAACACACAGGACACTGTCCTATCCTCTATAGTATCCCTAACTTGTAATCACGTCTGAAGTCATTTCACCGAGGACTACGCCTCGCCCGTAAAATCGGACTGTGGTAAACCCTTGGTTTCATAACTCAAATATGATACAAATCGAACATTACTTAACTCTATCCAATATTGATTCAAGGGTAACTACGATCAAGGAGGACTACTATCCATAGTTTTAGTAATATTCTATGACCTATATTTTCTTAAACTAACTTCAACTCTAGGGGTCGTGCTTGCCAGTGCGCTGCTGGCCGCAGTGAACCCACACTCTCCACTCTTAGGTAATTGGCGACAATGCGCTGCTGTCTAGCCATCACAGTCGTTAAATTAGCCTAACTATACTCCTAAGAACTTCAAGGAGCTGCTAGCGATTCAAACTAGTTGACTATGATAGAAAGTGTAACATCTGCCTATAAGTCTCAATCCTTAAAGTAAAAGACTGATCGAAAGGAAATATCTGAAGACAAGTGAAGTAAGAACGTCCTAATCTTTATCTCATATATATTTCAAATGGTTAGGGAAAAACTTTGATTCAAATCTAACTAGGGATTCATACAGGAATAACAGAATCATGAATTATAAACCAATTCCATACAGTAAAAATAGAATTTAAAACAGGCAATACTAACTTATGATATAAGATTTATATCTACATAGAGCAAAAGAAAACTGAGTAGGTTATCAAGATTATAGCCTTAATTCCGAGAAAGCCTAACTAATCAAGTGAGTAGTATACCCACGTTGGATCATATCATCACATTAAAAGCAATAGTGTGTCTATAGGGATCTAGCAAGCTATCTGAACTTAATAATTCTAAATTGCATGGCCTATCTAACAACCTTAACTACCCGACGGTCAATTTGAACAAGGGACTCCTAGTCCTAGTCATTCTCTTAAATTAAATTAATCCCTAATTCGTGAATGAGCATTTCCTAGTCGCAGGCTCGCAATAGTACAAATAACTTAAGTACTATCATGAGTTCGCATGATTTGCGAAACAGACCTGCATGGGCCACCGCAAAAATTTGTCACGACTCGTACCCCTTTTTTTTAAACGGATACGAGACGTCTCCAAGCCAGCCTACGCCGCAGTATCGACGGTAGAACTTTGTATAGCCACAATGCTCAAAATCACAAGTATTGTTCATTCACAAAATTAATTTAATTTACAATGATCACAAGTTTTACATTTACAAAAAAATATAAACTTGTACAAATATATAATGTCTACAACTCAACTATCTAGCTAGTTTCTAGGCTTTTCCTCTGCAAGTATACCCGTCACTCCCAAGCTAAGTGAATCCACGGCTAACATGAAAAATATTGATTTCCAGTCAGGAATGGAATGAGCACAATTCACTGAATGCAATTTCAAATAAAGAAAATGACTATACAACATAGGTTAGACATCAATTACATATTTTTAAAAATAAACATGAAATATGGAAAACCAATAGCAAATAAATAGACACAAAATACTTTTTCCAACTGTTAGAAGTACCTTTGATATGTGATCAGTCTGGGACACTACACCGTACGGTCTACGAGGTCTACTTGCATGAAAAATAAGCACTGTCTACGAGGTCTACTTGCATGAAAAATAAGCACTGTCTACGAGGTCTACTTGCAGAAAAATAAGCACTGTCTACGAGGTCTACTTGCAGAAAAATAAGCACTGTCTACGAGGTCTACTTACAGAAAAATAAGCACTGTCTACGAGGTCTACTCGCAGAAAAATAAGCACAGTCTATGAGGTCTACTGCAAAAAATAAACACTGTCTACGGTCGGATCATACATCCTTGGTACTTCTCATTCCCGACTCAACAATTTATAATAGAGTATAAAAATCACAAAACCAATGGCCAATCAATGAAATGTAGTAAAGATCAACATCAAAATGCAGACAATAAACTGTACTCGCCTGTGGTCCGTGCTGGTGAAACTGATAATCTGAACTACTCGGTGTGCCACAATAGTCAAAACTCGTAGAACAGTCTCCGGATGCTGAAATAAACATCACCAATGTTCTCAGAATAGTCAAAATAACAAGAATTGCCTGTCCTTAAGTCCAATTCTGGACACAGGGGCTAAACGATAATTTCGGGTCAAAACGGTGTCCGTCGTTGGACCCGCTTTGCACCGAAAAGCGTGCCAGAGTCAATAGCCTCTAAAGTCATCAAACTACATGTCTACGGATCCAGTTTTCCGATACAAACCCAACCGTATGTCCAGAGTTGGATTCCGGCAGGCCGTGCACAAAATCGCCCGTTGAATTGGACCGTGGGGCCCGTAAAACGGCGATTCGATCAACTATCTCAGAATTGGACCAAACTTGGCATACAGGACCAGAAAAATGATACGGTCCTGCTGGCGCAAGTTTCGTCTCGATCTGATGAACGTGCACAAACTAATTGAAAAATTTGTATAGAGGCCGATACGATGAATTTCGACGGATACGGATCAAATTCGTCGCGCACACGCGACCAATTTGAATTCCGTCAAAGCCCACACGACCACGAAACCGTTATGAACCTTTCGATGCCTTCGATTCGCGATCACGTTGCCCGGATTGGCGGGACGCACGTCGAATCGGACAAAATTTTTAGTTTCGAAACATATTTTTCATGATTTTCAAATCGGTATTCCTTGATGCATACTAGATGAATTTAAAATCCGTAAACAGCGTTTTGAAGCTGTATGGGTTGACTAAAAACCTATTTAATTAGATTTTTGGGACAGTCCAAGGATTGGCGATTTGTCGCCTTCCAAAACTAGGTATTCACTGCTCTTATGCCCTGTTTTGGTATTTCGAAACAGTAGGTTTTTTTTCCGAGTTTTGCGCGATAATTACACAAGATTTTGAAGTCTTGGTACGAGACTAAATTACAGGGATCTAAAGAGGGTTATATAAGGTTCATACCAGCGTTGACAAATCGTAAAACGATTGATCGATCCAGCGGAAAGTTCGTCGCGAAGTCAGGGTCGGGCAGCGTGGCTGCTGGTGCTCTATTCGCTTCCTGTGCGCTCGGCGGCTCTCTCGCCGGCCGGCGGCCGCTGTGGCGACGCGCTCTTGTTGCCAGGGTCTTCAGGTCGTACGGGAGGGAGGGGGCTGTTAGGTGGAATAGAAATTTAGGATTTTAGGTTTTTCGTCGAGAGAGAAAACTCTCGCTCTCGTATATGTATACACGGCTGTGTATACATGGGGTCGGCCTGTTTGTTCGTGTCTCAGTTGCACTGGCTGGGTTGGGATACTCCGCTTGCTGGGCTTAGCCCTAGTGGGTTTGGTTGATGGGCTCATGGGCAGGCCGAGCTGGGCCTGGGCCTCTGCTGCCTTGGTCTGGCTGGACTGTTGTATATTAGTGTAGATGTACATACACACACATAAATAGCTAAATACCTATATATATAAATATATATATATACATGTATATATACACACATATACATATATATATATATATATATATATTTATATATATATATATATATATATATATACTTAAATACATATAAATACTTTTGTACTTATATATACCCACATATACATATATATAATATATTTATATATATAAATACACATATACACATATATTATATATCTACTTATATATACATATATGTACACATAATGTCATATATACATATATATATGTACACATATATAATATATTTATATATATATACAAATCCACAAATTTATATAATATATATAGATATACAAATATGCACCTATAATATGTATTTATATATATACATACACACATATATATGGTATAAAATCCTAGCAATCTAGAAATACATCACAAAGAATATTTATCCTATTATAAAATAATTAACAATTTAATATCAATAACACATATTATATATGTACATTTATATAATCAATGTGTCGCAACATATTTACTAGCCCACTAAATAAAATATGAAATATTTACTTGTATAATAAATGCACACCTACATGGACGTTTTTGGTCGCGCTATATGTCTACATGGTCTGGGTTTGGTTCTGGTCAAGTCTGGACTATTTTGGTACAACCGGGTCTTCCGCAAGTTAATAATTTAATTAATAAGTAATCAAACATCTAGAAAGGTTAGTCGCAACTTGGTCTCGTTTTTCTAGTTAGCACTCACTTATGGCTCGGCCTTCCCCTACCATGGCTAAACTCTAGTCAAAGCACGCCACTGCACTATCCGTGCCATTATTCCTAGTCGTCTTGTACTCCAAAACTCAACTATGGATAAAATCATCTACCGTAATAATTAACTAAATAATCATTTCTAAAATTTCTAAAAATCTCCATTTAAATAAAATAAATAGCAATTAAATATTTTAAAAATTATGGGAAGGGGAGCTACAGAAACCCTAATAGTTCTTTCCTAAATCATCAAATCTAACAATTCCTCCACCAAATTGATCCCACTCACTTGCATTGGAGGTCATTTCTGGAGTAGAGGTTGAAGGGAGCTTGCTTCCAAGATTTGGAGCTCACTTGGCCATTGCTATTGGAGGAGGACTTCCCATTTTGGGGCTTTTTGATTGAGATCTCTCTCAATAGGTAAAATCCCTCAAATTGATTCAAATCTCCATTTTATTTCCATAGAAGCATCCATCTAGGTGTCCCCTAGCTGTAGAGTGAGTTTGGTAGGAATTGGAATTGGTTTGGTATCCGTATCGGACACGTATCAGTGTCCTTGCATGTGTGTTTGATAAAATGCCTCAATAGAACTTTTATTCTTATTTTCTGCAAACAATTACATGAATTGGTAGCCCTTGGCATGCTGATCTCAGATCTACTTCTCTGAGCACGATTTCGTGTTGTGTGCATGTCCAAAATGGACACGAACACGCTCGTACACGACCTTGTGCAGTGTCATGCTGCTCGAGGCATGCAGCGGACACGACACGCTATAAAATGAGACGAAACTCAAGGGACACATAGGGGCAATGTCTGCGAACGTGTCCCTAAAGTTTTGTGGTGTCTCGTGTCGTGTCGGACATGAAATCGTGAGTGCATTGAATATACACTTTGCCTGAACGCACAAAAACTCGTGTCTGATACGCGTGTCGTATCACACGAATACGTGTCGTGGGTGCCTCGTGTTGTGTCCAGTGTGTAGCCATACATGTGGGCTATGTGTGGACACAAGAACGAGATGTGTCGTGGCTCGTGTCATGTCCACGAGACCTTGATACGCTCGCACGAGGCAGTGTTCGAGCCAGTTTCTTGCTGTGTGTTTAAATTATGTTTGGACACCTCGTGTCCAGTTTTGCGGACACGAGATGAACCCCCTTAACACGTGTCATATGTGCCCTATGTCTGCACATAATAATTTGACATTTAATTGGGATTTCGATTGTGAATTAGGTTGTTTGGTCAGTTTTTATATATTTTATGATACCAATATAAACTGAGTTTCATTTTGTTATTACGTGATTAAATTGATGATTTATATAATGTTTTAGCTGTAATTATGAACTAAGATGCATGTTTAATATCTGGGATGATGTGGGTGTTCGATTTGGTTTGTATTGGTAGGGTTCATGTTCTGATACGTGCTGGTTTCATGTGTGCATATGTTAAATTGTTATTTATGTTATCTCGACTGAAATGTGAATGTTTTCCTGAGATTCTAACCCTTTCACTTAACTGAACCCTTCACATTTTGATACATACTTCACCTCTACATGTTGATGTCCACATTACACTAACTTGACACTTTAATCATTACACTATGTTGATTACCTACTGCTGTTAACTGTTACACTAGACACTTTGACACACTACCTCTAAACTGAACCCCCTATATGTCATTACACTATCTCTTTGATATATACATTTACCCCTTCACTCTCTCTCATACACACTGAAATCAGTACATAGACACACCCTCACACACACACTTAAAACAGTACACGCACACAGCCCCCTATCTCACTATACTGCTATGTTGACACAGAACACTACACTATGCCTTGACACTCTAAATTGTTCACACACACCCACCTATATATATATGTCACCATATATATATATATATATATATATATATATATATATATATATATATATATTCTCATTGTCATCATTTACATTATCACACACACACACACACACACACACATACACACACACACACACACACATATATATCTATATATAATATATATATATATGTGTGTGTGTGTGTGTGTGTGTGTGTGTGTGTGTGTGATAATGTAAATGATGACAATGAGAATATATATATATATATATATATATATATATATATATATATATATATATATATATATTTATATATATATATATATATATATATATATATATATATATATATATATATGAGAATATATATATATATATATGATATATATATATATGAGAATATATATATATATATATATATTCTCATATATATATATATATATATATATATATATATATCTATATATATATAATGTAAATGATGACAATGAGAATATATATATATATATATATATATATATATATATATATATATATATATATATATATATATATATATATATATATATTGTGATTTAGGCAATAGCCTATGTGTAATCTATATGTGAAATATTGATGAATGCATATATGTATATATAAACATTGCTCCTTCTGTTATAGGCATTAGCCATATATGTGTGGTATATATATATATATAGTAGTGTATATATATATATATATATATATATATATATATATATATATATATATATATATATATATATATATATATATACTTGGTATGTTAGTTTTGTGTTGTGGTTGGACTTGTTTGCCTAGAATAGCTATTGGTTAGGCCTATACTTGACTTGTTAGACTAGATTGGACCTAAAATAGCTTGGTTGACCTATTTGACTGGTATAGTTTACTAGAGTTGACCAAGAGTTGACTTTGGCCTAGATGACCTAGAAATCATGTAGAATGTATTGTAATGTTCAATATTACCTTTCTGGATATGTTGTGACCTGTGTTGCTCTAAATAGGACTCATTTACTCTGTCTGGTCATCTATACTCATCAGATACTCAGGATATTAGGCGAGTACATTCTCTGATCATTTCATATTTGCTAGGACTTATATTCTTGCTCTAGATTACTTTACTTGATGTTGTCACGTTGGTAACACGGATTGGTACTATATGGATCTTTTTATGAGATGTTGTCCCCCTCGGGAGCATCGGGTACATCATGTCATGTGTGTTTCACTTTCATCATGTACTCCTATGCTTTCTCTATTCATGTATAGTCTTGTGATTCATGTACTCTCATATTCACAGAGCCCTCATGTATAACTTCATGTGCACTCATTTATGAGCCCATGTGATGATCATGTACAATAACATTACATGTGTCACGACCCGCACCCTAGAGTAAGGGCACGAGAAGTGGGTACGTCCAGCCTACGCCGCAGTGTCGGCGGGTAGAACGCTGTCCTAGGTCAATCATCTAACAGTATAAGGTACCTGTACAGTTTATACTCTCCGAACGGAGGTGACATAACAATATACATCTCAATCACATCTAGGGTAAAAGAACGAAAGACAGACAGATAGATAGATAGATAGTAACTCAAGAGAACAGTATCATAGATGAATAAGTCTAAGTGTCTAGTACAACACAATATCCAGAACTGACAACTCATAATACAAAAAGTCTAAGAGTCTATACATCTCCACATCTCAAAATACAACACAGAAAGTGAGACAAAATGTAAATATAGAAAGACTGCCTAGACTAAACTGGTCTAGACTACTGGAACATCCTCCTCAGCTGTAGGTGGAACCTGCTGAGGGTCCTCAATACAAGTATCATCTAGTCCTGCTCCATAATAGGTAGACACCAGGCCTCATCCTCATCCTCTGTAATATTTTCAACAGGTCCAATCAGGACGGGAACGAGCACAAAACATCTCACACAGTGCATATCATGTTAGGAAATACGATACAGGCAATAGAGTAAGATACATGAACTGCTGAAAGGAAATATACGCTGTAAAAGAGATAGCTGTAATGAAATATCTACTATAAATAGAGAACTAACAGTGGCTAGTGAGTCAGAGTACGAGATAGCACATGTGAATGGACGGATTTGTACATGATCGAGTTTGCACATGAATACACTACTTTGGAATTGTTCACACGACTACTAGCACTCCCCCGTATCCCCAATCAATACACAAGGATCTGTACAGGTTACGTTATTGTACATGATATCACATGGGGCCCATAAAAGGGTGCACATGATAGTATACATGAGAGCTCAGTAAACATGAGAGTACATGATCACATGAGTGTACATGAATAATGAAAGCATGGGTGTACATGATGATAGTGAAACACACATAACATGAAGTACCCGATGCTCCCGAGGGGGATAACATCTCATGTAAAGATCCATATAGTACCAATCCGTGTTACCAATGTGACAGCAACAAGTAAAGTAATCTAGAGCGAGAAGTAAAGCCTGAACAAGTATGAAACGGTCAGAGAATGTACTCGCCTGCTGAATGAATGTCTGTAGAGAGTATGCTGTCTGAGGAGAGGTGTCTGGCTCCTGATCAGAGCAACACAGGTCACAATGTATCCACAATGGTAAAAATAAAGTATACAATGCATACTATATGATTCTAGGTTAAACTGGTCAAAAGTCAACTCCTGGTCAACACTAATAGTCAAACTAAGTCACAGGAAGTCATACTAGGTCAAATAAGGTCAAACAAGATCAAACAAGGTCAAACAAATTTAATCTAGGTTAAAGTCAACTCCTGGTCAACACTCTAATCAAACTAGTCAAATACTAGTCAATATGATCAATCTGGATCAAGTCTAGATCAAACTTAGACCAACTAAGTCATTGGTCAAACAAAGACTAGTCAGTTAGGGTAATTAGGTCAAACATGGTCAACACTAGTTAAACTAGTTAGGGTTTTAGTCAAACTAGTCAAACTAGTTGATTTAGGTCATTCCTAGTCATTTCTAGGTTAACTAGGTCACTTTTGACCAAATGTTGACTTTGGTCAACCCTTAGTCAACAAGGGTTTTCTAGCAGGGTTTTGGCCCATTAGGGCTAGCCCCAAGCCATAGGCTAGAATCCTAGGCCATAGGCTAATGATGGGGTTTTCATATAAACCTATAACTAGGAGTCACATATATATATATATATCTATATATATAGATATACACTATCTAACCACCACCCAATATCCATATACCCAATGTATGAATAACATATATAATACAACCACATACATATATATATATATATATATATTGACCTAAAGTAAACTAGTACAATATATACATATATCTCATATATGTATATACATATATATATAAACTTATATATATATATATACCTATATATATAGAGACATAGAGAGAGAGACAAAGGGAAAGAGAGAGAGACTGAATGAGAGAGAGAGTGAGACAGTGAGAGAGAGTGAGGGACTGAATCAGGACAGGGGGGGGGTTTTCCAGAACCTGGAACCCAACCATTCCCCCAAACATACACACACATAACACATATACATACATATGTGTATATATACATAACTTCACACACACTCACCCAAATCTCCTCAAATTCGACCTACACTTACAAATACATATATACTACACATATACTCACTAAAATACACTAGTCTAATACATAAATCATTAACAAAATCGAATCAAAATTCGATTTTGAAAACTGGGATTTAATCCCCAAAACTGTGACTGTGCACAGTTGCACTGAAATGGGATAATTCGAAAACACGCAACCCAATCGAGCTAAGACTCGCAACTAACGGTTGGTAACTAACCCCCCATAGATACTCTAGTGTCCTAGGTGCCTGAGATACGACCAAGACACGACACAACGTGTCCACGAGTCGAAATTCGAAAACAGGTAAATTATTAGGGCACGTGTCGGCTGAACTTTACGTGTCTCGTGTACACGACACAAGACACGTCGTGTCTCGTGCTCATGGGGGAAAGTTCGCCTAGGGGTCTACTAGGTGTCCACTAACCTGATTCGTGTCCAAGTGTCCGCGTGTCCGAGTTCTACGTGCGTATCAGAGAGGTCTGAAACGCGTGTGCTGTGCCAGTGTACGACCCGTGCGAGTGGATTTTCTCCCTCGACACGACACGTCGTGACACAAGACTTTAGGGGTGTCTTATCAGACACTGCCCCTAGGTCTGTGCCAAGTGGCACGTGTCCAAGTGTCGTGTCGTGTCCACACGAGGGGTCTGGTAGCAGGGGAGCTACGCAGTGCCTCGTGCACAAGTGTCGGGGGTTCGTGTACTTCACACGTGGCACGTGGGGCCACGTGCTCGTGTCAGGGGGTAGGCCTGGGGTCTAGGTTTGTGTCCATGTGTCTGTATTGTGTCCACGACACGTGTGGACACAATACAAAGTGTCAAACACTTGGGATTTAACAGTGTACACAGTGTTGTTTTACAGTGTGTTCGTGTCCTGTTTTGGACACGGACACGACTCGAAGTGTGCTCAGGGTTATGGTTCTATGACCTACACCTATAGAACTAAAAACTTGTTCAAATAGTTTTCAAAAATAATAACATTTAATTTACAGAGGCAATTCATCAAACACTTGAATTAAAACCTAGATACGTGTCCGATACGGACACCAAACCGACTCTAACCTTCACCAAATTTTACCCACAGTACCCTAGTACCTAGATGCATGCTAATATGAAGAGAAAACACAATTTTAACAAGGTTTATGGGCATTTACCTATTTGTGCAAAATCCTCAAATATAGGCCTATTTGAATGAAATCCTTCTTCGACTCCCAATGTCCAAAGTCTCACAAATTCTGAATTTCTAGCTTCCCTTAGCTCCCTAGATGTTGTAGGGTTCCAATGCAAGAGACTAGAGTCAATTTGGATCAAGAATGATCAAGTTATGAAGGGTTGAAGGAATGGGAATTTTTGTGGAATAAAATTCATGTAATTTCATTCATGAATTAATTCAATGGGATTTTATAGAATTGTGGGCTGCCAAGGGGGGTCCTTGGCTGCCATGGGGGGGGGGTAGGGGAGGTGTCCTTGGCTTGCTTCTAGGTTAAGGCAATGACTTGTGTAAAGGGGTTGGATATTTTGAGTGTTTTTGGTAAAATATCTAAAAAGTAATATCTAGATATTTAACCCACTTTATCCTATGACTAATATCTATCCCCTTATCATTCTAGGTTAGTAACTAACCTCTAGATTAGTGCTAAACTAGGTTAGAGCTAACATGACACTAATCAACTAATTAAACAATAATAAAAACACATAAATCTAAATAATTCCAAATAATTTCTAGAAATTTACCAAAATACCCTTTAGGCTAAAAATCACTAATTTGGTGTTCTAAGCCTATGGCTAAGCTCTCATGGGTATGGCAACTTCTAGGTTAGAGAAAACTAGGGTTTACACTAAGGTTTACTAACAAAAATCACAAAGTCATAAGTCATGACTTAGCATGACTTAGAAAATGGTTTAATCCAACTAAAATCACCAGAAAATCATACCATGACTAAAATACCACTAATAAATAATAAAAATAATAAATTTTCAAAAATCCCCAATTTCAGAAAACAGGGTGTTACAAGTCTACCCACCTTAAAATAATTTCGTCCTCGAAATTTAGATGGTCGTACTCCTCCTAGGTCAAACCTCCAACAATCAGGGACGAAGCCACTACCTAGGCAACATACAAGGTCAACAAGCAAAATATGGGTAGTAGACCTATACTGGGTCATGTCCAAAAATTGGTTGGCAGTTTTAGGTCATAAGGTGTTCTTAAGTCAAATCGAAGCCAAAAGTAACTCCATGGGGTAAATCAGGATGGGGCCTCGGGTCAGGAAAATCGTACTAAGCAAATGAAGCACACAATGGTATGCCTGAGTGGGACACTAAGGTCATGGGTGTAGTATGTTATGTCTAGGTCATGTATGTGAAGTCAGTTTTGAGAAAACAACTAGTCTTGTGCTCCAATTTAAAAGTCACGGTAATGTGTCTACGATGGTCATAATTTAGAGTGGGAAAGGTCTATGGTCTAAATTGAACCAAAATCATGATGAATAGTGGTACCAGGGGGACAGGTTAAATGGAAAATATGTGGTCTCATCTAGGTGCACTAGTCATTCTAGATTAATACTGTCCTATGGTATCAAAACGTACAAGCAATCTAAGGTATCCTAATTGGGAAGGTAAGGGAACAACAATCATCAAGGCTATAGGGTCGTCTACCATCCTATATGAAAATGGGTCATTAACAAATGAGAAATTATTAAAGTTACCATTCCATAAAAAGAAAATTGAAAATTTAGGTACAAACAATCACAAATAGATTTTAGTCTTGACACGATCTAAGTTGATCAATTTTAGGATAAATCGAGACTTGGGCAAGATGGGAATTTAATGAAATCAAGTATGAGCACGAGCATCCAATGATGAAGATCCAGGTCATGATTAAAGTTAATTTAACTGGATACGAATACGAGGTTCATAGGTGATAAAATAATTCCAAGGAGAATTGTCAAGGCTGTTGTGGATAAGATTCTAGGGTAAGTTTAACTGTGTCTCCATCCACGTAGATTAATATATGAAAAAGCGAACCAAAACGCAATAGGTTGATCAGACCATCATGCGCCGGTTCTGATTAGATAATATATTAGTGGGTGTACACCCAATAAAATATACCATGATCAAGCTCGAAAAGGATAAGCTTGTAAAACTTGAGGATAAATTTATAGCATAAGATATAAGTAAGGGTGGAATGATGAAGGAAGAGACATAGTCCAAGATTCTTAACCAATCGGGTCAAGCATTCAAGGTAAGGTACAAGGTTAAGTATTTGAGGGTTCAAGCAGAACACCATCACATGCCAGGTCGAAAGAATTGAGCCAAGGTGGGTCTCTAATTGAAATAAGAATCAATTTGGTATCATGGTAGAGGTTATGGTTTAGCCATTTGACCAGAAAATCATATCAAGAAAATAGAGTACAAGGGGACGGGTTTTAGTGGGACATGGAATACCTACATGAAGGTAGGCTAGTCTAGGTCTTACATATGAAGTTTGTTGGGAGGTAACAGCTAGTATTATACTCTGAATATCTAAGTCACGGTAAAGGACGTCCAATGGTCTAGAATAGAAAGTGGGAGTTCGAGACGTGACAAATTGATGCAAAAATTGAAGAAGATCAATTTAACTCATGAAATAAAATTAATCAGGAATTCAGTAAATAATTTAGGAACACAGTCCTAGGGATAGATAGGCTACTAGATGAATATAGTTAGGGTTCGACCAATCAAGGTCAAGGTTAGAAGGTCTTAATGAGTCTTTATTTGAGGAAAAGTCGAGTAAGTCAGGTTTGGGATACAGTCACATAGATTGGTAGAAAGAGTTTAAGCAAGATGCAAAATAGAGAGGACAGTTCATTTTAATGAAAGGCAATTAGCAAGAGGATTAGATGGCAAGAAATAAATAAGAGTTTTCTCATAATTGTGATTGAGTACCCTAAAAAAAATAAAAGATATTAATCTAATACTAAGAAATTAAAAATCAACAACTACAAAAAAAAAATATTTTAAATCATAAACTAACACCAGGATTCAAAGTTCTACGGTGAATCCTCCAAAACCAAATTCAATCAAGGGAAAAGGAGTTTAAATCGTAATTTCAAATGAGATTCTCAAGGGTTATCCCAGGAATCTCTCAAAGTATCCTAGCAGTGATTGAGTATCCATTCTCTCTAAGCCAATTCCTTCAATCCTATCACAGGCTGTAGTGATACTCTAGTTCGAGTACCACTACATAAACTCGACCTGCATGGGCCACCACTAAAAACGTGTCACGACCCGCACCCTAGAGTAAGGGCACGAGAAGTGGGTACGTCCAGCCTACGCCGCAGTGTCGGCGGTAGAACGCTGTCCTAGGTCAATCATCTAACAGTATAAGGTACCTGTACAGTTTATACTCTCCGAACGGAGGTGACATAACAATATACATCTCAATCACATCTAGGGTAAAAGAACGAAAGACAGACAGATAGATAGATAGATAGTAACTCAAGAGAACAGTATCATAGATGAATAAGTCTAAGTGTCTAGTACAACACAATATCCAGAACTGACAACTCATAATACAAAAAGTCTAAGAGTCTATACATCTCCACATCTCAAAATACAACACAGAAAGTGAGACAAAATGTAATATAGAAAGACTGCCTAGACTAAACTGGTCTAGACTACTGGAACATCCTCCTCAGCTGTAGGTGGAACCTGCTGAGGGTCCTCAATACAAGTATCATCTAGTCCTGCTCCATAATAGGTAGACACCAGGCCTCATCCTCATCCTCTGTAATATTTTCAACAGGTCCAATCAGGACGGGAACGAGCACAAAACATCTCACACAGTGCATATCATGTTAGGAAATACGATACAGGCAATAGAGTAAGATACATGAACTGCTGAAAGGAAATATACGCTGTAAAAGAGATAGCTGTAATGAAATATCTACTATAAATAGAGAACTAACAGTGGCTAGTGAGTCAGAGTACGAGATAGCACATGTGAACGGACGGATTTGTACATGATCGAGTTTGCACATGAATACACTACTTTGGAATTGTTCACACGACTACTAGCACTCCCCCGTATCCCCAATCAATACACAAGGATCTGTACAGGTTACGTTATTGTACATGATATCACATGGGGCCCATGAAAGGGTGCACATAATAGTATACATGAGAGCTCAGTAAACATGAGAGTACATGATCACATGAGTGTACATGAATAATGAAAGCATGGGTGTACATGATGATAGTGAAACACACATAACATGAAGTACCCGATGCTCCGAGGGGGATAACATCTCATGTAAAGATCCATATAGTACCAATCCGTGTTACCAATGTGACAGCAACAAGTAAAGTAATCTAGAGCGAGAAGTAAAGCCTGAACAAGTATGAAACGGTCAGAGAATGTACTTGCCTGCTGAATGAATGTCTGTAGAGAGTATGCTGTCTGAGGAGAGGTGTCTGGCTCCTGATCAGAGCAACACAGGTCACAATGTATCCACAATGGTAAAAATAAAGTATACAATGCATACTATATGATTCTAGGTTAAACTGGTCAAAAGTCAACTCCTGGTCAACACTAATAGTCAAACTAAGTCACAGGAAGTCATACTAGGTCAAATAAGGTCAAACAAGATCAAACAAGGTCAAACAAATTTAATCTAGGTTAAAGTCAACTCCTGGTCAACACTCTAATCAAACTAGTCAAATACTAGTCAATATGATCAATCTGGATCAAGTCTAGATCAAACTTAGACCAACTAAGTCATTGGTCAAACAAAGACTAGTCAGTTAGGGTAATTAGGTCAAACATGGTCAACACTAGTTAAACTAGTTAGGGTTTTAGTCAAACTAGTCAAACTAGTTGATTTAGGTCATTCCTAGTCATTTCTAGGTTAACTAGGTCACTTTTGACCAAATGTTGACTTTGGTCAACCCTTAGTCAACAAGGGTTTTCTAGCAGGGTTTTGGCCCATTAGGGCTAGCCCCAAGCCATAGGCTAGAATCCTAGGCCATAGGCTAATGATGGGGTTTTCATATAAACCTATAACTAGGAGTCACATATATATATATATATCTATATATATAGATATACACTATCTAACCACCACCCAATATCCATATACCCAATGTATGAATAACATATATAATACAACCACATACATATATATATATATATATATATATATATATATTGACCTAAAGTAAACTAGTACAATATATACATATATCTCATATATGTATATACATATATATATAAACTTATATATATATATATACCTATATATATAGAGACATAGAGAGAGAGACAAAGGGAAAGAGAGAGAGACTGAATGAGAGAGAGAGTGAGACAGTGAGAGAGAGTGAGGGACTGAATCAGGACAGGGGGGGGGGTTTTCCAGAACCTGGAACCCAACCATTCCCCCAAACATACACACACATAACACATATACATACATATGTGTATATATACATAACTTCACACACACTCACCCAAATCTCCTCAAATTCGACCTACACTTACAAATACATATATACTACACATATACTCACTAAAATACACTAGTCTAATACATAAATCATTAACAAAATCGAATCAAAATTCGATTTTGAAAACTGGGATTTAATCCCCAAAACTGTGACTGTGCACAGTTGCACTGAAATGGGATAATTCGAAACACGCAACCCAATCGAGCTAAGACTCGCAACTAACGGTTGGTAACTAACCCCCCATAGATACTCTAGTGTCCTAGGTGCCTGAGATACGACCAAGACACGACACAACGTGTCCACGAGTCGAAATTCGAAAACAGGTAAATTATTAGGGCACGTGTCGGCTGAACTTTACGTGTCTCGTGTACACGACACAAGACACGTCGTGTCTCGTGCTCATGGGGGAAAGTTCGCCTAGGGGTCTACTAGGTGTCCACTAACCTGATTCGTGTCCAAGTGTCCGCGTGTCCGAGTTCTACGTGCGTATCAGAGAGGTCTGAAACGCGTGTGCTGTGCCAGTGTACGACCCGTGCGAGTGGATTTTCTCCCTCGACACGACACGTCGTGACACAAGACTTTAGGGGTGTCTTATCAGACACTGCCCCTAGGTCTGTGCCAAGTGGCACGTGTCCAAGTGTCGTGTCGTGTCCACACGAGGGGTCTGGTAGCAGGGGAGCTACGCAGTGCCTCGTGCACAAGTGTCGGGGGTTCGTGTACTTCACACGTGGCACGTGGGGCCACGTGCTCGTGTCAGGGGGTAGGCCTGGGGTCTAGGTTTGTGTCCATGTGTCTGTATTGTGTCCACGACACGTGTGGACACAATACAAAGTGTCAAACACTTGGGATTTAACAGTGTACACAGTGTTGTTTTACAGTGTGTTCGTGTCCTGTTTTGGACACGGACACGACTCGAAGTGTGCTCAGGGTTATGGTTCTATGACCTACACCTATAGAACTAAAAACTTGTTCAAATAGTTTTCAAAAATAATAACATTTAATTTACAGAGGCAATTCATCAAACACTTGAATTAAAACCTAGATACGTGTCCGATACGGACACCAAACCGACTCTAACCTTCACCAAATTTTACCCACAGTACCCTAGTACCTAGATGCATGCTAATATGAAGAGAAAACACAATTTTAACAAGGTTTATGGGCATTTACCTATTTGTGCAAAATCCTCAAATATAGGCCTATTTGAATGAAATCCTTCTTCGACTCCCAATGTCCAAAGTCTCACAAATTCTGAATTTCTAGCTTCCCTTAGCTCCCTAGATGTTGTAGGGTTCCAATGCAAGAGACTAGAGTCAATTTGGATCAAGAATGATCAAGTTATGAAGGGTTGAAGGAATGGGAATTTTTGTGGAATAAAATTCATGTAATTTCATTCATGAATTAATTCAATGGGATTTTATAGAATTGTGGGCTGCCAAGGGGGGGTCCTTGGCTGCCATGGGGGGGGTAGGGGAGGTGTCCTTGGCTTGCTTCTAGGTTAAGGCAATGACTTGTGTAAAGGGGTTGGATATTTTGAGTGTTTTTGGTAAAATATCTAAAAAGTAATATCTAGATATTTAACCCACTTTATCCTATGACTAATATCTATCCCCTTATCATTCTAGGTTAGTAACTAACCTCTAGATTAGTGCTAAACTAGGTTAGAGCTAACATGACACTAATCAACTAATTAAACAATAATAAAAACACATAAATCTAAATAATTCCAAATAATTTCTAGAAATTTACCAAAATACCCTTTAGGCTAAAAATCACTAATTTGGTGTTCTAAGCCTATGGCTAAGCTCTCATGGGTATGGCAACTTCTAGGTTAGAGAAAACTAGGGTTTACACTAAGGTTTACTAACAAAAATCACAAAGTCATAAGTCATGACTTAGCATGACTTAGAAAATGGTTTAATCCAACTAAAATCACCAGAAAATCATACCATGACTAAAATACCACTAATAAATAATAAAAATAATAAATTTTCAAAAATCCCCAATTTCAGAAAACAGGGTGTTACAACATGTCTAGATCCTTGTGTATTGATTGGGGTACGGGAGAGTAGAAGCAGTCATGTGAACAATTCCAAGGTAGTGTAGTCATGTACAAACTCAATAGTATAATCATGTATAAATTCAAGCCGTTCACATGTCTTTCTTGTACTCTATATCACTAGTCACTTGTAGTTCTTTACTTATAGTATATATTTCCAGTACAGTTATCTCTCTTTTTTATGTACATTTCTTTTAGAGCTTCATGTATCTTAATCTATTGCATGCTTTATATTCTTGTCATAATATGAACTGTTGAGATTGTGTGCTCGTTCTTCTCCTGACTGGACCTGTTGAAATATTACAGATGACACCGAGAAGTTTTATCCTGCGTACTATGGAGCAGCCCTAGATGACACCTGTGAGCTGGACTCCCAGGAGAATCCAGTCCTTGCAGAGGACATTACCCCAGTAGTGTAGGCTAGTTAGCCAAACTAGTTATCTTACTTTATTGTCTTTCTCATTTGGATACATTGATGTATATATTTGGGATGTTGTTGTTATTATGGATGTTTTATGGAGATGCTATCTTAGACACTTAGACTTCTTCTCATGTTTGTATTTCATTTGGTGATTTTCATATCATATCTATCTATCTTATCGTACTTCTACCTTAGTTGTGATTGAGCTGTACATTTCTGTATGGTCCTCCGTTTGGAGAGTATATACTGTACAGATATCTTATAATTGTAAGATGTATGTGACCTAGGACAGCGTTCTACCGCCAACACTGTGGCGTAGGCTGGACGTACCCACTTCTCATACCCTTACACTAGGTGTGGATCGTGACATGCTCTTTGTTCTTAAGTTATTTTGAATAACTTTTTTAGTATTTTTAAGTTATTTCCAAAATAAATTTTTTAAATTGTGTTGGAAAATATAAGCAAAAATAAAAATTAATATAAAAAATAAAAATTAGCTTTTGCGAAGTCAAAATGTGCAGTAGAAAGTGTATTTATATTTGGCAACATGAGCTTTTGCGACATCAAATTATGTAGCCAGAAGTATATTTATATTCAACTACATTAGCTTTTGCGATATTAAATTGTGTAGTAGAAAGTATTTTCTATAATAAATAAAAAAATAAATTATGCTTTTGGCAACATGTGTTATGTTGCCAATGTATCACCTTTCTGCCGCACACAAGACACATTTCGCAAAAGGTTTTTTTAAATCTGAAATATGATATGTCGCCAAAAGTGATTACATTCTGCGACATAGGTGATTTCATGTCACCAAAGACTTTTCCAGACAAGGCTACAGCGACATATGTGCGATATAGTCAAATATGTCACAGAAACTCTTTGGCGACATGAATCTAACTTTGTGCAACATATTGCTTATGTTGCTGAAAATGCATTCTCTTGTAGTGGAAGTTGACGACCCTATAGATCGCAGCTCGGTGGGGGCTCACAACCTATAGTAAGTCTCTATCACAGCTCGGTGGGGGCTCAAAATAAAGAGTGGTCAAGTATTGTCATCGTCTATAACAAGGTCCTCGCCTAGAATTACGGGTCAAATAAGTCAAGTCAAGTCAGCAAGTCAAGTCCAGGTCAATCATGTCAAGGGAACGTGGCATAGGATCGGACAAGGACAATCTCAAGAAGTATACAAGAACATGGCAAGATATAACATACAATAATGAAAAGATATAAACTATTTACATGCACATAAAACGATAAAATAAATGACAGAAACAGTAACAACAGGTAATCAAGTATGACGGAAAAAAATAATAGTATAATAAATGCATGTAAATACTATACAGTTCGGCAAGGTGTACTTGCCTGTAGTCTCCAAATATGCGTATAACGGTCCGACTCTGGTATCCTCGATCACACCGTCACAAACTCCTAGAATAAATCAATCTATCAAATAAATGACACATCGATGTCATACTCACACAATTTATATAATTATACCCTATATAACCTTAACTCAATATATTCTAACTAAACTAGCACTTAACCATATTTATAAACTAATAATATATATACTATACTAGTCACATTAACTATCTGACTCAATCTAACATATATAGCATTAAATCTTCCCACTAAAGTAATATTTTAACAACATAAAAATATTATATTTAATTCTAGAAAAATAGTTAGAAATATTTTATAATAATATCTTGTGTATTCTATTCATAGAAAAATGGGCACCAATGTCTCATATTCGTTATTAATATTAATTGACTTGGTTCATAGTTTTGTTCCCAAAATAATAAATTTTTAACGTATTTTAATTCAAAAAAATACTGATCGATAGGTAAAAATATGTTTTTCATATCAAAACATGCACAACAATTAATTTAGAGATGGTATACGAAGTTTCAAATTAATTATGGCTGTACAAAATCCTCTAAAAATCATTATAAATTTATACTAATTAGTTATGGTAACCTATTATAGGCTCAACCAAGGCTAGTTAAACTAATTCTAGGCCTATAGGGTTTATGGAATTGAAATTGACTCTGAAAAGCTATTTTATAGGTCTTGTGTGTCATTTGAAAATAAATAGCACATGAGGACTCAATTGAGTGGGACACCATTGATATGTATGTAGTAGGCTCAAAATAGGTCAAAACTATATATTTGGTCGAATGGTTTAGATCGAGATCGAGTCTCAAATTGAAACTGGAAAACAAGTCAAATGTTACGGTAAAGGTGATAGTTAATATTTTGACCCGAAATTGTGCAAAAAAATATAGTATAAGAGAACATATTTGAATAGGACATGATATATCAAACTGAATGTGGGTTCATCTAGAATACGAATATGGAGCTAGATTTAAGAAATTAATAATTATTGTGTTTCAAGAATCAAAGCTATTGTAAAGTACTTCTATAGTCATAATTGATTATAAAATATAGTTTAATATTAAAATAACCATATTAAATAAATAAAAAATAATAGCAAAAAATCAGGGGGCTTTGTAAAACCCCTATTTTTAAAAGTCCCTTTTTTACTTTTTTTTATATAGTTTACAGTATTGTTATAATTTTTAAAATAACTTGTATTTAATTAGTAACTTTTTAAATAAAAAGTAATTGCTACATTATTGATAATTTGGTGCAAGGAATTTTTACTAAGTATTTAGAAAATATTTCAGTTCTAGGACTTATTTGGTAATTTTATTAAATTATTTTGGAGTCTCTCTCTCTCTATATATATATATATATATATATATATATATATATATATATATATATAAATATATATATATATATATATATATATATATATATATATATATATATATATATATATATATATATATATATATATATATATATAAAATATACTCATACCCAAAATAGAAAAGAAATAGAAATAGAATGGAATAGAAAAAAAGAAAAAAAGAAAGGAAAAAAAGAAAAAAAAATCTAAAACCCCTCAGCCGCAATAGCCCCCCCCACCCCAAGACACGATCCGCAGTAAGTCCCCGACTATATATATATATATATATATCGAGAGAAAGCGAGGGAGAGGCGATCTCTCGACTACAACCCCAACCCTAGACCCACCTCAGCCGTGCGCCGTGCACGGGCCGTTGTGCGCCATCGCGGATCCCCGTCGGATTGTCGGCCGCACGCGGTAATAGCAAAGCGTAGCAGCAGTCGATAATAGCTGCAACAGCAGCATTAAGCACAAGGTACCATCTTCTTCGTACCCCTTCTTTGCGTATATTTAACGAAATTCGTTTTCGTAAAATCTTAGGTACAACCCGTATGGCCATATAGGAACCCCACTAAATAGTTCGGATCAAACTAATAGGGATTCGACGAAAGCTCGAATCGAAAACATGATTAAAACCTGTTTGAAAACAGGACACCAACAGTCCCAAAAACCCATATTTGAAGCTCAATTCCGATCAATCTGGTAACAATTAAACAGAGTTCAAGACAACCTAAAGGAATACAAAACCCTTCTTGTAGAGTTAGTTTTCATCTACTGTACAAAAATTAATTCATTGGTAAAGTTTGGGAAAAACAATTTTCAAAAACTACAAAAATTGATAATTTTTTCCGATAAGGCATGTGCCCTGACAAACCGGGCTACGTGGTCGCAAACCATTAGCATCAAAAGATGCGTATGGACGTTTTCGACGTGTGGGATTCAAAAGAACTCAATTTCGTTGTGCGTGCGCGACGAAATCGAGGCGTATCCGTCAAAATACCCCATATCGGCCCTTTTGTAAACTAGCCCATAACTTCGTGCATGTTCGTCATCTCGAGACGAAATTTGTGCCAACAGGACCGTATCATTTTTGTGGTCCTGTATGCCAAGTTTGATCCGATTCTGAGAAGGTCGACCGGAACGCCCTTTTGGCGGGCCTGCGACCCGATCCAATGGACGAATTTGTGCATGGCCCATCGGAGTCCAACTTTGGACATACAGTTGGATTCGTCTCGTCAAACTAGACCCGTAGATATATAGTTGATGACTTTAGAGACCGTAGATACTGGCACGCTTTTCGGTGCAAAGCAGGTCTAACGACGAACATCATTTTGATCCAAAATTATGATTTTACCCCTGTGTCCAGAATTAAAATTTTGGGTAGGCATTCTTAGACATTTATTTCATACCAAACGTATTGGTGATGTCTGTTTATGCATCCGAAGATTGTTGTGCGAGTTGGACTTTTGTGTGACACACTGAGTGGTTGGTATTATTGGTTTCACCAGCAAAGGACCCAGACGAGTGCATTTGTTGTTTGTTTTCAATATTGCTAATTCCTATATCACACTGTTATTTACATACTATACACTATTCTTGACACGCTCGTCACACGATAGTACCTCATGTTTCTTGTTTATGTCATGTTTCCTGCCTTGTACATGGTGTCGGGAAAGGGAAGTACTAATAGATATGTGATCAGACCTTAGCCCATGTTTATTTTCCGGCACAGTAGACCTTGTTAAATAAAGTAGACCTTGTTAAAAGTAGACCCTGTAATTAACTTAGGCCTTGTGGTGTAACTGTTCCCAGACCGATCATATATCGAAAGGTACTTCAAATCACATAGATAGCATTCCCTGTTGTTTACTCTTTAACTGTTGTCGTACATATATTCATGTCTACATTTCTCATGTCTCTTCTTACCAGTATCCTGATTACATGTATTTTATGGCTAACTTTTGTCCTATAATGGTTATTATATATTTGGAACTGCACTCAATGAATTGTACTCGTTCCATTCCTGACTGAAAACCAACATTTTTCAGGTTAATTGTGACTTATCTTAGCCATGGGGAGATACAGGTGTACTTGCAGGCCAAAACCTATAGATTAGCTAGATAAATGAGTTGTATTCATTTTTAATATTTGTAAGAACATTGTACTTTCTTTAAATATAAATCTTGTAAATGTTTAGAAATATGAATGAGCAATAAAGATTATTTTTCAGCATTTTGTTTTATTATGGCCTGGACAGCGTACTACTGCCGACACTGCGGCATAGGCTGGCTTGGACACGCACTTGTATCCCAAAAGCGGGTGCGGGTCGTGACAAGTTTTTTTGGTGGTCCATGCAGGTCAGTTTTTGCAAAATTGTACGAACTTGTGATAGTACTTAAGTTAGGCATACTATTTCGAGCCTGCGACTAGGAAATGCTCATTCACAAGTTAGGGTTAATTTGATTTTAGGAGAATGGCTAGGACTAAAAAATCCTATCCAAATTGACTGTTGGGTAGTTAAGGTTACTATGTAGGTCGTGTGATTCAGCCAACGACTTTTTGAATTCTAAACCCTACTGGATAATTGAGGAATTCTCCTATGAGGATACCTTACTTTATTCTGACATGACGATAGGATCCAATGTGGGTAGACAACCCATTCTATAACTTAGGCCTTCCTAGAATTCAACCCTTAAACCTTGATAATTTATTCAAATTATCTTTTCTGCCCTCTCTAGATATTATCACTGTTACCCGTACCAATTAGTATTTACCATTGGCCATAAGTAACTGTTTTCCCTAGCAGTCTATATTTTATTTCCACCCATTGTGTTGAGCCTAACATGATCTATTATCCTTATATCTACTCCAAGTTAGCTTTGTCAAAATTCAAGATATATATGTTTTCCCCACGATCTTGAATATTAGAGGTACAAAAATCAAGGTTTATATTTCTCTTGCCTTCGATCTTTTCTTTCTAATCAATCGTTGATTTTCAAAACTGACATTTTCATCAAAGGCAGATACTTAAATTTTCTATCATAATCAACTTGTTTGAACTTCTAAAAACTCCTTTGAAATTCTTAGGGATATAGTTGGAAAAATAAGGATGAATTACGTTGGCAAGACAACAACGCACTGTCGCCAATTATCTGAGTTATGGAGACTGCGGGGTTCACTGCAGCCAGCAGCGCACTGGCGAGACAGGATCCCTAAAGTTGATATTATTTCAAGTAAACGTAGGTTATCGAATGTAGATAAAACTATGTTTTAGTTGTCCTCTTTCGATCTTAGTTATCTTTATGTCAATATTGGATAGAGTTAATAAAATATTCAATGTCATATCATATTTGAGTCACGAAACCAAGGGTTTACTACAACCAGGGTATATTGGCGAGGCATAATTCTTGATAAAATAACTTCAGATGTGATTACAGTTTTCGAATACTGTAGAGGTTAGAAAAATGACTTGTATGTCCCATTGATTCAAAGCTAATACTAGTAGAAATTTTATAAGTAGGGGAGCATGCCTCTCAACCTAGCATCTCGTTGTCTTTATAACCTAGGTAATTGACTGACACTAATAGGTTTACCTAGACTATGGAGTTTAAAGGTCCCTAACCCATTGGTCGGCCAAGGCCTTAGACAAAAAGATAAGCAGGACAACGATAGAGGCACCAATACCGGACGAGTCGTAGATTTTGATGAACTTGAACTACTTGTGCCTTCTTTCAATCATCGCGTACTTATATTTTTGGAATACCTTGACTAATGCTGCTATTATAGCATAGTTTTTGTGATGACCATAGTTTGTATTACGTATTTTGGGATACGTGTACGTATCTGACTCGTATTGCATGTCTCATGGCTTGGTTCGGCTTGTTTGGGTTGGCTTGGTTCGGCTTGGGTTGCTTATTGGTTCATCATGAACCAAGAGGAGAATCCTTACCTACCTCCACCATCCCCATTTATTAACCCAACACTCTTTCTCTCTCCTCATTCACTCTTCTTCTTCCTCACCATTACTCTCCACCAACACCCAAGAGCCCTAGGCAAGTGCAACTTGCTTTATGATGGATCTCAAGTTTTATTGTTCCATTCTCTTCTTTACATGATTATAAGCCTCTTTAGAACTTGGAGTTTTTAATTTTTATGGATAGATTCTTCTAAATCTACGTTGTAACTTGGGGTTTCATGAGTTCATGGATTTTTTCTTGGTTTTGATCTACTAAAACTTGTTATTTTCGAAAACTAATAGTTCCATGAGCAAGAGCACGAAATTTCATATGAGTTTGGTTTTTGATTCACCTTATTTCGAGTTAAAATGAAGTTTTTATGGCCAAAACAAGTTTTCTGAATTTTTCATGTCGACTGAGTGAAATTTTACGCAGGAAATCCTGAAATTGCGTCTTTTACGCTGGATAGCATCAAGAATGTAAGATTTTACGCAGGGAATCCTGAAATTGCGTATTTTACGCTGGATAGCATCCAGAATGTAAAATTTTACGCAGGGAACCCTGATATTGCGTATTTTATGCTGGATATCATCCAGAATGTAAGATTTTATGCAGGAAATCCTTATATTGCGTATTTTACGTTGGATAGTATCCAGAATGTGAAATTTTACACTGGAACCCTCCCCTTTTGCATATTTTACGCAGAATTGAATTTTTGGCGTAAAAAGTGCACAGAATGACTGTTTTTGCCAAGTTTAGCTATTTTTTTAGCCAGAATTTCGAAAAACTTAAAACATACAAGTTTTAGATCTTTGTCTTGCCTTTTCGAATATCTCTGGAGCACCTCATTTTGGGTTCGTATGTGGAAGTTATGCCCCGTCTCCCTTGAGCCGCATGATTCCTCCACAACTCTTTCACCCTGCTTATATTTAGTTATTGCATATACGCTTATACCAGGTTAAGTATTAATTTTAAATATGTTTCATGACATGATGGTGACCAGTTGTGGTGCACTTTTGATAAATGACATGACATGATAGTGGCCCGTCGTAGCGCACTCTTGACAGTGAATTTGACATGATATATATATCTCGAATGCTGTTGCGACGGCTAGCATATCATGACAAAATTGAATGACCTGGACACCGTGGGCGATTGCGTTTGTACAAATAAACTAGTAGCGTCTTGCATCATGTCTAGGATAGGGATCCCTGAGTACCACGGTCGGAATACCTACAGTAATTGACTAAGGCTAATAAACTAAAATAATTCAGTAGACATGAAGAGATTCCCAGCTACAGGCAATCCCGTTATCTGGGCGCATTAAGTGGACTTGTAGCCTACCGACGAGTAGGGCATATTTCCAGTACACGGTCACGTGTTACATTCTTCATAAACGGACATTCGACCCGGATAACCGGGTGGTCTGCAGGGCTTGTGGCTGTTGGGATAATCTCATTGCATCTTGCTAATAACTAGGCCTGTGATAACCTTAGTTAGTTAAAAGTATTAAGCCATACTCTTGATTGGCCGTGATTGATTGGATGGAGTTTATTCCAGCTTAGTCTTATCCTGATCCTGTACAAGATTGTGACATGACATGATTATTGATGCTTACCTTAACAATAACGATCGGGGGTCCAGTTCTGTTCAGGCGAAGGGTTACAACCCCGGTCCTTGTTTGGTTTAAGGGTTGTACCCTGGCTCCCGAAGCAGTTCTGTGTCCTCTCTTCGTTTATTGTCTTATTGCAACCCCATGCCATGTTTGTCATGTTTTACCTTACCTTAATACCATAATTATTTAGACTGGCCTTAGCGATAAAGATTGGGGGTCCAGTTCTGTTCAGGCGAAGGGTTACAACCCCGGTCCTTGTTTGGTTTAAGGGTTGTAACCTGGCTTCCGGAGCAGTTCTGTGTCCTCTCTTCATTTATTGCCTTCACTGTACTAATAGTATTTGAGACAGGTTTCTATTCAGGTGAAGGGCTGCAACCCCGGTCCTTGTTTGGTTTAAGGATTGTGACCTGGCTACCTGAATGGTTTCCTCTTACTCAGTTTACTGTTGTTATCTCTATTATTATCAGTTCTTTATTTATTATCTTTAATATTCTATTGTGATTTGTTGGTTTTAGTTCCTAAGTGAAGCCAACTTTGTGGCACTTGCTCTTTTTGGGGTTTGACCCAGCTGGTTTTGTGTGGCCAGATATCGAAGCAGCACCAGAGGATCTACCTGTCTTCCAGCCAGATAGTGACCACCAGGCGTAACCCTGGCAACGAGTGGGTTTTTTTTTGTCCTTCCACTTTATTGTAAAAATTATTCTTTTGAGGCGTTTTGCTGGCGAGCACGTGTTAGCTCGTATTGCACCTTTGTTTACTGTCCTCCTACAGGCTGTAACATGATTGACAGATCCTAGGGTTGATCATGTATGACTGAACTCTTGCTTGTCTTGATATTTTGTACGACTAGCTTCATGATCATCTAATATGTAATGTATGGGACGCCTTGCTATTATATATTTGGTGCTCTGACATCTTGTAACTATTATTGCTTGCTTGAGATTGAGACAATAGGCTGGTTCATGACCATAGGAGACTGTTGGCTTGTAGTTAAACCCTCATGTATCTAGACAGCCGTGACCGTATAGGGAGGTGGGTTGCACTTTAATATACGTAGCTGGCTATGTACGCCCCCGCTCTCCAGTATTCTGGTTCTGGGGCGTTACATGGTTTAAGTGGTGGCCCATGTGTAAGTCCTAAAAATTAAGTTGCACCCATCAAATAAAGCACAGAAGTCCAAATTGCGCACCCATCAATGAAACGCGCTAACATAAACAGCGCTACAAATCAACCGCGCTAGGTTGAACTGTGCCAATGCCCAAGCGTGCTATGCTGACGTGGCAACGCCATCATTACCTGACAAGAAGATCAAATCTTTTGATAGCCTGACAGCCCGAAAAATGAGGAGTCTGTTCGTTTCTCGTGCCGCACCGTATTCTAGGACAACTGTCCAAATCCTAGTGCGGTCTAGCTGCCAAAACCTAACGCGGTCCAGATGTCAAAATCCAGCGCAATCTATTGACCAGAGCTGAGCGTAGTTTGAAGCTAGTGCTATTCAATTAGCGTGATCCATCAAGCTTTTGAAAATAACTGACATTTACTACGTGGATTATATGCCATCAATTGCTCGCCACGTGGCAACCGCCTGTGTACGACCAAGCGCATTTCAATCAAACAATGCCACGCGTCTGGATACGGTTAGCCCACGATCGAGCAACTGCCCAAAGGCCAGCGCAGTTTGAAGTCTGCGCAGTCTGTCACTGGCGCAGTCCATTGTGCGCAATCCAAAATAACTACAAAATAGTTATTTCTAGAACTCTATAAATAGAGTTTCAAGTTCTTCATTAAGGGGGATCAAGATTCAAGATCATCAGATATCAGAAGTTCTTGTCCAAGTGCTGCTGCATTCTTCAGAGGCTATCCTCTTCAAAGTTCACATAGTCCAAGGGATAAAGCGATCGTCTTCAGATCAGATTCCTACAGTTGTACTTTCCTAGAATTCATTGTACTCTTGTACTATTCTTTAAAGTTTGTGAAATAAAAGACTTTTGTTTTTTGCAAACAAAATGGCAACTCTACTGGGGACGACTTTCTCCTCCGACGAGGAAGTGACAACTCAATGTGACGCTGCGTCTATCGGAAAGACGCAGAAGACGCTGGTTGTGAAGGTCAACCAGACTGCCTACGAAGCGATGATCAACTCTGGGGCTAATCGTCGCACTGTGGCCTCTGCCAAGAGCAAGGTCCATTCAGTGTGGACCCCGAAGTCCTTCGCGCAGCCTGTTGTTTCTTCTGACAGGAGGCCAGTATCCACTTCTGCTCCTGCGTAATCCATCTCCCTCTCTGCTAAAGTACAATCAAGAGCTCCTACAGTCCAAGCGCAGCACACTACTCCTCTTGCCACAGTGCAATCTACAACTTGTGCTGCTGTGGCAAAGTCTAAAACTTCTCTCCCTTTGGCGCAGTTGGAGGCTCCTTTCCCTTTTGTGCAATCCACCACTCCTTCAACCAGAGCGCAACCTAAGCCCTCTATAGCCAAGGCTTCACTTGCTGCTTCTTCCAGAACTCAGGTTGCACCTCCTGCTTGTTCTATGGCCAATGAGCCCTCTGTCATCATCTCCAGAGGGCAAGTTGCTACCTCTTCTGTTCCTGCGCAACCCACAGGGGGTAGTCTTTTGACTATTCTTCCTCCGTCTCAGCACAAACGGAAAGGCCCTTTGGGCTTTTCTCAATCTTCCGTAGTCCAAAACCTAGAAAACAACAGAGGGAAACGCTCTTTGGCCAACCCTTCGTCACAAAATAAAAGAAAAGGCCCTTTGGTCTTTTCTCAGTCTTCCACGATTTTTACCTCGGAAGATCCATCTGAACATGCCTCGGCACCAAACAATACAAAAACTCTCTCAAACAAGAGTTCTTCTCTCCTTGCTAAAGAGAAGAATATTGATCAGAGAGGAATTTTGCCTACTCCAGTAGCACACTTCCAAGATCTCCTAACTCTTCGGATATCCCGCTCAAAGCAGGGGAAATTGCTAGTGTCTCAGACAGAAGCCCCTGGGGGTGAGTTTGCCGATTTACGAACTTATCTTAATAAACGCAGGCAACCAACGCCGAAGGCGAACTTGCATCAAAATCAAACTTCCAAGAGAAAAAATCCTAACACCTATGCCAACGAGTTGAGTACTTCTCTGTATACTCACGGGACAAAGCATCTGAAGAATCGGAATCATGTTCCGAATGTCGTCAAAGAATATATCCCTGATCTTCGGGAACACCTCAAGCAGAAGCGGAACAACACCTCAACACCTCCAATCCAACCATTGGAACACCACTTTAATCACAAGGTGGTTATCAAGTGTTGTTGCCAGACGACAAAACGATCTGTCTTCGATCGTTTAACTTCTCAACCAATGTCAGAAGACGAAGACAAGGTGCTCTATGCCTCTGTAAATATGGCTTCCCGAGACACTAGGGGTAGGAAGTGTTCAAAGCACGGCAAATCCCGTAAGCCCAGTCAACGATATTTGGATTTACTCCATGAATCCTCTGAAGGAGTATTCCGACACACCCGATCCCGAAATCGAGATACAGTCGGTCATAGGAATCTTCTCCAAGATCCCTCTGGTCACTTCTCCATTTCTCACTCAGGGGATGATTCTTTCTCTGATTACGATGCATATAGCGAAAGCTCTGAGCAGACAGTGTCTTCAACTGTACCCAGAGAAGTGTCAGCTTATGTTGTTACTGAAGATCCAGACGCTTCTAGTTCGGCAAGTCAAGAGCAACGAATTGCCGTACTGGAAGATAAATTGAAGACCATGGCTGAAATGATCACAAGTATCCATACTGTTATCATAGCTCAACATAAAGTATCACCGACTGCACCTGCTGTAAATCCCGAGGTTATAGCATCATCGGTGCCTGTCAATGCAGGTCTGGGGGTACCATCTCCTCTAGTAGCCTCAATACCTATTCAAGTTACACCCAGTCATTCAGGTGCTGGGGTTAGTGCTTACCATGCTGTTCCTCCTCCTCACCCAGTAAGCCAGCCTATTACTTCTCCATCCTCAGGAGATGCTAATGAGGCTATAAAACTACTACGTAATCAGTTCGAGACCTTCAAAGAGAAAGACGGTGTACAGAGGCTGGGGATCAAACAACCTTATCCAGTGGAATAAAAGGAAGTCCCATTCCCTCCAATATACAAAATTCCTACGATTATGCTGTTTGACGGCAGCACTTCTTCGAGTCAGTTCATTAACCATTTTGAGGTAATAACTGTCCAGCTCCAGCCAAGCGATGCTCTTCTTACTAGAGTCTTCGTCGGCTGCTTAGCCGGCACAGCATATGATTGGTACCACAGCCTGCCTGACGGCTCTATCACTTCCTTTGCCGGACTCAAGCAGATATTCCTAGAACGATTCTACGAGGGTATCAACGATATGACTATATCCGCCCTCAATAAGATCAATCAAAGACATAATAAAACTACTGAGAGTTTCATTGAACGATTCTGCCGAGAAGCACTCAAAATGCCTCCCGGAACCCCATCTGTCGTAACGATAGACACTTGTAAGTTAAACTTGTTGTCTATCATCAGCATGTGGACGGGGTCAACACAGTTCTAGGACTGGCCATCATTCATTGTCAATGCTAAAGCAGCTGAAGTTAGCACGGAGAAGTTCAAACAGTTGGGGGTACACATGTCTAACCCTGATCGAGATGAGCCTTCTGCATCCGGTAGCGGTAAACGCCAGAATAAACGCAAGGGCAAAGAAACCTTGAATATCAACCTCAAGAGCAAGAAATCTTTAGCCATTAACGTGGCTCAACCCACGTCTACCTCTGCTCCTTCTGCACCTCCACCAAAAGAACCTCGCCCAAAAGTAGAGTATTCCTTTGATGAAAATGATACAGCGAGCATCTTCGACTGTTTGCTTAAAAGCAATAAATTGCAAATCTCTGACCCGAAGAAGCCTGACGAAGTCGGTAAGACTGACCACCCTAAGTATTGTGTTTATCACAGGTTCATAGGGCATCATACTCGGGCATGCTATGTGTTCAAAGGCAAGAGTCAAGAGTTGTTCAACGCCGGTGTCATCACTCTCCAACATGATGAAAAGACTGTTACGGCCAATATGATTTCTGCACAGTTCAATGATTTCCTGCCACAAGTGGTGCAGAGTGGCATCATCCCCATTCCTAGGGCCACTCTGGAGATTGAAAATCTTCCTTCCCCACGAAGTGAAGGTCTTGTCCCCTTATCCCTTGGTAATAGCGAGATCATGTGGATTCATCCAGATCTTGTTTCAGATTTCGAAGTTCCTTCTTCCTCCAAGCAAAAAGAACACTCTAAGGGCAAGACAAAGAGCTGCAATATGGTGTCTTTTGACCCCATAGTTGAAGAAGATATCCTATTGGGCACCAGGTCAGGAAAAACCTATCTACGGGAGCATCCCAAAACTCAGGAGGATCCTGCTTCGTCTTCCGAGGCTGTTCCTGTGCAGCCTGTCTCTACAGAGGGCATCCCTTCTACATCATTACCGGTTGTGGAACCAACTCTTCCTAAACCGACAGCAGCCGACAACGACAAACAACAAGTCCACTTCGACAAAGTTTTGAAGAAGTCTTTCCTCTCTGGACTTGAAAAGCTATATAAATTTGATATGTTGGCTCAATTAGCCAACACACCAGCCAGGCTATCCATCTTCGAGCTCTTACGCCTCTCTAAAGAGACTCGAGAAACACTGAGTGAGGCTTTGATGCAGGCAGAAACTTTTCTAACTCTTCTCAAGAAACCTGAGTCAGAACCTGTCTCTTGTCTCCACTGTCACAGTGTGCTGGAATTAATTCCAAACATCACCTTCACATAAGATGACATGTTGATGGAAGACAATCGACATGACCGTCCTCTCTACTTTACAGGATATGTCGACACCATGAAGGTCGATCGTATTCTGATAGATCCAGGGTTAGCACTCAACATCATGCCGAAGACGATGTTAGATGCTCTAAAGATTCCAGTGCATAGCCTCTCTGGCACTATCACCACCATCCTGGGATTCAACCAGGGAATGAGTGAACCTTTAGGCAAGATACACCTAAAACTCCAAATTGGCAATCTTTGCACGAAGGTGACCTTCTACATTATAGACAACTATAGTTGTTCTTACAATGCTCTTTTGGGAGACCATTCCTTCATGAACACAATATTGTTCCTTCTACTCTCCATCAATGCTTCAAATACGTTGATGACAAAGGAGAAGTCAAAAAAGAAGTTGCAGATCTCTACCCGTTTAAAGGCGTTGAAGCATATTGCAACGACGCTCGCATGTACAAAGAAGAGTTTATGAAGGTAGTATTAGCCATGGACGGTGAGGAAGAACAAGAAGCAGTGCCCAATGACACTCTCATCATACCTTTCAAAGGGCGTGTTTCTCATCCTCAATCCTCCAAACCACTGGCTATTCATCTGTCAGCCCAGAAGTAATCAACTGGTGATAATCAAGATAAAAGGGAGCTCACCTCTTCTGAGCCGCTGGTTGTCGACTTACGTCGTAACAAGGATAAAAGGGAGCTCACCTCTTTTGAGCTACTGGTTATCGACTTACGTCGTAACAAGGATAAAAGGGAGCTCACCTCTTCTGAGCCGCTTGTTATCGACCTTCGTCGTAACAAGCCTAAACCTCCCTGCTCTTCTTTTCCTCCTCTTGTAATCGATCTGACCAAGCCAGCTAAGGCTAAAGGTCTTGTTGTAAATACGGATGTACAAATCAATAAAAAAGTATCTACTTTCCAGTATACTGATGTCATTTATCATGCTAAATGCTATTTGGATATGTTAGATAGCTTTCCATCATTTACGATAGGGGTCGAACAATCCCTTCAGACAAAAGTATTATTTGAACATCCAGATGACTCATATTTTGTCGTCCCTTCTCGAAAGAGAGGTGAGAGTCCAATAATTTTTAGTAAAGGACCAGAACAAAAATTCAGCTATATGGATGATAGCAAAAATAACGACATGGGACATCTCCAACTTCGTCGTTATAGTCAACAATCAAAAGACATCATCCGAAAGATGGGTTATGACTTCAAGAATGGCCTCAATTATGGCAAGGGTAGACGAACACCTATCCGTACGGTTGTTCCGAAAGGAAAATCAGAGATGTATTATAGTAGGACGAAAAGAGGTCTCGGATATACTTTGCCTCCGATCTTATCTCCAGAAGTCTCCGAATCCGATAATGAGGAGCGCTCTGACTCTTCTGATTCCAGATTATGGGATTCTGACACCAGTGTCGACCAAGTTCATCGATTGATCGTATCTTCTAACATGGTCTCCTTTGAACTTCCAGAAGGCTATGACGAGGATATCGAAGAAAATCCCAAAACAGATCCTTGGGTTCAACGAATGGATACCCAATGGGAACTCCGATTCGAACAACGGGAACCTCCTACCGAAGATCAATTGGTTCAAATTGATGTAGGAGAAAATTGGTCACCTCGTCCAATATTCATCAGTAAGAACCTCCCAGAGGCGGATAGGCAAGAATTAAGTCTTCTTATTCGAGAATATATTGATGTTTTTGCTTGGAATTATAAAGACATACCAGGATTAGATCCCAAAGTTGCTACATATAAATTGAATATTTTTTCTAATACAAAGCCAGTCAAATAGCAGCAAAGGCGGTTCAAGCCAGAAATGATGGACGCAATTGATGATGAAGTCAAAAAGCTTATAGCTTGTGGCTTTATTCGAAAAGAACAACATCCAGATTGGTCAGCCAACGTTGTTCCAGTCTTGAAGAAAACTGGCAAAGTTCGAGTTTGCATCGACTTTCAGGATCTTAATGAAGCTTGTCCCAAGGATGAGTTTCTTCTCCCTATTACAGATGTCATGATTGACAATACTTGTGGGTTTGAAAGGATATCCTTCATGGATGGATTCTCTGGATACAATCAGATTCGGATGAACCCTGAAGATGAAAAACATACTTCTTTTCGCACCCCTCGCGGAGTCTATTGCAACACTGTGATGCCATTTGGTCTCAAGAACGCTGGTGCAACTTACCAACGAGCTATGAGTACCATCTTTCGAGATCATCTTCGTAAGACTGTCGAATGCTATGTTGACGATATTGCTGTCAAGAGTCGTCTAAAGGAAGATCACATCCAAGATTTAAGAACCATCTTCGATCTAATACGCCAACATCAGTTAAAAATGAATCCCACCAAGTCATTCTTGGGTGTCTCTAGTAGTAAATTTCTCTGCTTCGTCATTACCTCTAAAGGTATACACGTGGATCCCGAGAAGATCAAAGCCATTCAAGAGATGCGTCCTCCACGCAACTTAAAAGAGCTACGAGGATTACAAGGTTGACTTGCGTACATCAGGAGGTTCATTTCAAATTTGTCTGGACACTGTAGACCGTTTACTCAATTAATAAAAAGGGTGTATCTTTCGTTTGGACCGAAGAATGTCAACAAGCATTTGATGATATAAAGCGGTATCTGATGAACCCACCAGTTTTAGTGCCACCAATCTCAGATATACCATTCTTAATGTATGTCCGTGCTATGGATCATTCATTGGGTGCATTACTTGCCCAGAAGAACAAAGAAGGCCATGAACAAGCCATCTACTATCTTAGTCGTACTATGATTGGTGCTGAACACTGTTATAGTCCGGTTGAGAAAGAATGCCTAGCTCTTATGTTCGCTGTTCAAAAGACTCGACATTATATTATTGGCCAAACCATTCTCGTCATTTCTCGAGTTAATCCTCTTCGGATACTGATGAAGAAGCCTAGCACACTCAATTCTCGACTGGCTACATAGCCATTCTGCTAGCTCAATACGACATGGTTTATGTTTCGCAAAAGTCTATTAAGGGTCAAGCACTGGCTGACTTTTTAGCAGCTCATCCTGTTCCGGAGACATCAAAACTTTATGACGAAATTCCAGATGAAACATTGGAATCAAACATGATCTCGAAAGAATTTCCTACCTGGCGTCTGTTCTTCGACAGAGTGTCCCAGATCGGACCAAATAGGACTATTGTTGCAGGAGTTGGAATTATAGTAGTCTTTCCAGAAGGATTAGCTATCCAAAGAGCTTATTCCTTAGATCAACCATGCTCTAACAATGTGGCTGAATACAATGCCTTGCTTATTGGACTCCAGCTAGCTAAACAGTTGGAAGTCGAATATCTTGAAGTCTATGGCGATTCTAAACTAGATGTCAATCAGGTTAGAGGAACATACGAAGTTCGCCATCAAGATCAAGTGCCCTATCATGAAGCAACAATTTACATGGCTACATCATTCAAGGCTTTCTTTATTGAATACGTCCGACGAGCTTGCAACACTGAGGCAGATGCTTTAGCTAATCTCGCAGCAGTCTTAGCAATTTCCGTCAAGAGACAACAAGTGGTTGTTGTTTCCAACAGAGAGTTGTTCTGTATTGAAAACAATCGCAACATTGAGTTCAGTAACTTCGTCGAAGTCAATGTTATCAATGAAGATTGGAGAGCCCCTTTCATCGATTTCGTAGTTTATGACATACTTCCTGAAGATCCTAAGAAGGCTACGAGTATTCGTCGACGATCTCTTCGATTCTACTACAATCAGACTACCAAGACTCTCTATCGACGGACTTATGATGGCCTACTCTTGCGCTGTCTTGCTGGTGATGAAGCAAAGCAGGTATTGCGTGAAGCTCATGATGGTGTCTGCGGAGCACATCAACCCGGCCCTAAACTACAGGATCGTATCCGACGAATGGGTTACTACTGGCCCTCTATGGTGTCTGATGCCATCGAATATGCAAGAAAATGTCGAGCCTGTCAAGTCCACGCAGATTTTATTCATCAACCGCCGGAATTCCTTCATCCGACTGCTACTTCCTGGTTTTTGAAGCTTGGGGTATGGATATTGTAGGTCCCATCAATCCTCCTTCTTCTAAGGGACATTGGTTTATACTAGCAATAACTGATTATTTCTCCAAGTGGGCCGAAGCTATACCTTTAGCTGAAGTCAAAATCAGCAGCGTCATCAACTTTGTCAAATACCATGTTATTTACAGGTTTGGTGTACCTCGACGAATCATTCACGACAATGGACCTCAGTTCATCAGTCAAAAGTTTACCAGGTTCTGTGACGATTATCGGATTGACAATGTCGCCTCTACAGCTTACAACCCTGCTGCTAATGGCTTGGTTGAAGCCTTCAACAAGACTATTATCAAGCTCCTTAAGAAGTTTGTGTTTACTAACAAACGAAATTGGAGTGAAAAGCTTGGAGAATGTCTATGGGCCTACCGTACTACGGTCCGCAACCCCACAGGCTGTATACCTTTCTCTCTGGTTTACGGTTGTGAAGCAGTTCTACCTCTGGAACTTCAAATTCCTTCCTTGAGAATTGCCATCGCTAATGAACTTACTACGGAGAACAATGATCTTCTTCGACTTCAAGAACTGGAGGCGCTCGACGACTAGCGGCTATTGGCTCAACAACATATTGAATTATATCAAGCCCGCATCTCGAAGACTTTTAACCGCAAAGTTAAAATCAGAGCCTTTCTGAAAGGAGAACTCGTTCTAACAGTCAGACGTCCTATGACTATGACTCACATGAGCAAAGGCAAGTTTGATACAAAATGGGAAGGGCCTTATATCGTGAGTAAAGTCTTCTCAAATGGAGCCTATCAACTCACAGAGCTGGACGGTCGAGTTGCGATGATGCCTATCAATGACAAATTCCTTAAAAAGTACTATGTATGAATGTAAAAGGGATTTCTTATAAATACGACAAGACAGTTCATAAATAAATTTTAATTTTATTTCATCATAAACGATGTTACATGATATCAAGGATGAGAATCATTATCGTCCTTTTTAAAGACAGAACGAGGACCACTGCCGTCCTTTTTCAAAAATATAGTCGACAAAAGAGCCGAGGACATCCTTGCTCGATTTCACTAGAAACGCACAAGCGGCCATCCTCATAGCCTCCTCTTCTTCAGTCTTCCCTGTCTCGACTAGGAAGGCCAAGATATCCTATGGTGGCTTGGGTGCAGACGAACCTTTGCCCGCCTCCGTCTGCTTTGGCTGGGTTGGTTCGGTTGGACGTTCCTCAGCGACTTCTTCGACCTTTGGGACAATCTCAGCCTTCTTGGATGCATCTTCAGACGATATTTTATGTTAAAATTGAAACTGATCATTCCATCTAAATTTTTGTTCTATTTATAAGCATAGCTTCATGAGACAGTCGATTACGTGAACCGAAGTGACGTATTCTTCACAACATTCATTCCATTCATCCGACTGTTCATCCGTTCATTCCATTCATCCGAAGGTTCATCTGTTCATTCCATTTATTACGACGGTTCATCGTTCATTCCATTTATTACGACGATTCATCCGTTCATTCCATTTATCCGACGGTTCATCCGTTCATTCCATTTATTACGACGGTTCATCCGTTCATTCCATTCATTCAACGGTTCATTCGTTCATTCTATTCATCCGACGGTTCATCTGTTCATTCCACTCATCCGACGGTTCATCCGTTCATTCTATTTATTATGACGGTTCATCCGTTCATTCCATTTATTACGACGGTTCATCCGTTCATTCCATTTATTACGACGGTTCATCCGTTCATTCCATTCACCCGACGGCTCATCCGTTCATTCCATTCATCCGACGGTTCACCTGTTCATTCTATTTTGGTTTACTCGTTCATTCTATTTTGGTTCACCCGTTCACTCCATCCAATTGACGGTTCATCCGTTTATCCCGACGATTCATTTCGTTCATACATTCTGATGACTCATCCGATCATCCATATCGGCAACTTGTTATGTATTGATTACCTCTGATTAAGTTGTCTATCGAAATAATGATATTCAAAAAAAAATTATATTCTGCCATGTCCACATTACCTCTGAGCAGATATAATGAATATAATTATTTTCTAAATCAAGAAATATATCATGTCCTGAACCTCTGAATATATTTTCTATCGCTATTATTTATATCCGTAATGGGATATGCAACAAATAATAGATCCACAAAATAATGTCTGTTCATTGATCAAGATAAAAGACGTGACAAAAAGACATATCACAAAGAAGAAAATACAAAAAGTTTTCTTATTCAGCCGAAGGGGTCATCAGATTAGCTATCTGCTGCTTCAAGGTTTGGAGTCGTTCATCACGTGAATCCAGCACCCGCCTTCTAGCCTCTGCCATTCCAGATTCAGCATCAAATGTTGGCAAGGTCACTAGTCGGCGAACAATTTCATCCTGATGAAACTTGACAAATTCATTCTTCTCATGGGTCAGAACGTCCAGTTGCTGAACTGCAGCTTGATGCTGTGTGGTCTCTTCTTTAAGAGCAAGTTGAACGATTCTCAACTCCTCTTGAAGTCAAGCGAACTCTTCCTTCAGATCAACAACCTTCTTCTCCTTCTCCTTAGTAGTAGACGCTACTATATCCATATGAGAATCAAACTCTGAAGATTTTGTGGCAAAAGTGTCCAAAAATTTCTTAAAATCAGGTCTCGAGAGCTCAGCTTCTCGAGTCATTCTTTCGAACTCGGCATTCACGAGTGGCTCTAACTACCCTCGGTTAAGATCTTTGAAAATCTTGATTGATTCATCCAGCTCATCCAGCACATGTTCAAGATAAGCAGCTTGAGCCTCATCACCTTGATCTTGGATGCCGCCGATTAGAAGGAAGTTGGACTTCTGACAGTATTGAAATCAACATTTTCTTTCTCCATTATCCTTTTTACTAAAGGTCCTAATGAAGTGAAGAAGAAATTGGTGAAGGAACCAACTACAAATTTGTTGGTAGCCACTGCACTAGGTGTAGCAGCTACTCCTACAGAAGCTTCAGCAGCAGATGCTTATGAAGGCGGAAGTTCGGCATCTTGAATATTGGCTGTGGCCTCTTTTGACAGGGGAGCCATAGTGGAGCTAGTTGCGCCTCCCAGATGTTCTTCTGCGAAATCAAATAAATATCATCAGTTTTCTATCACTAAAGACTATAAAAAAAGATCAAAATAAAGGCAAGCTTACCAATGCTGGGTTTAGTGACAAGATTGTCGTCTAGTGAAATAGGTTGGAGCCTTGCAGAAGTAGTTTCAGACATTACTGCCTGACTACTTCCCGCTTCGGAGCCGCCAGATAGATGACGGCTGCCGCTGGTTATCGCCTCTGTCTGCACCATGTTAGTGCATACCGGAAGAATTATAGAAGGTTGAATTTCTTCAAGAATGAAAGTTAAAACATCAGTCATCTGATCTATAAATAAAGATTATCAAAATCAATCAATACCTCTTTGATCGGTGACAATAGCTTCCTTCGGTGCTACTTCTTTAGCAGCATTCTTCTCATGGGATGCATGGACATCAGTATCCTCTTCCGGAATTAGATTGTTATTAACATCCTCCACCGATGTTTCCTCGTCGTCTGTCCCCTCCTCTTGTGCTTCCTCATCATCACTTGCATCTGTAGGAATGAAATCGTAAAGCAGAATACTCTAGGGGGATGAATAGAGTAGGCAGCAGAATATTGCTAATTAAAAACTTGTTAGCAGTTAGATCACAGATATAATAATAATCACAAAAAGTAAATGACAGAATTTAAAAGTGATCAGAAGGCAAACGCAAACACCGAGATTTATATTGGTTTCCCTCTAGTGAGGACTAGTCCAGTCGGAAGAACTCTAGCTTCCAGTTGAATCCACTATTGGAAAATCCTGCAAGTTTTCATACGAAGTCCTTGCAACTTCTACAGACGCGAGCTTTGATACGAAGAACTCGACCAACTTTAATTGTGAAGAGTTGAATCTTCTATCAAGCCTTTGATTACAATCACTCTGAAACTTCTAGACTGTACCGCACTGACAAATCGACTAGAGAATTGTAACTGGCTTGAAATTTGAAAATAAAAGCTTTTAAGAACTCTTTGAAAGAATGTAAGCTCAGGAAGAGAAGAGATTGAAAGTGAATTGGTGATTTGAAATGATCGAAATACTTCTCTATTTATAGTTTTTCCAAAGACAGAACTCTGACAGAATTCGGGCAGAATCCGGACAGAACTCTTTGTAACAAACCGTAACTGAAGGATGACCAAGTTCAAAAACCCAACGTTCACTAACGTTCCAAATTGCCGAACTCTGCCCGAGTTCTCCTGGGGTTCTGCCAGTTCATTTTTGGAGAAAATAAAATTTTGGCTTTTTGAACAATCCTCCAGAAGCTTTTTGTAAAAAGAATATTTTTCAAAAATATGGGTCATTTATAAAAGAATAGGATGGTTTTGAAAAACTTTTTCGGATAGCTTATTTGCCAGTACGACTCGGTGTACAATATATTCCTAGATTCAATAAAATAAAAAATTACATTGCTTAACAGGAATTACATTCTGAATGGCAAACAGCTTCAGTCTTGAACATTGTTGATATCCATTGTTGAGCAGTGTCCAAAATGTCGTAGGTAAACATCTGAGTTGACTTGCATTTATATTGGGACAGAGTTTGATCAATTATTAAAATCAGGTTTGACCATGACCAATGGGCCAACAATCTTCCCCATTTTGATAATTGACAAACCTTGCCGATATAACATCTAAGCTTGGAATCAATTCAAAATAGTAATCAAAAGAAATTGTTCATAACCTGTATTTCACTTGAACGAAAAAAATGTTAGATCCTTATTTCTCCCCCGTTGTCACTTAGCAAAATAATTGCAAAAGAGAAAGCTCCCCCGCAATAAATATATAAGTAACAAACAATGAAGAAACACAATAAACATAAATAATCATGACATTTATGGTATAAACAGTAAACATAGTAAGATAAACAGATAGTCTAGAGAACACAGCACAGGCATGTATTTATCACAGGCAGTTTTTAATAAAGAATAAAGCAACAAAAGATAGATAGTGCTACCATAAAACTGAAACAAATAAAGTGCTGAATAATAGACTAAGATGCCAAAACTGAGGCATAACCAAAAACCATGTCCATGAATAGTCACATAAGAGAAAAAGTGCTGATAATAACTAAAAAGTACTGATAAAATCTTGGAATGTCGGAGCATTTCCAAGTAAACATAAGACAAAAGTAACAGTATCAATAATCTAACATCTCAAAACTCATTATCATCATCATCAACGTCATCAGCTGCAGCTCCAGCATGTCCAGAAGGACCAGCTCTAGAAGTACCAGTGCCAGAAGTGCGAGGAGTGGCACCGGCGTAAAACTCACCGACATAGTCTCGAGGAGGGGCACGAGCAGTACGATACCAATCATATGTGTTCCCTGGCTGGAACAGAGAGTGAACCGCCTCGTCGTCAATGCGGTAGCCAGAAACAGAAGGGTCTCGAGGTAGAGAGCTAGAAGAATAACCCGTCTGTGCAAACCTCAGATCGACGAAGGAGTTGGCAATCGCCTGGAACCGAGTCACATCATGAAACTCGTGTTTCCTAGAGGTCTCAACATAAATAGACTACAGATCTGATAAGTGCTGATGGATACCCTCAAATGTCATAGGGTAAGAATGAGGCAGAACAGGAGCTGTGGGAGCAGTGGGAGTAGGTGCAGGAGGAGTAGGTGCAGTCGGTGGAGGAACAGATGTAATGCTGCGACGAGAGAGTTTAAGAAACTTGGGCTCGGGGTCGACAGCACAAGTAGATAAATCAATATCAAATCTCTGAAAAATGCGAGGAATAAGCATCGCATAAGATAGGTTGCGGTCTCTCCCGCGACATCTACCCATCATCTGAATGATAGTCTTAGGGGCAGAAAAAGGAATGCCCTTAAGAATATGATAGAGAGCAGAAAGCTCAAGTGCAGTGACATCATCTTTAGAAGTAGATTTTGGAAGTAAGGTGGAATAGACAATGCAATGTAATTCGTAGTTAAACATGTTTAAGTTATTAGCCTTGAACTTTCTAGGAAGAATGCGTGTGGGCTGTTTGCCATGAAATATAAAAGAGCGGAACAATTATCGGAGGACTAGGCTTTTACTTCACAATACAAACTTGCTTGTACAAAAAAAGTCTATGGACGAAAACCTAGGTACAGCAATCTAAGTACAATTGTTTATTTTAGATTCTGGAGGATGACAATAGAGGCTCGGGAAAGCGACGGTCGCTCTGCCTTACTCCTTGGACGATCGGGAGCAGCTTTTTGGCTCTGTAGAAGAACTGCTTGGCGTTGGTGAAGAAATGCTCTCCTTTTGATCTCTGTATATTCTCTCTCTAGCTCTCTGGCTCCCTGTGTCTTTTTTTTAATCCAAGATTCTCCTTCTTTGCAAGAGAATGGCACCTTGCTATTTATAAGAGTAGGGGGCATCATTAGGGTTTACAATGATTGCCCACTCTTAAAAGTTGGCGGCTAAGGATCACTGAATCTGGGCGTTCATCTTGAATATAAGAGATTTGAGCAATTAATGTGATTGTATCAAATCTTTTGTGGGTAATTAATGATGATTGACATAAATCCTCCTGATTTGTCATACCAATCTCGGATTTCCCGACACGTGTCATTGATTTAATCGATTGCAAATGATCTGATTTGATCCCAATATTTTATTAGGATTTATTGATAGATTTTGCTCGATTTGATGCCACGTGTCCCACTATCATGCCACGTGTCTTAACCACGAGCTACTGCAGAAATCTGAGCCGCAGGAAGGTTGCTCCTCATTGAGCTACATAAGACTGACCACGTGTCAAGGCTGCTTGAGAGTGGCCCCCTGAACATTTGAACCGCATGGTAATGATCTGAGCCGCATGAGTGTATGATGGGTGCCTTCTTTGTGAGCCGCATGGAGATAGTCCTCGTGAGCCGCATGGGGCAGCCTCTACTTGAGCCGCATGGGATAGCTTCGGTCTGAGCCGCACGGGACAGCTTCGGCCTGAGCCGTATGGGATGGTCTCTACTTGAGCCGCATGCGACTGTCCACGTGTCAAGTCCTTATGACGGTTTTTGGATTTCAGAAGATTGTGTCAGAGATTTCCTTTATTTCCCTGGGAGTCCGTTATTATGAGGGAGTCATAATGGTATCTTTGTGTCAGAACTGTCACCTTGTCAGAGCTGTCAGTCGTCAAGGCATTTAATGCAGTAAAGGACAAAGGGAAGAGCTGTTGCAGGCCACGTGGCTCCTCTCTAAGCCGCATAAAATTTATTCGAGCCATATAGACGCTTGAGCCGCATGGATCCCTGAGCCGCATGAACTTTCTGAGCCGCATGAGCTTTCTGAGCCGCATGGGGCTTCCTGGCCGCATGGATCTTTCTTTATTCTTTTCCATACTTCTACAAGACCCCTTTAAAGTTTTCAATTTGCAAAATTGAAATATTTTGAATAAGAAGCATGGCTGTGCATAAACTCTCCTGGCCGTATATGATGTCCTAGACGCATGGATGTCTCGGCCGTATGGATGTTTCGGCCGCATGAATGTCTCAGCCGTATGGACTTTCGGGCCGCATAGGCTGTTATGGCCGCATGAGCTCCTCGCCACGTCATCCTACCTCGTGTGAAAAATCCTTGTATTAAATGTTGTTGATCTGCTGTCAGTTTTAAGGCCACTTTTTGGGGCAGGATCCCAGGAGTTTGTCCTTCATTTTAGGCGGCTCGCCTCGATAACCGAAGGGTCGATTTTTGTGTTTACACGAGAATCGAAATACCATACTTTTGTTTATAAATAGGGACGAGTTCAGTCGGAGAGATTTCTTTACTTTCTCTTTTGTCCCCAACTCTTGTTGTCTTTACTTTCTTTCCTTATCTCCCTTCTCCGAACGTCGAAAATGGCCCCCAAGTCTTTCAAGGTCGCCTCTGCTGCTACGAAGGGCAAGAAAGTGGCTTCCTCGTCGGCCGTCGTGCCCGAAGTACACCATGACGTCTACCCTGCTTTCAAGTGTAAGGATTGAATTTGAATACTTTGAACCCTAAGGACCCATGGCTCTGTTGCATAATTTATGCACCAGCCTTCATCCTTCGTCTTCATTGAACCGCCCAAGTTCGACCATGATGGAGCCGCATCTGTTGTATGGGCCGCATGACCCTCTCATATCCGAGCCGCATAGGGCACGCCCTATGTTTGAGCCGCATGAGGGAGATTTGAGCCGCAGGAGTACTTCTGGATTTGAACCACATGAAGCCTCCTTTTGTTGGCCCATTTGGTCATATGGTCAAACCTGATTTTAATAATTGAATAAACTCTGTCTGGATATACAAAGCTAGTCAGGACATCTCGGACTCTTGAACATGATCAAGAATGGCTATCCACTGAATTCAAGACTGAAGATCTGTTTGCCTACTCGAGTCTGTAATTCCTATGCAATGTATTTTCATTTTATTTGAGTCTAGGAATATGTTGTACTCCGAGTCGTACTGGCAAATAGGCTACCCTCAAATGAGTTCAAAATGTTTTTAAAATAAACTCTCAAAAAGGTTTACAAAAAGGTTTTCAAAAATTATCAAAAAGCTTTTTCAAAACCCTAACTAAACCCCGACTAAACCCTGACAGAACTCGGACCGAGTTCGGCCAGAGTTCGGTTAGTGGCCGTTGTGATTTTGAATCCTTGGAACTTGGTCCTCCTGCAGTTGCGGATTTGACCGAGATTTGCTCATAGAGTTCTGCCCGAATTCTGCCCGAATTCTGTCAGAAGTCTGCCTTTGAAAGTCCTATAAATAGAGAAGGATTTCGATCATTTCAACTCACTCATTCACTTTCAATCTTCTCTCTATCTAAAGCTTTCAGTCTTTCAAAGAGTTTTCTAGAGTTTTCAATTTCAGATCCCAAGCTAATTACAATCCTCTAGTCGATTTGCCAGTGCGGTACAGTCTAGAAGTTTCTAAGAGATTGTAATCAGAAGGCTTGATTGAAGAATACCTCTTCACATTTGAAGTTGGACGAGTTCTTCGTATCAAAGCTCGCGTTGTAGAAGTTGCAAGGACTTCGTAAGAAAACTTGTGGTTTTTTCAATAGTAGATTCAACTAGTAGCAAGAGTTCTACCGACTGGATTAGTCCTCAACAGAGGGATACCAGTATACATCGCTGTCTTTGTGTTTGCTCTCTTAACTCTATCTTTACTTTATTTCAGTTATGATTAATATTCTGTGATTGTGCTGCTAACATTTTTTAATTAGCATTATTCCGCTGCCAACTCTATTTACCCCCCTCTAGAGTATTACACTTTACTATTACGTTCCTACAATTGGTATCAGAGCGGGTGTTACAGGTAAAGCAAAGGTAACAGTGCAATTATTTATTCATTTTAATTAACTGTTATATAGATCACAGCACAACACATGGCAACTGTGAAATTCACAAGTGAAGGCCAGGCCACAAACAGACCCCTACTGTTTGATGGTACGAACTATACCTATTGGAAAATACGGATGAGTTTCTTCTTGAAATCACTTGACTTTGATTTGTGGTCCATTGTTCTTGATGGCTATCAAAAGCCATCTCGTATAAATATTGATGGAGTTTTCGTTGAAAAACCCTACAGTAGATATACAAAGGAAGAAAAGAAAAGGGCCAGTCTTGACGCACGTGCCATTAATGCTCTCTTTTGTGCTTTAGACAGAACTGAATTTAACATGGTGTCTATCTGCACAACGGCTAATGAAGTGTGGAAGCTACTTGAAGTCACACATGAAGGCACGACTCAAGTCAAAGAATCTAAAGTCAGCAGACTTACTCAAGAGTACGAGGCGTTCAAAATGAAGCCCAACAAAACAGTTACACAAATGTTCGAGAGATTTCTGGATATTGTAAATCCTTTGTCCTCCTTAGGCAAAAATTACAGTAACCATGAAAAGATTCACAAACTCCTACGAGCACTTACCAAGAACTGGATTCCGAAGGCTACTGCAATCATTGAAGGAAACGACCTTACAACCATGTCCCTCGAAGTACTCATGGGTAAGCTACTCCCTCATGAACTAGAGCTACAAGATTTTGAAGAGCCTGCACCAAAGGAGAAGACGATCGCTCTCAAGGCTCAGCACAGAAAAGCTGCTGAAGGTGACTCAGACAGCAGTGGATCTAACGCTGAAGATCAAGCACTCCTAGCAAGGAAATTCAAAAGATTCATGAGACATGAGAAGAGAGTCAAAGAGAACAACAGCAACAACTGGTATCAAGAAGATGCTGTTTGCTATGGCTGCAAGAAGAAGGGACACATGAAGAAGGATTGTCCCACAAACTCATCATCAAGCAAGAAGAGCAACAGGTATGAAAAAGAGAACCTGAAGAAATCAACATCTAGGAGATATGCCAATACCAGCATATGGCATGAAAGTGAAGCCAGCGACTCAGAAGATGAATAATCAGAAGACGCTGCAAACGTATGCTTTATGGCATCCGATCAGGTACCTACTGAACCTGTAGTTGATACTTATGATGACTTTACCTTTGAGCAATTAGGAGACGCCTTCAGTGACCTGATGACTGATTACAGGAAACTGCGTAGCAAGTATCAGACCGCTAAGAAGGTACTCAAAGAGTACAAAGGTGAAATAGGTAGACTTACCGACCTACTAGCTGAGGTTAGAAATAATGTTAGTGAGTCTGGTGAGCTTTCTTCAACAAAGCTCTTATTACACGAGACTACCAAGTCATCTGAAGAGAAAGACAAAATTATTGACCAACTCAAGGAAGAACTTTCTATAGAAAAGAAAAGTCTTCGATGTACACAAATCAGAATAGAATCACTCACTTCTGATTATACTAAGTTGTATGACACTTCTAAAAGATTAGAAATTAGGTTAGGAAAACAGCCGGAGCCTGCTGCTTCCTTCCCTAACACGTGTCACTTATCGAAAAATCGGAACATTCCCAAGCCAAACACTGTCAGACCTAACCATATAAAACCTTTACCCCAAAAGGTTAAGCCCAAACAAGATTATAGGTATGCTTTCTTCTATACTAGAAAACCTAAACCTACCAACCATGCACACCACTCAGCTTTCAACACTCGACATGCACAATGTCATTATTGTGGCCTCATTGGTCATATTTCATCTGCATGTAGAATGAGAAAGCTTGTTGATTTAAATGTTTATGCTTGGATACCTAAAGCTAACAATACAGGACCCTACAAGAAATGGGTACCAAAAGTTTCATCTGCAAACTGTTTTGTAGGTGGAACACCCTTCACATGCTAGAAGCAAATGGATCCTCGACAGCGGTTGCTCATGGCATATGACCGGTGACGCTACCCTATTTGCAACACTGTCGAAGAAAAAGAAGGAAGGCTATGTCTCCTTCGGTAATAACTTGAAAGGGTATATTATTGGTATCGGTGATGTTGGTAAGTCTCCCTATCCTGTGATTAAGGATGTCTGTCTGGTTATCGAGTTGAAACATAACCTACTCAGCATAAGTCATCTAGCTGATCATGGTTATGGCATCAACTTTGGCAAAGACAAATGTACTATAGTTGATAGCTCAACTGGTAGTACTATCTTTGAAGGTATCAGGGAAGACAATATATATGTTTTCTATTTGTTAGAAGAAACTAACATTTCAGGTAGATGCTTAATGGCCAAAAGTGATGAGAGTCATTTGTGGCATACGAGACTCGGTCACGCTAATATGGATACGATCTCAAGATTATCCACAAAGAAGCTAGTACGCGGTTTACCGGACATTACATTCAAGAAGGACTCGATATGTAGTCAATGTGAAAAGAACAAAGCTACCAGATCCACATTCAAGTCAGTAAACGCAGTATATACTACTAGACCTCTATAATTGCTTCACATGGATTTATTTGGTCCTAGCAGAGTTGCTAGCCTCGGAGGTAAACTTTATACTTTCGTAATTGTAGATGATTTCTCTAGATACACGTGGGTATATTTCTTGACATGCAAGAATGATATATTATCAAGAAGGTACAGAATGAAAAAGGTTACATGATCACTCGCATAAGAAACGATCATGGAGGCGAATTCGAGAATGCTGATTTTGAGCATTTTTGTGACACACACGATTTTGTACACGAGTTCTCATGCCCTAGGACTCCACAACAAAATAGAGTTGTGGAACGTAAGAACAGAACTCTAACCGAAATTGCCAGAGTGATGCTAAACCAGTTTAGTCTATCCAAATATTTTTGGGCTGAAGCTGTCAACACAGCTTGCTTTGTACTCAATAGAGTTCTAATTCGACCCAAATCGAAGAAGTCTCCTTTTGAGTTATGGTTTGATAGAATTCCATCTGTTTCATACTTTAGAATTTTTGGCTATAAATGTTTTATTCTTAATACAAAAGACAATTTGGGAAAATTTGATAAAAAGCCCGATGAAGGTATATTTTTAGGCTATGCGGCCAAGAGCAAAGGATACAGAGTCTTCAACAAAAGAACCATGATCATCGAAGAGTCAATCAACGTCACTTTTGATGAACTAAATTAGATGACGATCGATGACAATGACGAAGATCCAACTGTACCAAGCTCAACATCAGCTGATCCTCAACCAAGCTCTGCACTAGCTGAACCTCCTAGAGAAGATCCAGGAACCAGCTACCTTCAGAATTTACCGAAAAGGTTGAAATTTACAGCTGATCATCCAAAAGATTTGGTAATTGGTGATATTACCAAAGGAGTAAGTACTCGTACATCCAGTAGAGATATTGTTTCTAGTGTTGCATTTATTTCACAGCTAGAACCCAAAACTATTGATGAAGCATGTAGTGATAGCTTTTGGATAGATGCTATGCAAGAGGAATTAAACCAATTTGAACGGAATCATGTTTGGGAACTTGTTCCCAGGCCTATTGATCATCCGGTCATTGGCACCCGTTGGGTATTCCGAAATAAACTGAATGAGAATGGTTTAGTGACTCGTAATAAGGCTCGACTCGTAGCTCAAGGATACAATCAAGAAGAAGGTATCGACTACGATGAGACTTATGACCCAGTTGCGAGATTAGAATCCATTCGTATGTTACGTGCATTTGCATGTTTTCATGATTTCAAACTATTTCAAATGGATGTCAAGAGTGCTTTTTTAAATGGTTTTATAAAAGAAGAAGTTTTTGTAGCACAACCTCCAGGTTTCACGGATTTTAAAAACCCTGATCATGTTTTCAAGTTGAAGAAAGCCTTATACGGTTTAAAACAAGCCCCTCGTGCTTGGTATGATCGTTTAAGCTCTTTTCTACTTGACAACGGTTTTTCAAAAGGCAAGGTTGACACTACACTATTTATTAAGTCTTTTAATGGCAAACTTCTTTTAATTCAAATATATGTTGATGATATTATATTTGGATATACTGATGAATCTCTGTGTCAAGAATTTTCTAAGTGTATGCAGAATGAGTTTGAGATGAGCATGATGGAAGAGCTGAAATTCTTTCTCGGATTGCAAATCAAACAAACTGATAATGGGACATTTATAAATCAAGCCAAGTATATAAAAGATTTGATAAAGAAGTTTGATCTGGACAATGTCAAACCTATTGGCACTCCAATGGCAACTTCAACAAAGCTTGATTCAGATGAACAAGGCAAGCCAGTCGACATACGTAAGAATCGAGGTATGATTGGTAGTTTACTTTATTTAACTGCTAGTCGTCCAGATATAATGTTTAGTGTTTGCCTGTGTGCACATTTTTAAGCTAACCCAAAAGAATCACATCTGTCCGCAGTTAAGCGTATCTTTCGATACCTTAAGGGCACTTCTTCTGTTGCCTTGTGGTATCCCAAAACTAAGTCCTTTGACCTTATTGGTTATTCGGATGCAGATTTTGCTGGATGCAAAATTGATAGAAAAAGTACCAGTGGCACATGTCATTTCTTAGGCAAGGCTTTAGTCTCATGGTTTAGTAAAAAGCAAAATTCTGTAGCCCTATCAACAACAGAGGCTGAGTACATCGCTGCAGGACGTTGTTGTGCTCAGATTTTGTGGATGAAACAAACCCTAGAAGACTATGATTTATTTTACACATATATTCCCATTTTCTGTGATAACACGAGCACTATTAATTTGACTAAGAATCCAGTATGTCACTCTCGTACTAAACATATCGAGATTCGACATCACTTTCTTAGAGATCATCATCAAAATGGAGATATAAACCTTGTGTACATAGATACTGAAAATCAACTAGCTGACATCTTCACTAAACCTCTAGCGAAAGATCGTTTCAATTATTTACGTCGAGAATTAGGAATTTTTGACGTCAATAATATTAATTAATTTTGTTTTATAATTATATATCATTATGCAAAAATTGTGTTAGAGACAAGCCAATAAAGAGTCTGTCTGTCACCACAACTACGGTTGAAGCAAAGCGGTACTTAAGAGTTCCCCGGTGAACCTCCGCCAGCTGGGACAGTACTCCTACAGCTAATCTGAAACAGTCGCTGTGTAACGACATTTAATCTATAAAATAATATTAATTATGTTAATTGAAGTTGAAATGACTAATCTTTGAATTAAATATTTGAAATGAGATAATGAAAAATAATGGCTAAAATCAACTTTAAAGAACCCTAGGCGAATTCGGCCAGAGCTCTGACCGAATTCGGCCCGAATTCGGTTGAGGGTGTCAGGTTATATATATACAGAACCCGAGAAGCCCTTCTTCTTCATTGCTTCCAAACTATTCACAACAGCAGCAGCAGCCGCGAAGGAGCCCCGAACCCTAGCTTTTCACCACCCTCTTTCTTCCAATCCAAGTGGTGAAATCCATCCAAAATTTGGATTCGTGCGGAGTTCGCCGTTCTCTTCAACATACTTTGACTTCGGGAGGTATAACCCCATCTTTCCCCACTTTTCAATTAGTGCATTTTTATTTCAATTTGCACAAATGGCACCCAAATTCAATCCATCAAAGAGGAAGAAGACGAACCCTAGTGAGGAAGGGTCATCTTCGCATCCGCATACGGATTCCCTCTTCTCGTTGGTCCAAACGAGCGACAGTGCGTTCGACGGGTTTTTCTTTCAAACCCTAGACCAAGCCCTACTGTGGTATGGAGACTTCTCCATGAGATCCATATGCACAGGCGCTCCAGTACAATGGACTGTATTTCCTGATCATCGTCATTTCTTTGAGGCATTAGGGTTACATCTGTTTGTTAAAATCTGCTTCCCTATAGTAACTAATGCCATTAGATTATTTTATTGCAATCTCATATTAAACACTTTTGATGTGAGCACTCGTGTTGGAGGCATTGATATCAATTTCAAAGATGACCTCTTAGCGGAGATCCTTGGTATCCCTAACGAAGGTGAACCACTAGTTGACATCACTGAATTTGATTTTTTCGAAGGCACGACACTCGCCAGTTTCAAAGCAGAACTCTGTGCACCTGATAGAGTACGCTCTGGAAAGTTCAAGGCTAACAACCTGAACTTGTTTAATTATGAATTGCATCGTATCATCTATTCCACTATTCTTCCAAAATCCACTTCAAAGGATGATGTGACTTCTCTTGAGCTGTCCGCCATGTACCACATTCTTAAGGGGATTCCATTTTCTGCCCCTAAGACCATGATTCAGATGATGGGTCATTGTCGTGCAAGAGATAGAAATCTCTCTTACGCGATGATTCTCCCACGCATCTTTCAGCGCTTCGATATCGATCTGTCGACTTGTACTCAGGACCCTGAGCCCAAGTTTCTTCAGTTATCTCGTCGTAGCATGACTGCTTCAGCTCCACCTCCTGCTCCTCCTACTGTACCTCCTCCACCACCTCATCAGTATGCCATGATATTTGAGGGCAAACATCAGCATTTATCTGCTTTACACGTCTCGGTGACGGATATGGCTCGCGAGCGTGAGTTCCGCGACGTCACCCACTATCAGGCGCTTGTAAACTCTTTAGCTGATCTTCGTTTCGCCCAGACTGGTCATTCAACCGATTCCATCCCTAGAGATCCAGCTTTCTCCGGTTACCGCTGTGTGGATGAGGCTGTCCATGCCTATTTCCAGCCCGGTAACGCCTATGATTGGTACCGTCCTGACCGTGCTCCACATCGTGATTATATTGGTGAGTTCTATGCTGGCGCCCCTCCATATCCTTCTGGCGCTGGTACTTCTGGAGCTGGTACTTCAGGACATGCTGGTAGAGCTGCTGATGATGATGATGATGAGGATGATGATGAGGAGATGTGACTATATGATTTTGAGTGATATTTTACTGTGCACTTGGAAATGCTCCGACATTCCAAGTTATTATCAGTATTTTTTTAGCACCTTTTTATTATGCTTTAGTACTCTTTTCTTTTATGGACATGTTTATTATGCCTCAGTTTATGGCATTCAGTTTATCTCAGCACTATTTCAGTTTCAGTTTATGCTAGCACTATTTCTTTATATACTGCTTCATTCTTTATAACTGCCTGTGAAATTACATGCCTGTGATGATTTTTTTATGCATGCCTGTGATATTTCTCTAGTTTTATGCCTTATTTCTGTTATATACCTTTTTTTACTATTTGTTACTTATGCATTTGATTGCGGGGGAGCTTTATCTTTTGCAATTATTTTGCTAAGTGACAAAGGAGGAGAAAATTAGAGATTTAACATTTTTTTGAGATAATACAGGACATGAACAATTCTACTTCTTTTTGATATTTTGAACAAGCTTAATGTTATATCATTCATAGTTTGCCAATTATCAAAATGGGGGAGATTGTTGGCCCATTTGGTCATATGGTCAAACCTGATTTTAATAATTGAATAAACTCTGTCTGGATATACAAAGCTAGTCGGGACATCTCGGACTCTTGAACATGATCAAGAATGGCTATCCACTGAATTCAAGACCGAAGATCTGTTTGCCTACTCGAGTCTGTAATTCCTATGCAATGTATTTTCATTTTATTTGAGTCTTGGAATATGTTGTACACCGAGTCGTACTGGCAAATAGGCTACCCTCAAATAAGTTCAAAATGTTTTTAAAATAAACTCTCAAAAAAGTTTACAAAAAGGTTTTCAAAAAGGTTTTAAAAAATCACCAAAAAGCTTCTTCAAAACCCTAACTAAACCCTGACTAAACCCTGACAGAACTCGGACCGAGTTCGGCCAGAGTTCGGTTAATGGCCGTTGTGATTTTGAATCCTTGGAACTTGGTCCTCCCGCAGTTGCGGATTTGACCGAGATTTGCTCATAGAGTTCTGCCCGAATTCTACCCGAATTCTGTCAGAAGTCTGCCTTTGAAAGTCCTATAAATAGAGAAGGATTTCGATCATTTCAACTCACTCATTCACTTTCAATCTTCTCTCTATCTAAAGCTTTCAGTCTTTCAAAGAGTTTTCTAGAGTTTTTAATTTCAGATCCCAAGCCAATTACAATCCTCTAGTCGATTTGCCAGTGCGGTACGGTCTAGAAGTTTCTGAGAGATTGTAATCAGAAGGCTTGATTGAAGAATACCTCTTCACATTTGAAGTTGGACGAGTTCTTCGTATCAAAGCTCGTGTTGTAGAAGTTGCAAGGACTTCGTAAGAAAACTTGCGGTTTTTTTAATAGTGGATTTAACTGGTAGCAAGAGTTCTACCGACTGGATTAGTCCTCAACAGAGGGATACCAGTATATATCGCTGTCTTTGTGTTTGCTCTCTTAACTCTGTCTTTACTTTATTTCAGTTATGATTAATATTCTGTGATTGTGCTGCTAACATTTTTTAATTAGCATTATTCCGCTGCCAACTCTATTCATCCCTCCTCTAGAGTATTACGCTTTACTATTACGTTCCTACACCTTTGAGCGGGACCGCATATGTTCCTGACAAACTGGACCGTATAGAATTTTGCTGAGTTGTGCTGCATAAGCTCTTTTGCTAGATAGAACCGCATAAGTTCAACCGAGCCGCATAAGCTATCGAATCAGTGTCACATGGAACTCCCAACAGAATTGGACCGCATGAGGCTGTGTTGACCCGAGCCGCATAGGCTCTATTGAAGCCGTACCGTATGAAACCCAGCTGAATTGGGCCGCATAAGGCTTCGTTGATCCGAGCCGCATAGGCTCATAGGAACTTCTTTTTGAGAAACTTTAAGTGGTTTCGTTTTAACCATCTTTTAATCCTGTTTCTTTTGTCCTTTTCCAGTGAACCTCCCAACCAACCCGGCAGGAGAGCTTCTGGTGGGTTCAGCTCAATTTGCCGTGGGTGTACGGCTCGACGGCTTAATTCGACATGTGACGGATCAGCTTCCCACTAATGAGCCTTTGGAGAGGGTGGCTGCCATCAACAACCAGCCTTTCCACTTTCTTCGAACTATGATGAATTCGGGGAGACTGGACGAAGAATATCTGAAACCAGCTTTTCTTTTTGGAGATGCTTTATCCGTAAAGAACTCCCGAGTGCTGGACGTTTCTGAGAACTGGGACTTTACTGTGGACGGGGTGGAGATCCATATTCCCGAGAAGGAACGGTATTTTCCCCTCTCGTAGTTTAATATGGTACCGTTGAGCAGGAAAATGGTGGGCTCCCTAACTCCAACCCAATCGGGGATGTTCGTGGGCAACATCCACTATAATATGAGTATTAGGTCAGCATGTGCGAGCAGGGAGTCAGTCAGTCAGAGTGTGATGGGGCTGATTCCTGGTACTTTTATAAACGTGTCTGGTCCCAACTTCACTTTTACTCGAGCTGATACCTTCCTGAATCAGCTTGCTCGCAAGGGGTCTTATCCTGTGGGCAGATTGTCGCTGCTGAATTGGATAAACCCCATTCCTACATGGGCCAATCTTACCTCATAGATCCTGAGGAAATACGAGGAATTCCTTCGAGAGGTTGACCTTTACTACGCCATCCGGGGCACCTGTTACGGGTTGCCCATTAACAAGCCGTTGTTCATGGCCCTTTAGGAGATGTATAACCGGCGTACGGAGACTTTCTTCGCGCCCGGAGGGGAGTTGGGACTTGCTCTCCATGAAATGCATTCTGTTTCTAAGCTGCCGTTGGAGGGGGGCGAGGCCTTTGAAGTATACACCCCGACGAACGAGGAATTCGATGATCTGGATCGACGATTCCCGGGTTTTGTCGCTGTGTACCGGGAACTGCTGTGCCACCATAGCATCTGTCACCAGACTGCTATCAAGAAGAATAATAGCTCAGAAGGGAACGCTCCCCATACCACGGCCTAGGTTGCGTATCTTTTCAAATTACGTCCTTCCGGCCAGGTTTCTTCTCGAGGTCCTCAAACCCAGGCGGAGGTAAAGGACCTGATGTTGAATGCCAAAAGGTCGAGGTCCTCCTGGGATAGATTTGGGAGTCGCACTGACTCCTTCAGTTATTTCTACTACGGTACCCGACAGATGTCTGAGAGAGCATTCTTGGGCGGGTTCTTGATGGTGTGGCTACGAAATTACGTAGTCTCGGGAGGGGTAGGTTCTACTGAAAGGATCAGCCGCCACTTCATTCTTCCAGCTATGAAGCTGGTCTTCAAAGTCAGACTGGTGTTTGCCATGAAATATAAAAGAACAGAACAATTATCGGAGGACCGAACTTTTACTTCACGTTACAAACTCGCTTGTACAAAGAAAGCCTAGGGACGAAAACCTAGGTACAGCAGTCTAAGTACAATTGTTTATTTTAGATTCTGGAGGGTGACGATAGAGGCTCGGAAAGGCGACGGCAGCCCTGCCTTACTCCTTGGACGATCGGTATGCAGCCTTGGCTCCTGTGACGAGATGGATGGCATTGATGAAAAAATGCTCTCCTTGCTCTCCCTCTATTACTCTTCTGGCTTCTCTCTCTCTCTCTTTGTGTATTCTCTCTCTGATTATTGGGGGAGTCTCTCTGTATATGTGCGTATCTCTCTCTGACAGTATATTTTGCAAGAAAATGGCACCCTGCTATTTATAATAGTGGGGAGCATCATTAGGGTTTACAATGGTTGCCCATTCTCAAAATGGCGGCCGCCTGGTAAATGATCAATCTGGACCATTAATCTTGAGCGTGAAGGATCTGGGCCATTAATGAGGATTATGCCAAATCATGTCAGTCATTAATGTTGATTGCAATAAATCCTCATCATGATGATTTACTGATATCCGCAAATCTGAATGAATCAATTTAATTCATTCTCTTGCAACGTGTCCCAAATTATTGGGATCTGACCCAAAATTTGATTATCTTTAGGACACGTGTTCTGTCATCATTGTTGAGCCGCATGAGGAGCGTTCATATTTGGGCCGCATGAAGGTCGTCATGATCGAGCCCCATGAAAGGTTTCATGACCGAGCCGCATGAATAGTCTCTATACTCGAGCCGCATAAAGGTTATTATGACCGAACCGCATGAATATGTTCATGACCGAGCCGCATGGGGGTCTTCATGGCCGAGCTGTTATGAGAGTCTTCATGGCCGAGCCGCATGGGTTTCATTCACGACCGAGCCGCATAGGGGACCTCTGCTTGAGCCGCATACGACGGCTTTGTCCTGAGCCGCATAGCCATCCTTGCCTTTGAGCCGCATGGACGTCTTTGCCACTGAGCTGCATGGATGTTCTTTTCATTGAGCCGCGTGGGCGTTCGTCCTATTGAGCCGCATGGGTGTCTTTGTCATTGAGCCGTTTGCGACTGGCCACGTGTCAAAGCCGTATGGAAGGCTTTTGGGGTCTGATGGATTATGCCAGCTGTAGAGATTTCCTCATTTTCCTTGGAGCATGCCATTATGACCGAATCGTCGTTACAACTTTATGTCAGAGCTGTCAACTCACTTTTGTGTCAGAACCGCCTGGCTGTGTCAGAGCATTAAATGGGGGCGTTGCTTTAATGGCCAGCTGTACAGACGAGCCGTATGGGGCCACGTGGCGTTTATCCGAGCCGCATGGCTATGCTGGCGACTTCCGAGCCGCATAATATTCTTGAGCCGCATGAAGCTCTGAGTTTTGAGCCGCATGAAGCTTCCTGAGCCGCATGAAGCTTTTTGGATTTTTGAGCCATATGAGGCTCCATGTTGAATTCGAGCGGCATAGGGAATCCCCTTCTTTCCTTGCGCTTGTGAAGGATCACATCTCGCAAGTCAAGGACATCTCGGTCAACCCCTGTACTCGTTTTGTGGGCCCGAGTGACCCAAGCACACAAGTGTGCAGGTATCATGTTTACAACTTTCCATCAGAGGCCCGCTTTAACAGTTAGCGGGGCGCTCTGATGGTCAGAGGTTGGGACAGCTGACTGAGCTCGACGAGCCCGCGCTGCCCCAGACTTCTTCTACTTAGCACCCGAAGGTGCGTAGTAGGAAGAGTCCAAGTTTGGAAGGAGGGAAGAGAAGTTGGTGCCCTTTTCAAAGGAGGAAAGGGGGCTCTATTTATAGAATGGAGTGAGACCTTTCTTCTTCTCCTTTCCGATGTGGGACTAAAAGCAATATTTTCCATGCTTCTACAGGACCCCCTTCAAAGTTTCCAAATTGTAAATTTGGAACACTTTGAATAAGAAGCATGGAATGTAGAATTGTTTGGGTGTGGCAATCCAATCAGAGGTAGCATGGACGTGATATGTTTGGGTACTTCCGCTGGGGATTTTGTGTGGACTTATCATCCTTGGCGTACCTTGGTTTTAGATACGAATAATAAGTTGAGAGAGGGAACCATCATATTTACTCAGAGGTGGTATGGACGTGGTAAATATAAGGTTGATGGTAGAGCTTTCCTACTCAGAGGTGATATGGACATGGTAGGAGTGAAATCGAATGAGGATACATAGAACAACTCAGAGGTGCTATCAACGTGGAAGTTCTATGCATTGGGTGAAAGAATGCTATGGAACAGCTGGGCTCCGAAAGCATATGATTGTGAAAAAAAGGGGTGCATGTACTAGAGGATCTAATATAGCATTTGTGGTCAACAGAGGACATTTTGTGGTCAACAGAGGACATTTGTGGGCCTATTCTCCTTGGCGTACCCTGGCTTAGGATACGGATAATAAGATGAAAGGGAACCAACATACTTACTCAGAGGTAATGAGGACATGGCAAGTATAAGGGCTTTTTTTTTCACCGCGGAATCTTCCTACTCAGAGGTAATGAGGACATGGCAGGAGTGGACTCAACGGAGGATATTTGTGGACCTATTATCCTTGGCGTACTCCGGTTGTGGGTACGAATAATAAGTCGAAAGGGGATCAACATACTTACTTAGAGGTACTGAGGATATGGCAAGCATGAGGGTTGGTTTTACCGCAGAATCTTCCTACTCAGAGGTAACGAGGACATGGAAGGAGTGGATTCTATGGAGGATATTTGTGGTCAACAGAGGACATTTGTGGACCTATTATCCTTGGCGTACTCCGGTTGTGGGTACGGATAATAAGTCGAAAGGGACTCGACATACTTACTCAGAGGTAATGAGGACACGGCAAGTATGAAGGTTTCTTCGACGGAGCCTTCCCACTCAGAGGTAATGAGGACATGGCAGGAGTGGGCTCAATGAAGAGGGGTACATAGAACGACTCAGAGGTAATGAGAACATGGAAGTTCTTATGTAGAGGGGTGATTTATTTTTTGGCGGAATTGAGACGACTCATAGGTAACATCGACATGGTCGTTTTAGAAATTTGTGGATCCGTTACCCTTTTTGTGCACTGGGATTGCTGGTAGTGGATCATGAGGAAGGAGCTCTTTCAGGAAGAAAGTTCAGAGGTATGGTTATACATGACTTTCTCCCTAAAAGAGTGACCGGGATGTAAGTTCAGGGGTACCAGCGGGTACATAACTCGACAATCCGAGAATTTTGGAATCAAAGTGTGAGTTCAGCGGTACGGGAGGGTACATAACTCGACAATCTGGGATATTTTGTGGCGGAAGAATGTGAGTTCAGCGGTACCGGAGGGTACATGACTCAATAATCTGGATTTGGAGAATGTGAGTTCAGTGGTACCGGGGGGTATATAACTCAATCATCGGGGAATTTTTTTTTTTGAGGATGTCCTTTCAGACGTAATACTTCTTCAGAAACTTGCCGTTGATGGGCAACATGAGCAAGTCTCGGTGTGAGCAGCCACATACTTGGTCAGGTCTGACTCTTCTTCGGCCACCCCCTGTGTAAATAAAGACTGAGAGGATAACCTGGGCAACTTGATCATCAGGGGTTCTGTTGGTGGAGCCGAACGTGGAGTTGTTGGCAGACTAGCGACCTCCAGTTTGGCACTTGATGTGGAGCGAGGAGTGGCTGGCTCGCTAGAGATGTCAGACCTTGCATCAGGGTGACGACCCTTCTTGGGAAGGCGTATCGTTAGTGGCCTATCGGAGGGATTGAGCTTCTCCGTTTAGGGTTGACCAACTCTTGGCAGTCTGATTGTCAGTGGCTCCGTTGTGGGTCTCGGCACTTGGCCGGATCTTGGCAGCCGAATTATCATCTGCTCTTCCTGTGCCGAGAGGCTGATCGCATCTCTCCGTAGAGTGGCAGTAAGGGGTACGAACCTGCCCGGTTTGCGAGCTTGGAGGTGGATCGTCAGAGGCTCTTCTGATCCTGTGGCTGTTTCGGTACTAGCTTGTACATTTCCTTCATCAAGGTGCCTCTTCGACTTTTCGTATAGGCAGGAGTCCGAGTAGTAAGATTCGACCCCTTTGAAAGGATCGATGTCAGCAAATTTCGTCTTCACGAAGCCGTATTTGTCGACATATTTGAAGCACTGGTGCAGCATGGAAGGTACGATCATATAATCGTGTATCCATGGGCGCCCCAAGAGGATGTTGTAAGAAGTGTCTGCATCTATGACGTAGCAGGTGACTTCGGATTGGAGGTCGCCAATTTGACACTTCAGACGAATCTTTCCAATAGGGTAGCTCATGTCCGAATTGAAACCGCTGATGGCGGTGCTTATAGGTGTCAGGCGATGCATTGGGATGCGGAGATGATGTAGCAGACCCTTCGGGATGATGCTTATGGAAGAGCCTGGATCTATGTGCTTTCGATCCACCTTCACGTCATCGATGTATCCCGTGTAGTATAGCGGGCGATCGTGTAGGTTGGTTTTGATGAGCATGTCCTGCGGGGTGAAGACGATGTTAGGCATTGCTCCCGTGCAGGCACTGTCTTGGAGATCCATGGGTGAGTCCTCCCCGGTGAGGTTGGATTGAGCCAGATATACATCGACATTTTGGAGTGCTTCGTTTAATGCAATACGAACGTCCTTGGAGAGCCTTAAGAGTTCGTACAGTGACAACTTGGCCGGTGTGTTAGCCAATTGTACTAAGATGTCAAAGTTGTAGGGCCTCTCTAGCCCTTGGGCTGCCTCTTTTCGGAGGGATTTGTCGAAGCGAGTCTCCCTCGGCCTAGGCTTATCGGTCGTCGAAGGCTGAGCCGGTCCCGGAGTATCAGTTGTAGTGGGTTGATGATTTTCAGCTGGATTGTCAATCACAGGTTGGGATTGCGCTTCGGACCGTGTGACGACGGCTGTAGATTCCTCGTTATCTGCCAGATTGTATGGCAGGTCCTGACTTTTCTACTTCTCTTCTTGTCGGTGGAAGATGGTGTAGGCCGAGTCACTTCTGACACCAAGTCTGGATGGATCCACATGACCTCCCCTCGTGATGTGGTGAGGGGTACTAGACCGGCAGCCTGATCTCGGGGAGGTGAAAGATTGGTAATCTCCATTGTCGCTAGAGGGACGGGGATCACCCCGTCTTGAGTCTTCGTCGGAGGGAAGCTGTCGAATTGTACCGACACCATATTGGCTGCCACGGTTACCTATTCAAAATCGATAGCCAGAGCGTTCAAATCAATAAGGTTTTGGATGTACCATTTCAGCTGGTAGCAGTCGTGTGTAGCATGATGGACATAGCGATGATAATGGCAGTACTTTGGATTCTCCATCTCTGCCGGCCGCGGTTCCCGTCTTGGTAGAGGAAGCTGGATTCTGTCTCCTTGTATGAGCATGTCCAAGATGGGCTTGACTTGACCGTCTTCGAAGGAGTAAGTGATTTACGGCCATTGTTTGTCTGCTGGCTTCGGCTCAGATTTTTGTGCTGTATCGGCCACCATAGCCTGCTTTCCTTTGCTATTCCGATTGTTGGAGGGGCTACCCCCATTATCGTTGTTGGGACGCTTGCCCTTGTTTTCTCCTTCCAAGATGTACAATCCCAGTTGGCGAGCCTTCTTCAATCGTTCTTCGGCGTTTGTGGCGCTGATGATGAACGCCTTCCAATCTTTGAATTAACTTTTGCCCATCCAGAGACTGATCGTCGGAAGCAGTCTCTTTTGGTAAATTTCAATTAAAGAGGAATCTGGATTTCCGGAGGGCAGCTTCATGGCGGTTTGGCGGAACCGCTCAATGTAGTTCCTTGTCAGCTCCTTCTCCCCTTGGACGACGTCCATGAGGGTGGACATGGTGACGTCCTGCCCTACTTCGTAGAATCTCTCCAAGAACAGGCGCTTGAAGCCAGCGAAGGAGTGGATGCAGTTGTCCGGCAGATTACGATACCAGTCGAAAGCGACTCCCTCCAATGCCCCGACGAATAATCGTGTGAGAATAGCATCGTCATGGGGCAGATGGTCGGTGGTGACCTCTAAGTAAGTGATGTACCGACTTGCTGAGGTCTTGCCATCATACGGGTTAATATTGAACGGCTTATATCTTGGAGGGAATGGAACATCCCTCCATTCGGCAGGGTATGGTTGCCGCATTCTGAGGTCTTTAGCATTTTCTAGGGCATGGAACATGGCTCGGAGCTCCTGGACCTCTCTTCTTACTTCTCGGGCCTCATCTGTCGCGGTAGGGGCTGTTGTTTCGGGAGGATTATTGCCCGGGTTTGGTGCCGCTGAGTTCGAGTCCGCATTGACCGCGGGACCCGTGCTTGTTTGGCCAGGCGTTCCTCCTTGCAGAGTTGGAAGAGCGGCTTTGATTTCATCTACAGACTTGACCAAGGCCTGCAGTATAGCCTCCAAAGTGTCGATGCGTTGGCGATCGCTGAAACCACCTTGATTGCTGTCCGTCATGAACACCGTCCTTACATGAGGTGTGATGGAAGGAATGGTGGAGGATGTGCCCTCCGAGTCATACCCATGCACCGAAAAGTCATCGGGATAGGTGGAAATATTCTCTTCGGGCTCAGACTCGGAGGGAACGGTATCCCCAGCCTCAGAGTTTACTTCGTCTTTATGGATGTCCTCGGGGACATCGGCGTCTGTTGTACCTGATGGGAGAGTTGTTTTCCTGGGTTCGTCTCCATAAAACATCTGATTATTGTGGATGTTCGGAGGAGTGCTACCCCCAGTTCCTACGACCCCTAGCGATGTGGATGATAAATTTCCCATTGCAGCAGATTTTGTCTTTGAACGGGTGTGTTGGAATACTCCGGTGGAGGACAGCCGTTTAGACGACAGTTTCTTAGCTGTAGTGGTTGATATTTTGGGGCTGGAGATGCTTGTCTTCTTCCCTCTCCCCTCGGCAGGGACTTTCTGAGTGGAATTGCAGGAGACAACAGGAGGTGCCTCGTCTTCTGAAGATGGGTGTTGCAATCTTTGAAAGACAGACTGCCGGTCTTCTTGTATCGTCGTGCCATTGCAGCAGCAGTTGACGATGATTTGGGTGCAGTGACGTCCGTGGGAGGACTCTTTGCATCTCGATGCATCGTCCTTTTCCTTGCGTTTGTGGAGGACGGCCTCACGCAAGTCAGATGGGTCTGGACCGACCGTGTTTGCTCCCAGGATTTTGGAAGACTTTTGGGAACCTCTCTGTCCGTCTACCGCCGGGGGCTGGACTCGAGTGGTTCTATACAACTTCCCATCCGAGGCCCGCATAATAATTAGCAGGACTCCCTGATAGTCAGAGGTTGGGGCAGCTGACTGGGCTTGGTGGGCCCGCGCTGCCCTTGACTTCTTCCTTTTAGCACTCGCGGGTGCGTAATAGGAAGAGTCCAAGTTGAATATCACAGAGTCTGGCTTATCATCCAGAGAATCATCAGGGTCAGGACCGCATGAGAGACGGTCGAGGACTGATTGAGAGAAGCGTGGAACGGACGCTATGCGGCTAGGATTAGAAACCGTGCAGGCTGTCTGCATGCGGTTGTCTTTAGCTGCCGGATGAGTTGCTTTGGTACGATTAGTAGGAGCCACGATCGTGCAGGCTGGTCGCATGCGGTTGGCAATTATGGCCGCATGGGTTTTCTGCAAGCGATGACTTCAGCAACCGCATAAGCTTCATCCATGTGGTTGGCAACTGTAGCCGCATAAGCTATGCGGCTGACAGATGTGACCGCATGAGTTTTCTTCATGCGGCTAGCTGATGTGGCCGCATGAGCTTTTTCCGTGCGGTTAGCACCCTTATGCGGCTCGGATCGCGTAGAGTTCCTCTTTGCCCCTGCAAGTCCAGCATCATAGTGTTTTCTTCTGCCGGACTTGGGGACAGCAGAGTTGCCTACAGTCTGAAGTAGGGCCGCAGGAGAGTCTTGCTCGCCGTCTTGAACAACAGAGGGTATCTCTGTAAGAGCTTCAGTAGGAACGAAGGATCGGGGTCTCCACTCCTTGCGGGCCTTCTTTGTGCGGGCTCGCTTCTGGACCGGGCCAGCGCTCTTGTCGGAGAGCATTTCTTCGAATGCCTGTTAGTCGAACCGGGCGACCATCTTCTGTTGCGTGGTGCCAAGCTTGGCTGCATCCGATTGCGTCACCAACTCCTCAGCTGTGGAGAAGTTTGTCCCCAGCAGAGTCGCCATCGTGTTTGCCATGAAATATAAATGAACAGAACAATTATCGGAGGACCGGACTTTTACTTCACGTTACAAACTCGCTTGTACAAAAAAAGCCTAGGGACGAAAACCTAGGTACAGCAGTCTAAATACAATTGTTTATTTTAGATTCTGGGGGGTGACGATAGAGGCTCGGGAAGGCGACGGCAGCCCTGCCTTACTCCTTGGACGATCAGTATGCAGCCTTGGCTCCTGGGATGAGATGGATGGCGTTGATGAAGAAATGCTCTCCTTGCTCCCCCTCTATTACTCTTCTAGCTTCTCTTTCTCTCTGTGTATTCTCTCTCTGATTATTGGGGGAGTCTCTCTGTATATGTGCGTATCTCTCTCTGACAGTATATTTTGCAAGGGAATGGCACCCTGCTATTTATAATAGTGGGAGCATCATTAGGGTTTACAATGGTTGTCCATTCTCAAAGTGGCGGCCGCCTGGTAAATGATCAATCTGGACCATTAATCTTGAGCGTGAAGGATCTGGGCCATTAATGAGGATTATGCCAAATTATGTCAGTCATTAATATTGATTACAATAAATCTTTATCATGATGATTTGCTGATATCCACAAATCTGAATGAATCAATTTAATTCATTCTCTTGCCACGTGTCCCAAATCATTGGGATCTGACCCAAAATTTGATTATCTTTAGGACACGTGTTCTGTCATCATTGTTGAGCCGCATGAGGAGCGTTCATATTTGGACCGCATGAAGGTCGTCATGACCGAGCCGCATGAAAGGTTTCATGACCGAGCCGCATGAATAGTCTCTATACTCGAACCGCATGAAGGTTATCATGACCGAGCCGCACGAATATGTTCATGACTGAGCCGCATGGGGGTCTTCATGGCCGAGCTGTTATGAGAGTCTTCATGGCCGAGCCACATGGGTTTCTTTTACGACCGAGCCGCATGGGGGACCTCTGCTTGAGCCGCATACGACGGCTTCGTCCTGGGCCGCATAGCCATCCTTGCCTTTGAGCCGCATGGACGTCTTTGCCACTGAGGCGCATGGACGTTCTTCTCATTGAGCCGCGTGGGCGTTCTTTCCATTGAGCCACATGGGTGTCTTTGTCATTGAACTGCATGCGACTGGCCACGTGTCAAAGCCGCATGGAAGGCTTTTGGGGTCTGATGGATTATGCCAGCTGTAGAGATTTCCTCATTTTCCTAGGAGCATGCCATTATGACCGAATCGTCGTTGCAGCTTTATGTCAGAGCTGTCAACTCACTTTTGTGTCAGAACCGCCTGGCTGTGTCAGAGCATTAAATGGGGGCGTTGCTTTAATGGCCAGCTGTACAGACGAGCCGCATGAGGCCACGTGGCGTTTATCCGAGCCGCATGGCTATGCTGGCGACTTCCGAGCCGCATAATATTCTTGAGCCGCATGAAGCTCTGAGTTTTGAGCCGCATGAAGCTTCCTGAGCCGCATGAAGCTTTTTGGATTTTTGAGCCGTATAAGGCTCCATGTTGAATTCGAGCGGCATAGGGAATCCCCTTCTTTTCTTGCGCTTGTGAAGGATCACATCTCGCAAGTCAAGGACATCTCGGTCAACCCTTGTACTCGTTTTGTGGGCCCGAATATCCCAAGCACACGAGTGTGCAGGTATCATGTTTACAACTTTCCATCAGAGGCCCGCTTTAACAGTTAGCGGGGCGCTCTGATGGTCAGAGGTTGGGACAGCTGACTGAGCTCGACGAGCCCGCGCTGCCATAGACTTCTTCGACTTAGCACCCGAAGGTGCGTAGTAGGAAAAGTCCAAGTTTGGAAGGAGGGAAGAGAAGTTGGTGCCCTTTTCAAAGGAGAAAAGGGGGCTCTATTTATAGAATGGAGTGAGCCCTTTCTTCTTCTCCTTTCCGATGTGGGACTAAAAGCAATATTTTCCATGCTTCTACAACTGGCCCTTCTTCCGGCTATGGTGTGTAGCATACACCACGGCCTCCGCGTCTTTTCGTCTAAAGTCATTGCTCGCGAGACGAAATTGGACTTTTAGAGGATAGAGCTACCATACCATTATCTCATGGGGTGGTTATTAATGCATTACCGGTCGTTGATGAGGCCCAGAACAGAGAATGATGTTACCGCTGATGACGCCTTCCTTTTCCGATACCGTCATCAGTCTTGGGAGTACGACACCATGCCGGCCTGTCGGAGGACGTTGGCGAGAGTTGATGGGCCCGACTTTTTTGTGTCTCTTCCTCAATTTACCGCTCGAGAAGTGAAGGGTGTACACGTTGACGACATTGAACCTCCCCGGCTCTTGTCTAAAAAGATGCTTCTCTGGCTGCACAATATTCGTCCGGTGCACCTGTTATATCGTTACCACAATAACGTGTACCTGGAGCCCTACTTGCCTAGTAGGTTCTTCCGCCAGTTTGGGTACAGCCAGCTATTCCTTGACTGTCCTAGTGCTTGCCTAGGCTATGAGGGCAGTGTCCTTGATGGTATCAGGGCGTGGCATTATTACAATGCGGCTCATACCCGAGCTAGCTTCTCGGTTCCCGACGCTAATACGCAAGGGGAGATTTTGTACATGGTGGCCCTTTATCATGTTGCGGCGAGCAAGCCTCCCGTGAATTTTCACATGAGCACCAGCTTCATTGTCGGGACTGGCTTGGCCGAAAAGACCGAGGGGTCCAGGAAGAGGAAGAAAAAGGCGAATACGGTTCCTGTGCCGGACTCGGAGTCCACGATGGCGGGCGAAGAGGATGATGGGCAGGATGTCGATGATTCGTCCCATTCCTCAGACGAGGAGGCGGGGGATCAGCCACCTAATGTGCCGGACGACATGGTTGCGAGGCAGCCGCCTGCCGTGCCTGGTCCTTCGTGCAAGCGAAACAAGTATATGTCTACTGATGATAGCATAACCTACTCCACTAAACGAGCTGCGGTAAGACGCCGTAGGCTATTTATTGCTGATGTTGACACTATTTCTGAGGTGATTTGAATTTCCACTACCTTTTCCTTCTTTTTCTAAACTATGGCCTAATCATCTTTTTTTACTCTTTGTAGGCGTCAGAGGAGTCGGTTTCTCGGGATCCAGCTACTGAGGTCGATCCGGCCCTAACCACTTTGGTTGATGATACGTGTACCGCTATCATTTCTGCTGGGGTTCTTCTGGAGGCGATCGAGGAGTCCCACCTTGCTGAGACCTCCACCCATGGGGACGGGGGTCTTACTGCACCTATCCCTGAGACAGCAGAATTTCAACGAGATGATGCTGAACTGGTTGGCTCCCTTTCAGGAGTAGCTAGGGTAGAGAGACCAATTGAATTCAACTTGGAAGTTGCGGACGGGAAGACTATGTCAACCGCGAGCGAGCTGCGGCCTTCCTGCTCCTCCCCTGGTAAGATAAGCCGAATCTTAACTTGTGAGGAGGCCTACCTGCTTTATCATTATATCCTTCGGGTTACGTCGATTGATGGTTGCTTTGGACGTACAGGTCCCGCCCCCTTATTGCCGGTGACGGACATTGTCGGGGTGGACTCTACCGGAGGGGATCTGGTGGAAGCACGTGTGCCTCGTTCTCTTCCCACCTATATTGAAAGATCTCCTGCTGGTTCAAGTTCGGGGGCTCAAGTGGTGGCACAGCCTGGATAGGGAATAATGACTCCTGTGTCCTCCTCCGTGAACATGGTTTCGGGGGTTGACCTTTCCGCCTTGTCTAGTATCCAAGCTCTTCGGGCAGCGGAAGAGGAGCTAGCCGCTATCCATGCATCTTTTCGTACGGGATTTGTTTCCCAGGTGGCAGGGATGGCAAGTTCCGATTCTACTCCTTTGACATTGCCAGCCATACTCCCTTTGACGCCATCCTCTACAGATGTTTTGGATAAGTGTCCCAGGATGTGGTTGACAGCTTTCACCGTGTAACGCCCCAGTCCCATAATACATAGGACCAAGAACGTGAACACGCCAGCTGCACATATACGAAGAATACTCTAATATATGGAATCCTCATATATGTACATAAGTTGTAAATAAAATAATCACAGTCCAGAATAACATAATCAAATCTCATCACAGCTCAACACAGAAAAATATAGTCCAAATAATAAATAAGAGTATCAAAAGATAGCCGGGTGAACAAGCTCACTCCAAACAGCTATAAAAAATAGTCTCACAAGATCGGAGTCCAACCTCCGCAGAATAAAAAGAAAAGAGATGTAAAAATAATATCCACTAATGTCTCCAACAAAGAATAAACTAGAAATCAGTAGGAGCTGACTCGGTATTAATGTAAGCTAGATCCAGAGCTGCTCCGTACTCCTGCGGAAAATCGTCTAAACCTGGAGAGATAACCAGGTCCTCAGAGGGACGTAACAAGATACAAGAAAACACCATGCCATAATAACTGTGATATATAATATAAATAAAGAAATATGTATGCAATTAGGTGCCTAACCAGTCTACAGTGATAATACAATAAGAACAAACCTTTGACGCATGGGCAGGTTCAGGAATATCAAGAATCAGGACCGTATCTCCCAATGGAGATAACCGGCAATCAGGACAGTGCATATATGACCCATACGTTAAGGAACTGTTCTTTCCACCCAATGCCTATTAGAGTCACATCCGTGACTCATATGTACCTCTAGTAACTGCCAAGTCTACTAACATGCAATCTATTGGCAGTTACTCCTATCCGTCGCACGCACCATACGTATCGGTGGCCAGCCGACTACGCGGATACGTGTCCTACATGTGACTCACATCACGTGATACAACAAGTGTCAAGGCCGTATGAGATATACCAATACCTCAACATCAATGTGTGGTCAATAAACTAAGTCAATGCAAGAGAAAATAAATAAAGCGAGAAAAACGACCGATAGAGTCGCTTGCACCCAAGTGTGACTTGGACGCACAGTTTAAATATTGATAAATAAGAAATACTGAAAATAACAACTAAAAATAAGAATATAATAATCACAAAGTAAGGTGGCAAGGTATCTTGCCTGCGGTGCGAGAAGGGCAAATCCAAGAGTAGCAAGTGTCAGTACAAAAACTCACAAATCACAGATGACTCCAAACGCTGAAACAAACATCAAAAATGATCTCGGTGAAGAAGATATACCTAGGAAACGCTTGTCTAAAAGTCAAATTCTGGAACAGGGGCAAAATCGTAATTTTGGGTCAAAACGATGTCCGCCGTTGGATTCGCTTTGTACCGAAACGCGTGCCAAAATCTATGGTCTCTAAAGTCATCAAACTACATGTTTACGGATTCAGTTTGAGGAGAGGAACTCAACGGTATGTCCAGTTTTGGATTTTGAGGAGCCGTGTACAAAATCGCCCGTTTGAGTGGGTCGTGGGCCCGCCAAAAATGGGTTCCGATTCGACCTTCTCAGAATCGAACCAAACTTGGCATGCAGGACCAGAATTTTGGTCCGGACCTATTGGCACAAGTTTCGTCTCAATTCGACGACTGTACACTAAGTTACGGGCAAGTTTGCAAAACGTCGATACGGGGGTATCTTGACGGATACGCGTTGGTTTCGTCGCACACACGCGACGAAACTGAGTTCCGTTAGTTCCCACACGTCCGTAACGTCCATACGCGCCTTTCGATGCGTATAGCGCGCGACCACGTTGCCCGATTTGTCGGGGCGTACGTCGTATCGGACAAAATTCTAAAATTTAACATAATTAAAAACAGGTTTTTCCTCAACTTCAACATCAATCTACTTTTTACACGCTAATCGAAACGACGTTCCAAAAGATGCGTTGCGATCTCGGTTATGTTGTCTTTTACTATTTTTAATTAGTTCCTATAGTACTATACTGCACAACAAGTAAATTGGCCGACAAGTTGTCGGTTTAAACAGTTTTATAGTAGTACAGAAAACAGATTTTTGTTCAACTTCATCTTGATTTTTCGAGCAAGTCAATGGGTTGTTTTCGAAATCAATCTAGAGGATCTCAAAGAGGGTCAAGTCTACTTTCCAGAAAATCTTACGGATCGAAAATCGGTGCTACGAGTAAAAAGTTACGTCGTAGGGAAGTAGGGTACCTTGAGTGGGAAAACTGCTCCGTGGGTGACGCGGGGCTGACTTCCGATGCTCCGTTCGTCGTGCACAAAGCTCCGCCGCTGGTGAAACGAATTCGTAGTTGAAGAGGGTATAATCATCCTCAACTTTCGTTTTGGATGATTAGGATTTTGAGACTTGTGGAAAAAGTTATATATATAATAAGTGGGACGGAAATCCTATTACTACTATTATTACCCATACAAAATCCGATGGCCCACGGGTTTAAAAAAGTTTTGTTCGGTTGCTGCAGCAACCATGAACAGGGGTGGGGCCCGCTCTTTTTCTCTTTTTTTTTTGGCGGTTGACTTTTTATTTTCTTTTTCTTTTTCTTTTTCTTTTCTTTTCTTTTCTTTTTCTTTTCCATTTCTTTTTCTTTTTCACTTTTTTTTGAAATTACAATTATAACTATATATATATATATATATATATATATATATATATATATATATATATATATATATATATATATATATATATATTTAGCTAGCAATAAATTCTCAAAAATTTACAAATAATTTCTCAAAAATCCTAGAATTTATTTTATTCCTATTTTAATAGAAGTACTAACATGCACCCATATATTTATATACATATACACACATACATTAATTATACTATTAACTAGTAGCAAATAATCCATATCTAATGAAAGGCCTAACAAAAATTAATTAAATAAAAAAATCAATATAAATTATGGGGGTTTACATCCTACCCAACTTAAAAAAAATTTCGTCCTCGAAATTAAACTAGGGTAGGAGGGTTGAGGGATAAATAGAGTGGTTTACGGTGGGGATACAACCGTACGATTTAAAGTGGTACCTTGGGTTTATTCACCTTGCATCTTTTTTCAAAAAAATGAGTAAAAGACAAGGTTCATAAAGAATTCATAGACGATGCTATTGAGCACGAATACGTGGTCCATAAGCTATGAAATAATTCAAAGGGGAATTGTCAAGGCGGTCGCAGATGAGGCTTCGGGACGAGTTTGACTATATCTTCATCCACGTAGAATAATATGTGAAGGCGAACCAAAATGCACTAGGTTGATCAGACCATCATGCACCAGTTCTGATTAGACAATATATTAGTGGGTGCGCACCCAATAAATCATGTCATGATCAAGCTCGATGAAGAATAAGCTTGCAAAAACTAGGCTATAATTACGGTGTTAGTGAAAGTGGTCAAAGTATGTACGCGGGATTGGTGATTGGAACAATTTGTTCAAGAATCTAAGCAGTGTCCGGTGTTCGTGTTTATCCAATCATTCTACAGTCTGATTTCTATGGCCTAGACTAAACTAGTGGGGGTATGGATATTATGTCAAGCCATGATAATAGAAAATATTGCAATTAAAACCATACCTGCTATGACTTCTTCTTCTACTCCTACATTCTCCACTGCCAGCGAGAAGGCCTGTCCATAGTTCTGACTGAGGTCACGAGCTCTAGTCCTATCGTACTGTACTGGCTGGGGAAGTAATGGTAGGCTAGGTGATCGTGCTACTGGCCCGGGTGCTGGTAGTGCTGGAACTGCCGGTCTCGGGGCCTGCTGGGCATAAACTAGTGACTGCTGCTCTGGACACTCTCTCACCTTGTGTTGTAGCGAGCCACATATCAAGCATGCCCTGACTTTTCACAGAAATTGCAAATAGGCTTCTGATAAGGAGCAGACCTCTTCTGCTGCTGTCCTGTAGCCCTTCTGATAGGTCCACTCTGTGTTGATCCCGTAGGTATAGCTGTCAGCGTATGGCGTATCGAGGTCTGCCGCTGCGCCTTGCGAAGAATCTCCTGAGCACGAGCTTCTTCTAGGATAGCTGAATGGGAGACTCGAGACTGGGTAGTCGTATAAGACTTGAGCTCTGGCGTAAGCCCCTGGTGAAATCTCCTCGCCTTTTCTAACTCTGTCAAAATTAATACCGCACCAAATCTACTCAGGCGATTGAACTCTGAGACATACTCATCAACTGTCATATTCCCTTGCTTCAGATGAAGGAACTGGTCGTAGAGACCATCTCGAACATGAATAGGAAAGAACCTTTCATAAAATAAATCATAGAACTGCTTCCAAGTGGTCCCAGTGCCTAATCGTCTCTCTTCTGCCTTCCACCAGTGGTGGGCATTATCTTCTAGCAGTAGGTCCTCTGCTGTCATCCAATCTCGAGCTGGCAACTGGAATACCTTTAGTAGCTTCTCTGTACTAATAAGCCACTGTGACACCTCTAGTGGCTTCTCCGTTCCACTGAAAGGCTTAGGGTTTATATCTGTAAAGTTCTTGATAGAGCCTTCATAAGGATGCAGAGACGGTGCTGGTGCTGGTACTAGAGGTGGTGGTGGAGGACTAGCTAATGCTGCCATCATCGTCTATCTCATCAGTTCAGTCTGCTGCCACTGAGCCTGCATCATTGTGTACATGAACTGAGAAGTAGGGCTCCCATCAGTCGGTGGGGGAGGCATCTGCGGGCCTGACTGTGGCAGAAACTGTTGAGGGAATGGTGGTGGAGGTGGTACCGTGCCTCCTAAGGGTGCTGCAGGGACCTGCCCAGTTTGATTGGCTGGGGAAGCTTGAGTCTCTTGGTGCACCGTTGTTGGAGGTGTGGCAGTCTGCTGCTGTCCCGACTGGTATGGTGTCATCGGAGGATTCTATCCCTCCGGGTTGGCTTCTTCGCCATATGTGAGGGCCAAGGCAGAAGAATGTCCGCTTCTTAGATTCATACTGTTGGCACGAAGAATAATATGATGATATTAGGAAAAGTTAGATATGAGGTAAATTGAGCAATCAAAGGATTCGAAAAGGATTGGAAGTCAAGGGGAGCAGTAGTTCTGGATGAGATGTTATTCCTATTCTTATATGCAGGCTTGTTGGGCACAGTCATGTAACCCAACAATATACTCTGACCTGCATGGGCCACCACAAAAACATGTAACGCCCCAGTCCCATAATACATAGGACCAAGAACGTGAACATGCCAGCTGCACATATACGAAGAATACTCTAATATATGGAATCCTCATATATGTACATAAGCTGTAAATAAAATAATCACAGGCCAGAATAACATAATCAAATCTCATCACAGCTCAACACAAAAAATATAGAGTCCAAATAATAAATAAGAGTATCAAAAGATAGCCGGGTGAACATGCTCACTCTAAACAGCTATGAAAAATAATCTCACAAGATCGGAGTCCAACCTCCGTAAAATAAAAAGAAAAGAGATGTAAAAATAATATCCACTAATGTCTCCAACAAAGAATTGACTAGAAATCAGTAGGAGCTGACTCGGTATCAATGTAAGCTAGATCCAGAGCTCCTCCGTACTCCTGCAGAAAATCGTCTAATCCTGGAGAGATAACCAGGTCCTCAGAGGGACGTAACAAGATACAAGAAAATACCATGCCATAATAACTGTGATATATAATATAAAGAAAGAAATATGTATGCAATCAGGTGCCTAACCAGTCTACAGTGATAATGCAATAAGAACAAACCTTTGACATATGGGCAGGTTCAGGAATATCAGGAATCAGGACCGTATCTCCCACTGGAGATAACCAACAATCAGGACAGTGCATATATGACCCATACGTTAAGGAACTGTTCTTCCCACCCAATGCCTATTATTGTCACATCCATGACTCATATGTACCTCTAGTAACTGCCAAGTCTACTAGCATACAATCTATTGGCAGTTCCTCCTATCCGTCGCACGTACCATACGTATCGGTGGCCAGCCGACTACGCAGATATGTGTCCTATATGTGACTCACATTACGTGATACAACAAGTGTCAAGGCCGTATGAGATATACCAATACCTCAACATCAATAGGTGGTCAATAAACTAAGTCAATGCAAGAGAAAATAAATAAAGCGAGAAAAACGACCGATAGAGTCGCTTGCACCCAAGTGTGACTTGGATGCACAGTTTAAATATCGAGAAATAAGAAATACTGAAAATAACAACTAAAAATAAGAATATAATAATCACAGAGTAAGGTGGCAAGGTATCTTGCCTGCGGTGCAAGAAGGGCAAATCCAAGAGTAGCAAGTGTCAGCACAAAAACTCACAAATCACAGATGACTCCAAACGCTGAAACAAACATCAAAAATGATCTCGGTGAAGAAGATATACCTAGGAAATGGCTGTCTAAAAGTCAAATTCTGGAATAGGGGCAAAATCGTAATTTTGGGTCAAAACGATGTCCGTCGTTGGATACGCTTTGTACCGAAACGTGTGCCAAAATCTATGGCCTCTAAAGTCGTCAAACTATATGTCTACAGATTCAGTTTGAGGAGAGAAACTCAACGGTATGTCCAGTTTTGGATTCCGAGGAGCCGTGTACAAAATTGCCCGTTTGAGTGGGTTGTGGGCCCGCCAAAAATGGGTTCCGATTCGACCTTCTCAGAATCGAACCAAACTTGGCATGTAGTACTAGAATTTTGATCCGGACCTGTTGGCGCAAGTTTCATCTCGATTCGACGACTGTACACGAAGTTACGGGCAAGTTTACAAAACGCCGATACGGGGGTATCTCGACGGATACGCGTTGGTTTCGTCGCACACACGCGACGAAACTGAGTTCCGTCAGTTCCCACACGTCCGCAACGTCCATACGCGCCTTTCGATGCGTATAGCGCACGACCACGTCGCCCAGTTTGTCGGGACGTACGTCGTATCGGACAAAATTCTAAAATTTAACATAATTAAAAATAGGTTTTTCCTCAATTTCAACATCAATCTACTTTTTACACGCTAATCGAAACGACGTTCCAAAAGATGCGTTGCGATCTTGGTTATGTTGTCTTTTACTATTTTTAATTAGTTCCTAAGCAAGTAAATTGGCCGACAAGTTGTCGGTTTAAACAGTTTTGTAGTAGTACAGAAAACAGATTTTTGTTCAACTTTATCTCGATTTTTCGAGCAAGTCAATGGGTTGTTTTCGAAATCCATCTGGAGAATCTCAAAGAGGGTCAAGTCTACTTTCCAGAAAATATTACGGATCAAAAATCGGTGCTACGAGTAAAAAGTTACGTCGTAGGGAAGTAGGGTACCTTGAGTGGAAAAACTACTCCGTGGGTGACGCGGGGCTAACTTCCGATGCTCCGTTCGTCGTGCACAAAGCTCCGCCGCTGGTGAAACGAATTCATAGTTGAAGAGGGTATAATCAGCCTCAACTTTCGTTTTGGATGATTAGGATTTTGAGACTTATGGAAAAAGTTATATATATAACAAGTGGGACGGAAATCCTATTACTACTATTATTACCCATACAAAATCCGATGGCCCACGGGTTTAAAAAAGTTTTGTTCGGTTGCTGCAGCAACCATGAACAGGGGTGGGGCCCGCTCTTTTTCTTTTTTTTTTGGCGATTGACTTTTTATTTTCTTTTTCTTTTTCTTTTTCTTTTCTTTTCTTTTCTTTTCTTTTCTTTTTCTTTTCCATTTCTTTTTCTTTTTCACTTTTTTTTTGAAATTACAATTATAACTATATATATATATATATATATATATATATATATATATATATATATATATATATATATATATATATATATAAATCTAAGAGTATATACATATTTAGCTAGCAATAAATTCTCAAAAATTTACAAATAATTTCTCAAAAATCCTAGAATTTATTTTATTCCTATTTTAATAGAAGTACTAACATGCACCCATATATTAATATACATATACACACACACATTAATTATACTATTAACTAGTAGCAAATAATCCATATCTAATGAAAGGCCTAACAAAAATTAATTAAATTAAAAAAATCAATATAAATTATGGGGGTTTACACACCGCCACTTGAAGAGAGGAGTTGAGGCAGCTGTGGAGAAGGGAACTCCCTTTGCTATGGCCCGTCGGTGCGCTGGTGGCCAAATCGATATCCTTAGACACTCTCCGGTGGGGCGGGGTTAGCCGCACTTCTGTAGGCTAAGTTGTTAGAGGCCGATCGTCTTGTGGCCCATTTTCATATGTTGCAACAAGCTGATCTGTCCGCGGCAATAGATCAAGAGCGCGCTTTCATTATAACCACGGTGGAGAAGGTGAGGCTTGCTTGGGAGTCGATTAAGCCGTCTATACTGAAGGACCGTCGTGATCTGTCTCAGTTACACGATCAATGGAGCCGTAGAAGCGAAGATTGCACAGCTCGAGAGGCGACCGCCTCCCGCGAGGTAATTGACACCAGGGGGCAAATCCTTGAGCTCCAGAGGAAGCTAGCCTTCCTGGAGTCCGAGCTCGCAGCCGCCCGTACTGAGAAGGGGCTTGCCATCCAGGAGGCTGACAGACTTAATCGATCTTCTGCCAATCTGGAACTTGCCCTAAAGAAAATGGAGGATGACTAGCGGGCTTATATGCACTTGGATGATGCGGAGCAGTTGTCCCAGAAAGCCGAGCGTAGAGCTAGACATCGCCTTGAGCGGGGGACCACCTTGGTGAGAAATCGCCTCTTGGAGTTGTGTAATGCCGAACTATAGTCGGCCTTTTTCTCCTTTTGTTTCTGTTCTCTTTTTCTTTTCTTTTTGAGAGGGAAGTGGTCCCAAAACATGTAATGCTTTTTGGCTTCCAAATAAAAGAGTATGTTTTATTTTATTCTTTATCTGTACTGCTTGTTGTGCTTGTGGTGTTATGGCGGTGTTTGCCCCGTATGGGGGACTTGTTTGTGGACCTATTACCCCTGGCATACCTTGGTTTTAGGTACGGATAACAAGTTTAATTGAGGATACCTACATTTCTACGGTAAGGTGGTCGTGGGTGTTCGGGGTATCGGGAGATAGAATGCCATGGAGCAGCTGGGCTCCCGGGGCACGATGTGGAATGGTGGGCCTATACTAAGAGACTTAGCAAAGGACATTTGTGGGCCTATTATCCTTGGCGTACCCCGACTTAAGATACGGATAATAGGATGAAGGGGAACCAACATACTTAGTCAGAGGTAATGAGGACATAACAAGTATGAGGGTTTTACCGTGGAGTCTTCCTACTCAGAAGTAATGAGGACATGGCAGGAGTGGACTCAACGAAGGATATTTGTGGTCAATAGAGGACATTTGTGGGCCTATTACCCTTGGCGTACCCTGGTTCAGGGTAGGAATAATAAGACGAGAGAGAACCAACATAGTTACTCAGAGGTAATGAGGACATGGCAAGTACGGAGGTTTTACCGTGGAGTCTTCCTACTCAGAGGTAATGAGGACATGGCAGGAGTGGACTCACCGGAGAATGTCACCCTCATTTCCCATATTTCCCGTATTTCGTATTTATACTCGTATCTGGATTTTGGCATGTATTTTTTTATTCTTCTCAACTGGTGGAAATTCGGTATTTCTCGTATTTTGGGTTTTATCATGGCTCGGTTTTAATTGGTTTGGTTTGGTTTGGTTTGGTTTATGTGTATTAGAACACCTTAACCTATGCTCCACCCTCAACACACCACAACCCACCCTCTTTATAATCCCCACCTAACACTCTCTCTCTTCATTACTTCCTCCATTAATTTCTTCTTCTTCTTCTTCTTCTTCCTCCACACAACTCTCCACACCCAAAGGCAAGTGCACCTTGCTTCTACATGAGAACCCTATTTTATTTGTCCATTTGCTAGATTAGGACATGGTGATCAAGATTAGAACTTAGCATTTTGTGATTTGGAGTCTCCATTGTTCTAGATCTAAGTTTTCCCTATTTTTGGTTTTGCATGGTTTTGATCTATTTAAGTTGGATTTTTATGGGTTTTGATGTTTTCATGTGGAAGAGAATTCTATTCCACCCTGGTTGGAACTTTGGAAATCCGGATTTGGAGTTCGGATGGCCAAGTTGTGAAGCTTTGAAGTTTTGGAGCCATGAGAGCTTCTTCCCAGCCATGGAGAAGAAGACCCTTTCCCCTGCATGCGTGTTTTTACGCGTACGCAGCTCCCTGCGTGCATGAATTTTAGCGTACGCAGCTCTGCTCTCCTGCGTGCGTGACTTTTCGCGTACGCAGCTCTCCTGCGTGCGTGACTTTTTGCGTACGCAGCTCCCCTGCGTGCGTGACTTTTCGCGTATGCAGCTCTCCTGCGTGCGTGACTTTTCGCGTACGCAGCTCTCCTGCGTGCGTGACTTTTTGCGCACGCAGCTCTCTTGCGTGCGTGACTTTTTGCGTACGCAGCTCTCTTGCGTGCGTGACTTTTCGTGTACGCAGCTCTCCTGTGTGCGTGACTTTCGCGTACGTAGCTCTCTTGCGTTCGTGACTTTTCACGTACGCAGCTCTCTTGCGTGCGTGACTTTTGCGTATGCAGACTTGAGCGTGCCCTGGTACGCAGACTTAAGCATACGCATGACCTGAGCGTATATTTTCCCCCGCGTGCGTGCTTTTGTGCGTACGCTGCTCCCCTGCGTGCGTGCCCTTGTGTGTACGCTGCACCCTGAACTCCTTGCTTAACCCATTGGCTCTTGGAGTATTGGTTTTATTTCTCGATTTGGTTTCTCTTTTGTGGATTGGGTTTTCCTGAGATCTGTTCAACACAGCACGACTATCTTGACCCGACACGGCCTAACACGGTTTTTAAGTAATTGTTTATGACTAGTACGATTCTCGAGATTTTCTGTAGATTATTATTTTGGTATTCTCTGCTCTCCTTGCTAGTGACCCAGTGGGGTGCACACCTAACTTGTAACTTGTAATTAATCTTTGTGACTTGATAACTTGATAGTGGCCCGTGGCGATGCACTCTTGACTTGACTTGTAACTTATGACATGACTTGATAACTTAATGCTGTTGCGACGGCTAACACGACTTGACAAGAATAAATGGCCTGGACACCGTGGGTGAATGTATTTGTACAAATGAACCTGTCTTGTCTTGCATCATGTCTAGGACATGAATCCCTGGTTTTCTACGGTCAGGGATTCATACTGAGTATGGCTAGGACTAATGACTAGATTGATCAAATAGTTCATGGAGAATTTCCCCGTTACCTGTTGCCCCTTTGGTCCCGGCCTTATATATATATACTTGGGATTTGTTGCTATCCGTCGAGATGAGCGCACTTCCAGCCCGCCGTCGAGTGTGGTACCTTAGGACACATGTATCTTACTACAGTGTGTCTGCTATATCCTGCTATCTTTTCCTTTTCTTGCTGGGATCACTCAGGTAGTAACAAACAGGTAACCGGACTTAGAATTCTCATTGCATCTTGCTAGTAACTAGGCCTGTGATAATCCTAGTTAGTTAAAGTAGCAAGCCGTACTTATTGCTTGGCCGTGATTGATTGAATGAGGTATAACCTATCTAGTCTTGTCTTGATTTCTGTACAAGAATTGCTACATGTCATGATTTTCTTATATTTTGCCGATAAATGGTGGGAGAATGCAAGTTCCGTTCAGACGAAGGGTTACAACCCCGGTCCTTGTTTGGTTTACGGGTTGTAACCTGGTTATCATAATAGTCCCATGGTTATCTCATCGTATATCACCTGTTATGTTTTTCCTTAATTTCGGTCTTTATTATCTTATTATTTTTGTGCTAATTGCTGGTTTTGGGTTCCTAAGTGAAGCCTCCTTTGTGGCACTTGCTCTTTCTGGGGTCTGATCCAGCTGGTTTTGTATGGCCAGATACCGGAGCAGCAGCAAAGGATCTACCTGCTTTCCAGCCAAATGGTGACCACTAGAGGGAATCCTGGCAACGAGTGGGTTTCTTTTGTCCTTCCACTGTAATTATACATTATTCTTTTGAGGCATTAGCCGACGAGCACCTTTTAGCTCGATGCACTTTACTTTCTGTCTGCCTACGGGCTGTAACATGATTGGCAACTCGAGGTTGATCATGTATAACTTAACTCTTGCTAGTCCTTACATTTTGTACGACTAGCTTCATGATCATCTGGATATATAATGTTTGGGACGCCTTATAATTGTATATTTGGTGATGTGATATCGTGTTATTATCATTACTTGTTGAGATTGGGACATTAGGCTTGTTATTGACCCTAAGAGACTGATGGCTTGTAGATAAACCCTCATATTTCTAGACAGCCGTGACCGTATAGTGAGATGGATTCCATGTCATTATACGTAGCTGGCTATGTCCGCCCCAGCTCTCCAGTATTCTGGTTCTGGGGCGTGACATGGTTTAAGTGGTAGCCCATGCAGGTCTTGTCAATCAAGAAATGTGAGGGTTTACCGGATAGATGTCTCAATCTGTACTCGCCTTTGACCTCCACTCGTATCTTCTTATCTCCTTGGATCCCTGACTTGATAACATGCTTGCATTATTGTTCTATCCTGGTCCTTCCTTAATATTCCTGACGTCATTGCTTCAGTGGCATCATTCCTGTTGATCAGCCAGAAGAAGTTCGGCCGGCAGACCAGCAACAACAAGAAGATCAAGATCAGTCCTCCGCAGCCGCCTCCCGAGCCATGCCTTCTGGAGAACCAGAGCCCCTAGTCCAGCCAGTTCAGCCAGCAGGGTCAGAGGATGGGGTCTTGATAGGGCTCATCCGTGAGTTGCTTGTATCTCAGGACCATCGAGGTGATGCCTTGCAACAAGCAGTACAAGATGCTATGAGTGGAATTGGTCCTCGAGGGAACAGTGCGGTCAGCAATTTCAAGCGCCTGAACCCTCCCTTCTTCGATGGCAGCGAGGATGCTATTGCTGCAGATGCCTGGCTACAGGACATTGAAGTTATCTTAGAGGCAGCCAGGACTCATGAAGCAGAGAAGGTGGTGGTGGTGGTGCGCCTGCAGTTACTAGACCTAGCCCGCAGCTGGTGGGATGTGCAAGCAGCGAGTTTGGGTACACCTGTCATGTGGGCGGTATTCAGTGATATGTTTCAGACCAAGTACTTTGACGCAGTGGCTAGATATGACCTACAGACTAGGTTTAGTAATCTCAGGCAGATGAACAGGACGGTTGACGGATATACGGTCGAGTTTTCAAGGTTGAGTCAGTTTGCTCCCACCTTGGTGGCAACCGAGCTAGACAGAGCACAGCGATTTCAGCAGGGGCTCCACATGGAGATCATATTGGCAGTAGAGCAGTTCGAGCACAGAACTTTTGATGCCGTCTTGCGAGCAGCGAGGAGGCATGAGTACACTTCCCGAAGGATAGCGGACCGGACCGGAGGTCGGAAGCGGTCTCACGACCAGATGAACCAATCCTCAGCACCGGCCCCGACAGCTAGGGCCCTGACCATTGGAGCTACAAGGACAGATTCGGTTACCTCCTTACAGCATTCTGCCCCGACCTATCCCCAGCAGCAAAAGCAGAAGTGACCTTTCGCAACGGGTTGTTCTCATTGCGGGAAGCCCGGGCATGTTGTTACTGAGTGCCGCAGAGCACAGGGATTGTGCTTGGTTTGTGGTTCGTCGGACCACATGATAGGATCTTGTCCGTTCAGAAACAGATCATCGTCGACAGTAACTAGTCCCTCGGTTATGGGACCAGCACCAGCACCAGCACCAGAATCAGCTCCAGTTCACCAACCACAGCAGCTCCCGTTCCCTGGTCCATTGTCGTCTCAGGCCCAGGCCTTCCAGCAACAGAGACCTCAGCCGTTCGCCCTGGCCCAGGCCCAGATCCAGAATCGGCAGAGAGGTATCTGTGTCCTGTTATCTTGCTTTCTACCGCCGTTATGCGGGACACATGTCATGTTTCATGTATCCTAATTACAACGGTATATCCCGGCCCGAGCCATGTCCTAGATCATTCAAAAACGGTTATTGGTACCAACCTTTTCGTATGAGGAGATGTCCGTGTCCCTGTTTGACCAAAGAGAGAGACCTCAAGCGCAAGACTATCAGTTTAGTTCATGTTGCTTGAGTTCATCGCTCCTTGGGAGAGTCAAACGTGGGAGTGTGAGGATGATATCCGATCACGTTATCCCTACCAGTTTGACTCGTGAGGTATAATATCTTTCTTATGCCTTACGTTTTCCCTTCCTTGCTTGCATTGTATGATTGTATGATTGAACTGCTTAGTGTAGCTTGCCTGTGCTTAGTGTAACTTGTCGTGGCATCTCTAGCCTCTTGATTAAATTTCGAGGACGAAATTCTTTTAAGGTGGGTAGAGTTGTCACCCTCATTTTCCGTATTTCCTGTATTTCGTATTTATACTCGTATCTGGATTTTGGTATGTATTTTTTTATTCTTCTCAAGTGGTGGAAATTCGGTATTTCTCGTATTTTGGGTTTTGTCATGGCTCGGTTTTAATTGGTTTAGTTTGGTTTGGTTTATGTGTATTGGAACACCTTAACCTATGCTCCACCCTCAACACACCACAACCCACCCTCTTTATAATCCCCACCTAACACTCTCTCTCTTCATTACTTCCTCCATTAATTTCTTCTTCTTCATCTTCTTCCTCCACACAACTCTCCACACCCAAAGGCAAGTGCACCTTGCTTCTACATGAGAACCCTATTTTATCTGTCCATTTGCTAGATTAGAACTTAGCATTTTGTGATTTAGAGTCTCCATTGTTCTAGATCTAAGTTTTCCCTATTTTCGGTTTTGTATGGTTTTGATCTATTTAAGTTGGATTTTTATGGGTTTTGATGTTTCCATGTGGAAGAGAATTCCATTCCACCCTGGTTGAAACTTTGGAAATCCGGATTTGGAGTTCGGATGGCCAAGTTGTGAAGCTTTGAAGTTTTGGAGCCATGAGAGCTTCTTCTCAGCCATGGAGAAGAAGACCCTTTCCCCTGCGTGCGTGCTTTTACGCGTACGCAGCTTCCTGCGTGCGTGACTTTTTGCATACGCAGCTCTCCTGCGTGCGTGACTTTTCGCGTACGCAGCTCTTCTGCGTGCGTGACTTTTCGCGTACGCAGCTCTCCTGCGTGCGTGACTTTTCGCGTACGCAGCTCTCCTGTGTGCGTTACTTTTCGCGTACGCAGCTCTCTTGCGTGCGTGACTTTTTGCGTACGCAGCTCTCCTGCGTGCGTGACTTTTCGCGTACGCAGCTCTCCTGCGTGCGTGACTTTTTGCGTACGCAGCTCTCTTGTGTGCGTGACTTTTTGCGTACGCAGCTCTCTTGCGTTCGTGACTTTTCGCGTACGCAGCTCTCTTGCGTGCGTGACTTTTCGCGTACGCAGCTCTCTTGCGTGCGTGACTTTTCGCGTACGCAGCTCTCTTGCGTGCGTGACTTTCGCGTACGCAGCTCTCTTGCGTGCGTGACTTTTCGCGTACGCAGCTCTCTTGCGTGCGTAACTTTTGCGTATGCAGACTTGAGCGTGCCCTGGTACGCAGACTTAAGCATACGCATGACCTGAGCGTACGGTTTCCCCCGCGTGCATGCTTTTGTGCGTACGCTGCTCCCCAGCGTGCGTGCCCTTGTGCGTACGCTGTACCATGAACCCCTTGCTTAATCCATTGGCTCTTGGAGTATTGGTTTTATTTCTCGATTTGGTTTCTCTTTTGTGGATTGGGTTTTCCTGAGATCTGTTCAACACAGCACGACTATCTTGACCCGACACGGCCTAACACGGTTTTCAAGTAATTGTTTATGACTAGTACGATTCTCGAGATTTTCTGTGGATTATGATTTTGGTATTCTCTGCTCTCCTTGCTAGTGACCCAGTGGGGTGCACACCTAACTTGTAACTTGTAATTAATCTTTGTGACTTGATAACTTGATAGTGGCCCGTGGCGGCGCACTCTTGACTTGACTTGTAACTTATAACATGACTTGATAACTTAATGCTGTTGAGATGGCTAACACGACTTGACAAGAATAAATGGCCTGGACACCGTGGGTGAATGTGTTTGTACAAATGAACCTGTCTCATCTTGCATCATGTCTAGGACATGAATCCCTGGTTTCCTACGGTCAGGGATTCATACTGAGTATGGCTAGGACTAATGACTAGATTGATCAAATAGTTCATGGAGAATTTCCCCGTTACCTGTTGCCCCTTTGGTCCCGGCCTTATATATATACTTGGAATTTGTTGCTATCCGTCGAGATGAGCGCACTTCCAGCCCGCCGTCGAGTGTGGTACCTTAGGACACATGTATCTTACTACAGTGTGTCTACTATATCCTGCTATCTTTTCCTTTTCTTGCTGGGATCACTCAGGTAGTAACAAACAGGTAACCGGACTTGGAATTCTCATTGCATCTTGCTAGTAACTAGGCCTATGATAACCCTAGTTAGTTAAAGTAGCAAGCCGTACTTATTGCTTGGCCGTGATTGATTGAATGAGGTGTAACCTGTCTAGTCTTGTCTTGATTCCTGCACAAGAATTGCTACCTGTCATGATTTTCTTATATTTTGCCGATAAATGGTGGGAGAATCCAAGTTCCGTTCAGACGAAGGGTTACAACCCCGGTCCTTGTTTGGTTTACGGGTTGTAACCTGGTTATCTGAATAGTCCCATGGTTATCTCATCGTATATCACCTGTTATGTTTTTTCTTAATTCCGGTCTTTATTACCTTATTATTTTTGTGCTAATTGCTGGTTTTGGATTCCTAAGTGAAGCCTCCTTTGTGGCACTTTCTCTTTCTGGGGTCTGACCCAGCTGGTTTTGTATGGCCAGATACCGGAGCAGCAGCAAAGGATCTACCTGCTTTCCAGCCAGATGGTGACCACTAGAGGGAATCCTGGCAACGAGTGGGTTTCTTTTGTCCTCCCACTGTAATTGTACATTATTCTTTTGAGGCATTAGCCGACGAGCACCTGTTAGCTCGATGCACTTTACTTTCTGTCTACCTACGGGCTGTAACATGATTGGCAACTCGAGGTTGATCATGTATAACTTAACTCTTGCTAGTCCTTACATTTTGTACGACTAGCTTCATGATCATCTGGATATGTAATGTTTGGGACGCCTTACAATTGTATATTTGGTGATCTGATATCTTGTTATTATCATTACTTGTTGAGATTGGGACATTAGGCTTGTTATTGACCCTAAGAGACTGATGGCTTGTAGATAAACCCTCATATTTCTAGACAGCCGTGACCGTATAGTGAGATGGATTCTATTTCATTATACGTAGCTGGCTATGTCCGCTCCCGCTCTCCAGTATTCTGGTTCTGGGGCGTGACAGAGAATATTTGTGGACCTACTATCCTTGGCGTACTCCGGTTGTGGGTATGGATAATAAGTCGAAAGGGAATCAACATACTTACTCAGAGGTAATGAGGACATGGTAAGCATGAAGGTTTCTTATACGGAGCCTTCCCACTCAGAGGTAATAAGGACATGGCAGGAGTGGGCTCAATGAAGGAGGGTACATAGAACGACTCAGAGGTAATGAGGACATGGAAGTTCTATGTAAAGGGATGATTTATTTTTGGCGGAAGTGAAACGACTCAGAGGTAATGAGGACATGGCCGTTTTGGATATTTGTGGATTTGTAACCCTTTTTGTGCACTGGGAGTGCGGGTAGTGGATCATGAGGGAGGATTTCTTTCAGGAAGAAAGTTCAGAGGTATGGTCATACATGACTTACTATCTGAAAGAGTGACCGGAATGTGAGTTCAGAAGCACCTGCAGGTACATGACTCGATAATCTGGGAGATTGTGAGTTCAGCGGTACGGAAGGGTACATGACTCAATAATCTGGAATTTGGAAACGTGAGTTCAGCGGCACCAGCGGGTACATAACTCGATAATCTGGGGTGTTGTAGATGTAAGTTCAGCAACACCAGCGGGTACATAACTCAATAATCTGGAATATTGTGGATGTGAGTTCAGTGGCACCAGTGGGTATATAACTCAATGATCTGGAATGTTATGGATGTGAGTTCAGCGGTACCAGCGGGTACATAACTCAATGATCTGGAATGTTGTGGATATGAGTTCAGCGGCACCAGCGGGTACATAACTCAATGATCTGGAATGTTGTGGATGTGAGTTCAGCGGCACCAGCGGGTACATAACTCAATAATCTGGAATGTGTCATTTAGACATAATATTTCTTCAGGAACTTGTCGTTGACGGGCAACATGAGCAAGTCTCCATTTTGTTTTGCGAGGCGGTAAGCACCGTTGGAGAATACAGACTCGATGATAAATGGATCTTCCCATTTTGGCTAAAAATTGCCGGCGGTCTTGTGAGTCATGATCATCGGCCTCCGGACTGCCAGAACGAGATCGCCCACTTGGAATGTTCTGATTTTAACCTTCTTGTTGAAGGCTCCAGAGATGCGTGCTTGGTATAGCTCGATCCGTTGCGGAGCCATGAGGCACTTTTCATCTAAGGCCTCTAACTCTTGTAGTCGGTGACAGTAGTTATCATCCGTCGTCAATTGATAAGTGAGCGCGACACGGAGCGAGGGTATTTGAGTCTCCAATGGGAGAACTACCTCACTCCCGTACACCAGAAAGAATGGTGTGTTCCTTGTGGCCGTTCGGACTGTAGTACGTACGCCCATAAACATTCACCAAGCTTCTCGTTCCAGTCGCGTTTGTTGGAAGAGACAAACTTCTTGAGAACTTTGATGATTGTTTTGTTGAATGCTTCTGCCAACCCATTTGCTGCTGGATTGTATGGCGTTGAAGCAATATTCTGGATGTGGTGCTTGTCGCAGAACCAATAGAAGGCGTGGCTTGCAAACCGCAGACCATTATCGTGGATGATCCTTCGGGGCAGTCCAAAGCGATAGATGACGTGATGCTTGAGAAAGCTGATCACGTTTGAAGTCTTTACTTCTGCAAGCGGGACAACTACCGCCCATTTGGAGAAGTAATCTGTGATTGCGAGTATGAAGCGATGTCCTCGGGAGGAAGGTGGAGTAATCAGACCGATGATATCCATTCCCCATGCTTCGAACGGCCAGGACGCCACTGTCGGATGTAGAAATTCGGATGGTTGGTGGTTGAAGTCCGCGTGTGTAACACCCAGTTTCTGAAATGAGAGTAATTTTGAAATTTGTATTTAAATTATTTAATTATGGTATTTAAATTTAATAATATGATTTTTGGTGATTTTTAATAATTTTTAAACTATTTAAAAACTGGTTTGAGTCATGACTTGTGATTTGGTGTGCAGCTAGTGAAGCCGTAGTGACTGTCTGCCCTAGAGCCTAACCATGTGGGTAGAGATTTTGTTTAGTACATTTAGCTTGAGGGTATTTTGGTTATCTTGAATTTATTTGAATTTATTATAATTATTTAGAATTTATATATATTATATTAGATGGTGTGATTTAATATTATTTAATTAATTGCCATGTGATTGTTATTAGCCCCAACCTAGAATTGACCTAACCTAGGTTAGTCCTAGTTAGTCATGGTTAGACTAAGTTAGAATTTGATTGGTCATGGTTAGTCATGACTAGTTAGAATAAACTAGGTTGCAACTTGATTAAAGGGGGACCTTGATTTTGACCATTGAATATACTAGATGGGATGAGAGCCCTTGGATTGAATCCCAAAACCCTAACCCTAACTATTATGACCAACCAAGAGACCCCCCTTGCCTATATAATGTCTCTATGGGGATTTGTGCCTCTTTCTTTAATAGCTCTTCATTTCTTAAGGAAATATGTGAGTCTCCTTTAATTCCTTCCTAGTTTAATCAATAGGACTCATTTTTTATTGGAATTTCTTCCATCATGATCTAATTAATGTTTCCTTGCTGATGGTGGAGTCAAATCTCAGATTTGCATCAATTTGGGGATTTGGGGTGGCTTTGAAGAACTCCTTTGAAGAGACTTTTGTGTGAAGAACAACCAATAGGTACATTCTCTTCCATCATGATCTAATTAATGTTTCCTTGTAGGTATAGGGTTTCCCAAGTTTTGTGTCCTGTACGTGTCCGTATCGGACACGTATCAGTGACAGGTACAGGTGTTCGACGAACGAATTTTCGAATTGTGTTTGAATAGGAATTTAGGATTTTGTGTCGCTTACACGATTTTGATTCACTGAGGTAGTTTTCGTGTCGTGTCGTGTCGTATTTTGGACACGAACACGCCTCCAGCAGCCTTCGGGCAGTGCCCTACTGCTCGGGGGCTATAACTCCCTGTACACGACACCTCTGGACACGAAATTTGGTTTGGACACTGTTTAGGTGACTGACACGAGGCTCGCAAATTTTTGTAGGTTTTTATTTAGTGGTTTGAGCGCAATCGCACGCGCACTGGACATGCACTGCTGCACACGCGCGCGCATTTGTTCACTGATACGGTGTCCGTATCGAATATATGCGTGTCGTAGACACGGTGCAGGGTGTCGATCGTGTAGCCCTACATGTGGGCTACACGTGTACACGACCACGTGACCCCACGTGGACTGTGTCGTGCACTAGACACACGTGTACGCGTGCACGACACTGTCAGTACACAGTTTGTGTCTGTGATATGTGTTTGACTTGGACACGTTCTTGTCCACCTTTTTGGACACGAACACCCTCCCCATGACACGTATGACATGCCCCTTATGTTTGCACATTTAATTTATTAATTAAATTGTTTTTAAAATAAATTTGAGGTTTGAATGCTCAGGTTTGCAATGTTCTGATACCTGGTAGTGAAATTTGTTTTCTTAGATTTAAATCTGTTTAATTGTTTTAAATATCAAATTACATGTAAATAACATACCGCATGATGTGTTAATACCTGGGATTTTATTGATTCGAATTGGTTGAAGGGTTTGTTAACTGTCAATTGTTTAATATCCAAAACTGTCGAATTGATTTCATTTCCCTTTTTTTTTCTGAAAACCAATGTATCAGTGTATTTCCTGTTTTCTGTCCAGTTTTCAAAAGTAAGATTGTCAATCATTTAAACCTATTAGACACTCTTAATTACTTGTTGTTAAGACTCTAACATGTTCTCCTATGAGATATCTAGTAGTGTGTTGAAGTTGGACTGATACTTAGACTATTGTAAATCCTTGGATTCCAATTCCTATTTTTTTTAACTGAATATTGATGCTAAATTATCATGAATAGATTTATATATATGTATGTTAGACTGAGTTTACATGTTAGTATAGGTGGTTTGATATGAGGAATGAAATATTGATTCGAGTTGGGTTTTTGAATGTAGGTTAACTGTTATTTTTTTCACTGTGTGAACCTAAAACCTGGGTTTCCATTTCCATGATAATTAGTTGTTAATCCAGGTATCTACTCACTGTTTTCCTGATATATATAACCTGTCACGCTATCACTCACAAGTTCCATGTTAGCTCACTGATTTTGTTTCAAATGAGCTGTCAATGTGTTTCTGTTTAGCACTACCCTGTCATGACTTTTCCCACACTGTTTCATATGTTTTCACACATCGATACTTGTTGCACAACACTATATATCACTACATTGTTTTTTTGTTTTCCTATCTTGCTCTCATGTAACACACATCCTTACACTAGCCTACTTTATGTTAACTGGCCTATTAGCTAACTAAGCATACAAAACTGGACTGTATTGCATATATCTGAGTTTTGGTTCACTATTTTCTTTTTTTTTTCTGATTTCAGTTCAATACAATTACACACACCCACACCATGCCCCACACTCTAAGACTCTATTGACACATTTCCTTTTACCTCATGTCACCAACACACTACTCTTCAACCCACACACACACCCATGTTTCCCTGTCCCAGCTCACCCTCTATTCTAATTCCTGTCACATTGTGTTGCCTTCACCCATAAAACTGAGGACTGAGTCCCTCACTTTAAACCCTCTGTTCCTATTTAATCCACACATAGCACTCTCTTTTGCCACTGATACACACATATTCACAAAAGCCCTGTCATTTAGATACTTGCATACACTGAATCATTCACTACATAGCCCATGTTGCAAACCACAAAACCCTTCTCAAGATTGGTCATGGACTGTTTTGGAGTACATGGTAAATTCCAGATTTGGTTGTCCTTGCATTCTCAGGATAATTAGTTCAATTCCAGTTTTATGGTTTAAATAGATTTGCAATAACTGTCAACCTGAAAACTTGAGATCTTCTTTGTGTATAACTGAGCTTTGCAACATATCTACACTTCCTAAATTCTAAAGTTCCCATTCACTAATTTTTAGTTTCTAATTTCAGATTGTACACACACACATGAACACAAATGCATGATTTCCAAGTTTCCTATATTCAATGTATGTATATATATATAGGTGATACATATTATCATGTGGCCTATATAGTTATAATGTGTGTATTATATTAATAGATATATATTTTGATATATGTGAATATGTAGATATGTGGTTGGACTATAGGCATGACATTGCCTATGGGCCTATAGCCTATGGCTCATAGCCTAGGTCTGTGGTTGAATGCCAGTTACATGTGTAGGTGGCTTGTATAGCCTTGGGATTGATGTAGAGTGTTAGCCTAGGCTTGGTTAGGCCTAGTGAGACTTATTAGACTTGTTTGGCTTAGGCTTGACCTAGTTTGACCCGTCTAGTTGACTGGCGTTAACCAAGTGTTGACTTTAGTCTAGTTTGACATAGACAGCATGCAGACGCATTGTAGATTACATTTATCATCCCCTGTATACATCTTAACTTGTGTTGCTCTAACTAGGAGTCAGGTATCTCATCTCAGACAGTACATTTACTTCAGACATTCAGATACGAGGCGAGTACATTCTCTGATCATTTCATAACTTACTTAGAATTATATTCCTGCTCTAGTTTACCTTATTTGATGCTGTCACGACATTATCACGGATTGGTACTATATGGATCCTTGCTTGAGATGTTATCCCCCTCGGGAGCATCGGATACATTATGTCATGTGTTTCATGTGCATCGTATATTCCTCGTTCTCATGTTATTCATGTTTCTCATGTGCATCATGCTCGTTCATGCTCGCTCGTGTACTCTCATGTGCTCTCATGAATCGATCGTGTTTCCCATGTATCTCGTGTATAACCTATATTGCATGTGCACTCATTTATGAGTTTTCATGTGAATTTCATTTGCACCCGTTTATGGGCCCCCATGTGAACTTCATGTGCACTCATGTATGAGCTCTCGTGTATATTTCATGTGCACCCATTTATGGGTTTCATGTGAAAACCATGTATGTAACATAACTTGTTTGGATCCTTATGTATTGATTGGGGTATGGGGGAGTATAAATAGTCATGTGAACAATTCCAAAGTAGTATAGCCATGTGCACCTCTTTAGTATAGTCATGTGCAAATTCAGCCGTTCACATGTCGACTTTGTACTCTAAATCACTAGTCACTGGTAGCTCTCTACTTATAGTAGATATTTTCTATTACAGTTTTCTTCCTGTTTACATCATGTACTTTCTTTCAGTTTCATGTATCGTACTCTCTTGTATGTTTATATTCTCTAACCCGTTATGATCTGCATGAGATGTATTGTGCTCGCTCCCAATCTGACTGGACCTGTTGAAAATTTTACAGAGGATGATGAGGAACCCTGCACCCCTTACTTTGGAGCTTGCCTAGATGACACTCGCGACCTGGACCCCTGGGGAGGTTCAGGCAGCTGCTGAGGATGGCACCCTTGCATAGTGTAGTTAGCTTAGTCTGTTCTTCTTTTCATGTTTAACTGTTGTCTTTGTTTCAGAGTTTATATTGTAGAGATGTTGAGATTGTTATTCATTTCTGTTGTACCTCAATTGAGGATTTCTCTTATCCATCTTATCGTGCTACATTCTGCCTTTGATTGTGATTGAGTTTTACCTCTGTGTTGGGCTCCGTATGGAGAGTATTTCATGTTAGTTAGTTATAGTTCTTGACCTAGAACAGCGTTCTACCGCCGATACTGCGGCGTAGGCTGGGTGCTGTTACGTACTCGTACCCTCACGGTGGGTGCGGGTCGTGATACATTTTTAGTGGTGGCCCATGCAGGTCGAGTTTGTGTAGTGGTATTCGAATTAGAGTATCACTACATCCTGCAGTAGGATTATGATTATTTTGAGGTACTCAATCACATTAGGAAAAACTCTTAACTGGATTCCTGCCATCTAAATTCCTGTTGAAAATTTGCTTCCTTGGATAACTGTCCTCCCTTGAATTATCGATTCTATCTCAGTATTGATTCCTTGTTTGATCTGTCTCTAGGATGGTGATTGAGACACGATCGCATCGCTCTGGCCCAGCAGACGCTGGTGAGAGGCCTACCACCCCTCGCCTGATCGTGGACGCTGGGACCACAACACCCTCTAATTCTGCTCATATAGGAGCTTCTGCAGCCTTTGGGAGTGCACCTCCACCTGTCCGGAGGTCGTCTCCCATCATTCCAGATATGACTCAGCAGCAGTTACCTTCAGGGACAGTAGATGCGGCTCAGATGTTTACCCTCTTCCAGCGATTCATGGAGTTTCAGCAACAGATACAGCAGAGCCAGTCCGCTGATATCCGACAGAGCATACAATATACTCACCAGTTGGTTAGGACGACAGTAGAGCTGGTGGCTGTTCAGCCACAGGAAGGCCAGATGCAGCCGTATCAGCCGAAGACTCCAGACATCCATTCCTTCAAGAAGATGGGACCCCGAGACTTCAAGGGTACAGAGGGCATCATATACGCTGACGATTGGATAGAGCACATTGAGGAGATGTTCTGATTGGCACAGATACTAGCAGGATTACAGATCGAGGCAGCCGCCAGTCAGATGCAGGATATGGCCCGTACCTGGTACCAGATGGACCCGAGGGTTGGTACATCCGGTCAGACTTGGGCAGCATTCAAGAAACTGTTCAAGGAAAAATTCTTTCCCGATACCGTACTCCGTGCTTTGGAGCCGCAGTTCGAGAGTTTGGTTCAAGGGAACCAGACCGTTGAGGAGTACGCTGGAGAGTTCAGCCGTTTGAGCAGATTTATCGAGGATCTTACCGAGGTCGGGAAGGCGAGAAGGTTCCGCAGGGGTTCGATCGGAGAGATCAAGTAATATACCAAGAGCTACCGCGACGCCACTTTCGAGCAGATTATGGTAGGAGCCATGACAGCGGAGGACGATCTTGGGCTGAAGGAGAAGAGGATGCGAGATACTCAGGGAGCTAGTGGCAGTGCGGGACCGGCTAAGAGGCCCCACCTACAGATTCAGCAGCAGGTGCCCCATTTGCAGATTCAGCAGCAGTTCCAGCAGCAGTTCCAGCAGCAGTATCAGCAGCCGAGGGTCTACCTTCAGCAGCGGCAGTTTCAGGACCGTGTACCCTTTCAGCAGACGCAGCAGCCACAGAGGCAGCAGCAGGCCCCGGAACAGCAGCTAGTTATTATTTGCCCCTTCTGTAAGAGACCAGGGCATGGTTGGGGCGAATGCCGGAAGAGGCTGGGCAGATGTTTGCTTTGCGGAGGATCCGATCATCGTCTGAGAGAGTGTCCCGAGTCATCGGGACAGACAGTTCAGGGAGCAGGAGCTAGGGATCCGGTACACCAGCAGACGGGATTACCCTTACCAACTCAGCAGCAGAGGTACATGCAGCATCAGCAGCAGGCCAGGGGAGGCCAGCAAAGGCGAGCTTTCGCCAGGACAGTCGAGGATGCTCCGGCCGTTGGAGATCTAGTTGCAGGTTCCGTTCTTTTGACTCGAATTCTGCAATTGCCTCTTATAGCTGCCTTGAAATTTCATTTCCTTCTGTTCCTTGTTGATTTATCAATTTTGTCCTGTTGTTCTTGTGTTATGTTTGATTTCTTCTGAGATAAATCATATGGGCTAGGTCACCCAGTTATGGAATCTAGAATCTTCAATAGTCGTGTTTAGCTGGAATAGTGAGGACATATAGTCAGATTTAGGACGTATTTCTCGGGTGTGGGAATTTAAGGTTTTTACTGCCAAGCATGCAGCAATGCGAAAATTTTAAATACCATGATTCTAGAGGTATGTGCCTTAGTCGAGGACTCTGTGATTATCGTAGCCTTGCTCACTAGCATGACGAAGGTTCTGAGTATCATGATTTTGGACAGACGCATATGATTATCTGACGGTATGTTTGAGACTTTGATTGTGGGGTGTTTGACCTAGAAGGACTGCTACCATCTTAAATTTCGAGGATAAAATTTTTATAAGGTGGGTAGGATTGTAACACCCAGTTTCTAAAATAAGAGTAATTTTGAAATTTGTATTTAAATTATTTAATTATGGTATTTAAATTTAATAATATGATTTTTGGTGATCTTTAATAATTTTTAAACTATTTAAAAACTGGTTTGAGTCATGACTTGTGATTTGGTGTGCAGCTAGTGAAGCCGTAGTGACTGTCTGCCCTAGAGCCTAACCATGTGGGTAGAGATTTTATTTAGTACATTTAGCTTGAGGGTATTTTGGTTATCATGAATTTATTTGAATTTATTATAATTATTTAGAATTTATATATATTATATTAGATGGTGTGATTTAATATTATTTAATTAATTGCCATGTGATTGTTATTAGCCCCAACCTAGAATTGACCTAACCTAGGTTAGTCCTAATTAGTCATGGTTAGACTAAGTTAGAATTTGATTGGTCATGGTTAGTCATGACTAGTTAGAATAAACTAGGTTGCAACTTGATTAAAGGGGGACCTTGATTTTGACCATTGAATATACTAGATGGGATGAGAGCCCTTGGATTGAATCCCAAAACCCTAACCCTAACTATTATGACCAGCCAAGAGACCCCCCCTTGCCTATATAATGTCTCTATGGGGATTTGTGCCTCTTTCTTTAATAGCTCTTCATTTCTTAAGGAAATAGGTGAGTCTCCTTTAATTCCTTCCTAGTTTAATCAATAGGACTCCTTTTTGATTGGAATTTCTTCCATCATGATCTAATTAATGTTTCCTTGCTGATGGTGGAGTCAAATCTCATATTTGCATCAATTTGGGGATTTAGGGTGGCTTTGAAGAACTCCTTGGAAAAGACTTTTGTGTGAAGAACAACCAATATGTACATTCTATTCCACCCATTAAAACTAGGTTTAAATTGCATATTCATCTAGCCCTAGGAGTCCTGATTCTGTAGGTGTAGGGTTTTCCAAGTTTTGTGTCCTGTACGTGTCCGTATCGGACACGTATTAGTGACAGGTACAGGTGTTCGACGAAATGCCACAAAGGGCATTTCGTTCGAATTTTCGAATTATGTTTGAATAAGAATTTAGGGTTTTGTGTCGCTTACATGATTTTGATTCACTGAGGTATTTTTCGTGTCGTGTCGTGTCGTATTTTGGACACGAACACGCCCGCAGCAGCCTTCGGGCAGTGTCCTGCTGCTCGGGGGCTATAACGTCCTGTACACGATACCTCTGGACACGAAATTTGGTTTGGACACTGTTTAGGTGACTGACACGAGGCTCACAAATTTTTGTGGGTTTTTATTCAGTGGTTTGAGAGCAATCGCACGCGCACTGGACACGCACTGCTGCACACGCGTGCGCATTTGTTCAATGATACGGTATCCGTATCGAATATATGCGTGTCGTGGACACGGTGCATGGTGTCGATCGTGTAGCCCTACATGTAGACTACACGTGTACACGACCACGTGGCCCCACGTGGCCTGTGTCGTGCACTAGACACACGTGCACGCGTGCACGACACTGTCAGTGCACAGTTTGTGTCTGTGATATGTGTTTGACTTGGACACGTTCGTGTCCACCTTGTTGGACACGAACACCCTCCCCATGGAACGTATGACATGTCCCTTATGTTTGCACATTTAATTTATTGATTAAATTGTTTTTAAAATAAATTTGAGGTTTGAATGCTCAGGTTTGCAATGTTCTGATACCTGGTATTGAAATTTGTTTTCTTAGATTTAAATCAGTTTAATTATTTTAAATATCAAATTACATGTAAATAACATACTGCATGATGTGTTAATACCTGGGATTTCATTGATTCGAATTGGTTGAAGGGTTTGTTAACTGTCAATTGTTTAATATCCAAAACTGTCGAATTGATTTTATTTCCCTTTTTTTTCTGAAATCCAATATATCAGTACATTTTCTGTTTTCTGTCCAGTTTTCAAAAGTAAGATTGTCAATCATTTAAACCTATTAGACACTCTTAATTACTTGTTGTTAAGACTCAAACATGTTCTCCTATGAGATATCTAGTAGTGTGTTGAAGTTGGACTGATACTTAGACTATTGTAAATCCTGGGATTCCAATTCCTATTTTTTTAACTAAATATTGATGCTAAATTATCATGAATAGATTTATATATATGTATGTTAGACTGAGTTTACATGTTAGTATAGGTGGTTTGATATGAGGAATGAAATATTGATTCGAGTTGGGTTTTTGAATGTAGGTTAACTGTTATTTTTTTCACTGTGTGAAGCTGAAACCTGGGTTTCCATTTCCATGATAATTAGTTGTTAATCCAGGTATCTACTCACTGTTTTCCTGATATATATATAACCTGTCACGCTATCACTCACAAGTTCCATGTTAGCTCACTGATTTTGTTTCAAATGAGCTGTCAATGTGTTTCAGTTTAGCACTACCCTGTCATGACTTTTCCCGCACTGTTTCATATGTTTTCACACGTTGACACTTGTTGCACAACACTATATATCACTACACTATTTTCCTGTTTTCCTATCTTGCTCTCATGTAACACACACCCTTACACTAGCCTACTTTATGTTAACTGGCCTATTAGCTAACTAAGCATACAAAACTGGACTGCATTGCATATATCTGAGTTTTGGTTCACTGTTTTCTTTTTTTCTGATTTCAGTTCAATACAATTACACACACCCACACCATGCCCCACACTCTAAGACTCTATTGACACATTTCCTTTTATCTCATGTCACCAACACACTACTCTTCAACCCACACACACACCCATGTTTCCCTGTCACAGCTCACCCTCTATTCTAATTCCTGTTACATTGTGTTGCCTTCACCCATAAAACTGAGGACTGAGTCCCTCACTTTAAACCCTCTGTTCCTATTTAATCTACACATAGCACTCTCTTTTGCCACTGATACACACATATTCACAAAAGTCCTGTCATTTAGATACTTGCATACACTCACTCATTCACTACATAGCCCATGTTGCAAACCACAAAACCCTTCTCAGGATTGGTCATGGACTGTTTTGGAGTACATGGTAAATTCCAGATTTGGTTGTCCTTGCATTCTCAGGATAATTAGTTCAATTCCAGTTTTATGGTTTAAATAGATTTGCAATAACTGTCAACCTGAAAACTTGAAATCTTTTTTGTGTATAACTGAGCTTTGTAACATATCTGCACTTCCTAAATTCTAAAGTTCCCATTGACACATGCTACATTCACTAATTTTTAGTTTCTAATTTTAGATTGTACACACACACATGTGATTTCCAAGTTTCCTAAATTCAATGTATGTATATATATATAGGTGATACATATTATCATGTGGCCTATATAGTTATAATGTGTGTATTATATTAATAGATATATATTTTGATATATGTGAACATGTAGATATGTGGTTGGACTATAGGCATGACATTGCCTATGGGCCTATAGCCTATGGCTCATAGCCTAGGTCTATGGTTGAATGCCAGTTACATGTGTAGTTGGCTTGTATAGCCTTGGGATTGATGTAGAGTGTTAGCCTAGGCTTGGTTAGGCCTAGTGAGACTTATTAGATTTGTTTGGCTTAGGCTTGACCTAGTTTGACCCGTCTAGTTGACTGGAGTTGACCAAGTGTTGACTTTAGTCTAGTTTGACCTAGACAGCATGCAGACGCATTGTAGATTACATTTATCATCCCCTGTATACATCTTGACTTGTGTTGCTCTAACTAGGAGTCAGGTATCTCATCTCGGACAGTACATTTACTTCAGACATTCAGATACGAGGCGAGTACATTCTCTGATCATTTCATAACTTGCTTAGAATTATATTCCTGCTCTAGTTTACCTTATTTGATGCTGTCACGATATTATCACGGATTGGTACTATATGGATCCTTGCTTGAGATGTTATCCCTCTCGGGAGCATCGGATACATTGTGTCATATGTTTCATGTGCATCGTGTATTCCTCGCTCTCATGTTATTCATGTTTCTCATGTGCATCATGCTCGTTCATGCTCGTTCGTGTACTCTCATGTGCTCTCATGAATCGATCGTGTTTCCCATGTATCTCGTGTATAACTTATATTGCATGTGCACTCATTTATGAGTTTTCATGTAAATTTCATGTGCACCCGTTTATGGGCCCCCATGTGAACTTCATGTTCACTCATGTATGAGCTCTCGTGTATATTTCATGTGCACCCATTTATGGGTTTCATGTAAAAGCCATGTACGTAACATAACTTGTTTGGATCCTTGTATATTGATTGGGGTATGGGGGAGTATAAATAGTCATGTGAACAATTCCAAAGTAGTATAGCCATGTGCACCTCTTTAGTATAGTCATGTACAAATCCAGCCGTTCACATGTCGACTTTGTACTCTAAATCACTAGTCACTGGTAGCTCTCTACTTATAGTAGATATTTTCTATTACAGTTCTCTTCCTGTTTACATCATGTACTTTCTTTCAGTTTCATGTATCGTACTCTCTTGCATGTTTATATTCTCTAACCCGTTATGATCTGCGTGAGATGTATTGTGCTCGCTCCCGTCCTGACTGGACCTATTGAAAATTTTACAGAGGATGATGAGGAACCCTGCACCCCTTACTTTGGAGCTTGCCTAGATGACACTCGCGACCTGGACCCCTGGGGAGGTTCAGGCAGCTGCTGAGGATGGCACCCTTGCATAGTGTAGTTAGCTTAGTCTGTTCTTATTTTCATGTTTAGCTGTTGTCTTTGTAGAGATGTTGAGATTGTTATTCATTTTTGTTGTACCTCAGTTGAGGATTTCTCTTATCTATCTTATCGTGCTACATTCTGCCTTAGATTGTGATTGAGTTATACCTCTGTGTTGGGCTCCGTATGGAGAGTATTTCATGTTAGTTAGTTATAGTTCTTGACCTAGAACAGCGTTCTACCGCCGATACTGCGGCGTAGGCTGGGCGCTGTTACGTACTCGTACCCTCACGGTGGTTGCGGGTCGTGACAGCGTGGACTTGGCAAGCTTTGCACTTTCTTGCATAGTCTATCGCATCTGCTACAATCGTGGGCCAATAGTAGCCCATTCGGCGAAGACGGTCTTGCAATTTAGGGCCAGGCTGATGGGTCCCGCAAACACCGTCATGAGCTTCACGTACGGCTTCTTTGGCTTCTATGTTTGACAGACATCAAAGTAATAACCCATCGTAGGATCGCCGATACAGAATTTTCATCTCTGTATCGTAGAAGAATCTGAGAGAACGCCTTCTGATGGAAGTGGCTTCCTTCGGATTCTCGAGTCTGGCGCTTCGTCGATCGTCTGAGCGGAATAACTTGCCACGACTTGAACGTTGTTCTTGGGACAGACCAGTTCATGGCCAATTACGTCAACCGAATGATGAGTATGGTTTGGAACTACTAGGGAAGCGGCAAGGCCTGCTAGGGCATCGGCTTCGATGTTTTGGAGTCTGGGAACATGTTCGATAAAGAATCCCTCAAATGAAGAAATAATGTTGATCGCTATTTGATGATATTGGATCATGTCTTCGTGGCGGACTTCGTACGAGCCCCGGATCTGATTGACGATTAATTGCGAATCGCCGTATGCTTCAATATATTCTACCCCCAGCTCTCTTGCGAGTTGGAGGCCAATGACCAAAGCGTTATACTCGGCCACATTGTTAGAGCAGGGCTCTATGAGAGAGTAAGTTCGGTTAATCACCAATCCGAAAGGGGAGACCAGCACAACCCCGACTCCGACGACGATGTTGCCTTTAGGTCCGGTCCTTGAGGCGCCGTCGAAGAACATTCGCCATATATCATCGTGAGAGGTTGCATGCGAGTCGGCGACCTCATCTGGGATTTCTTCATATATTCTGGACGTCTCCGAGCCCGGGTGGGCTGTCAAAAAGTCTGCCAAGGCTTGACCTTTAACAGCCTTTTGTGGGACGAAGATCATATGATAAAGAGACAACAATATTGCCCATGTAGCGAGGCGAGAGCTGATTGCCCCTAGTTTAGTCATGAGTACTCTGAGAGGGTTGACTCGTGAGATCACATGTATGGTTTGTCCAGTGACATAGTGCCGCGTCTTCTGAATGGCGAACACCAGGGCGATACATTCCTTCTCCACGGCGGTGTATCGGTGCTCTGGCCCAATCATCATTCGACTGAGGTAATATATGGCTTGTTCATGGCCTGCATCGTTGTTTTGTGCCAGCAGAGCACTGAGGGAATGTTCCATTGCTCGTACGTTGAGCAGGAATGGTTTTCCAGCAACCGGGGCCACCAGGACTGGAGGGTTCGACAAATATTCTTTGATGCTGTCGAAGGCACGCTGATATTCTTCGTCCCATACGAATGAGATGCCTTTCTTCATGAGATGGGTAAATGGTCGATATCGCCCGGAGAGGTTAGAAATGAACCTCCTGATGTAAGCTAGCCTCCCTTGAAGGCCTCTGAGTTCGCAGAGATTTCTCGGGGGACCCATCGCCATAATTGCCTTCGTCTTCTCAGGGTCTACATGAATACCCTGGGCGGTGGTGATGAAACCCAAGAATTTTCTGCTGGATACTGTGAGCACCCTGAATTTCGGGTTGAATTTTTTTTCATTTTATTTATTTTCCTGATTATTTGGTTTGATAAATATTTCGTTCTATTTATTTATCTGTTAGTGTACTTTTTCATGCCATTGATATTTGGAGTATCAGGGATGTTCAACTCTGGAAATTCTCTTCACGAGTTTTGGAGTGGACACGATTACCTTCATGACGGTATATGGTGTCCCACCCAAACTTGTACCCTTGTGTCCCTTTTTCTTCGCTGAACTTCGGGTCGAATTAGACCGTTCGATCAGTAATTGATTTTTCCACTTTTTTCCTTGATCATTTTCAGCGCGTTACCATGACATTTAAATTGGGAGCGCCAGACCAGTCTTTTCCTTGAAACCAACTCCTCATTGATGATCTACTCGAGACGCTCGTCACCCATGACCTTCGTTTCCCACTCATTCATGTCATTTTGGGCTCCATTTGATTTGCACAACTTTTCCGACGCGTGACCCGATTTTATTTCATGCCACGGCGTCACATTCATTTTCCAACTTGATTTGTGGGTCCCCTGTCGACCAAAACCTGTCAGCCCCAACTATGGACATGGCCCACTTTGAGCCTACTATCCGTCCGCCACTTGTGTCCCATTATTTGGAATCCCCATGTGCTACTTATTTACACATGATCATCAACGTCTAATTATAATTCTATTTTTGCACAATGTCCAGTTTTGACCCAATCCGGCTCCACCGAGCCCAGTCCAGCTTCATGTTGCCCTCCATCGGGACACCCTCATATTTATTGCCCAAAGATATCAATTTCTCATTTTACCTATTTTTATTATTTAATGGGAAATTTTCCTTGAATTTAATCCATTGGAATGACCCATTTCCTACAAATTATTTCTAGCCCTTAGATCTCCCTACTTTAATCCCATCCATACATTTTTCCTACTTTCAAAGCAGCCAACACCCATGCAAGGTGCCGGCCCTAAATTCAAGAGAGTAACTTTTCTCTCTCTCTCTCTCTCATTCATTATCATCTCTCTCTCTCTCTCCTTTCTATTACTTCCAACCCAACTAAACTCAACAACAGCAACAAGAACACCTGCAGCCCCCATGCCCGACCTCCGGCCACCCCCCTGGCCGTGGCCTGGCCGTCGGCCTCCCCCACCTCGGCCTCCTCCTCCTACTTTCCCTCCTCCTCCTTCTCCAATATCATCCCGACCACCACCTTCTCCTAAACAACCACCACCACCTCCACATCATTCCATTTCCGCCACCCATCCATGCTGCCGCCACCACCACCTTGTCCGCGCGCCGCCGCGCCCTTGCCGGCCGGGCCTGGCCGCGCGCAGCCCGCGCACAGCACCGCGCGCCGCCGCGCGTGCTAGTGCACCACAGCAGCAGCTCGACACCAGGCGCGCGCGCGAGCGAGCGTGGCCGCCGCCGCCATCGGCCGCCGTGGCCCCCGGCAACCACCCCATGGGCGCGCCCCACTCTGGCAAGAAGTTCCCTGACGGCCACCGTCCTCCGGGACGCGCCGTCGAGGCGATTCGTGCGTTTTGAACGACGTCCCGTCGTGACGCGCGCGAAATGAAGTTCGTTTTGGCGCTCCGTCGCAGCGACTTCGCGCACGTTTTTCCGGAGATCCGACCGTTGGATCGGCGATTTCTTCGCTCCGTCGCAATCTCGGTATATCCACCTTCATCCCTGTCAATTTTCGTCCGTTAATTTTATCGTTTGATACATGAAAACCGGCCACCAAGTTGACCGTTTAAATTGTATTAAATTTGGACAGTTTCGCGGGGCCAACTTCGTCAGCTTGTATCTCCTCCACCGCAGCTCCGTTTGGCGTGCTACTAGTTCCGGTGCGAAGCTGGTATAACCCTCTTGCTACCCCTTCAGTTTCGTTTCATTGTGAGCTTGTTTGATTGGTTGAATTCGACGCCAAAGTTGGTCGTCCGAATTCGTAATTTCCAACTTGTAAAATTCCATTTTTGAACACGGGACTCCAGATTTCATTTCTGACACCACCATTAGACTTGTGGCGTCGTTCTGGCATGTTTTCATATAAAATTTGTTAGATTTGGAGAACGTGGGCCCGGGCACGCATTTCGGTGCAAAGCGGGTCCCACATTCTGGGTCAACGGGACTTTTTGACGCCGGCTCATCGGAATCCAATTCCGGAGATACCGTTGAGTTCGTATCGTCATTCTGGACTCGTTGACATATAATTTGCTAGGTTTTGGTGGACATTGGGTCTGGCACGCATTTCGGTGCAAGTCGGATACCAATATCCGGGTCAACGGGTCATTTTGAGATCGGCTCATCGGAATCCAATTCCGGAGATACCGTTGAGTTCGTATCGTCATTCTGGACTCGTTGACAGGTAGTTTGCTAAGTTTTGAGAACTTTGGCTCCGACACGCATTTCCGTGCAAACCGGAATTCCAAGTTCTGGTCAACGGGCCAAATGGAGATCGGGTCAACGGAATCCAATTCTGGAAATACCGTTGGGTTCGTATCGACATTCTGGTTGCGTGGACATATAATTTGTTATATTTTCTGGACTTTTTTTTCTTGCACGTATTTCGGTGCAAAACGGCTCCGACACGGACACCGTTTTGATCCGAAATTACCTTTTTGCCCTTGTGTCCAAATTGGACCGTTGGGTAGGCTATCCTAGCTAATTTGACCTTTCTGGACACGTTGGCGATGTTCATTTCATCGTCCGACAGTATTGTTGATAATTTTTCTAAGTTTAACCTTTTTATAATTAATTAAAAATTAATTCATATAATGTTCGTATTTCGGGATTAGTACAACGAAACTGGGATCAGTCAATTCCAGTGATCTCACATCGCTGAAATTGACAAGTTGGATACGTGGATCACTATAATAAGATTATCAACCTTACCGATAATCTTCTTATCTCGATTTACGTGTCGTAAGTTTCAACGTACAAATAACGAAGTACACTTTATAATAGACTAGAATTGACCCTGTTTGACCAGAGTTGACCAGTTGACCCAAAGTCAACTGTAAGTCAACACTTGACCTAGTTTGACTAAATTATTGACCGGAGTTGACCTAGAGTTGTTTTGACTTAGAAGAACCTAGAATAATGTAGATTGCTTGTAGAGTTTCTTTTATTACAACTTGAACCCCTTGTAACCTGTGTTGCTTTAAATAGGACTCTGTGGCTTCAGTGGGACCCCCCTATACTTATCAGCTGTTCAGGTTATCGAGGCGAGTACATTCTCTGATCATTTCATATCCTGCTTAGAATTATTTCCTGCAGTAGATTACTTTACTTGTACTGTCACGTTGGTCACACGGATTGGTACTATATGAATCCCTCTTTGAGATGTTATCCTTAGGAAGCATCGGATACTCTATGTTCTGTGCGTTTCACTTACATAGCGTATCACTATGCTTCGTTGGTTCTTTGATCACTTACGACATATACTCTTATGATCGTAGAGTCTTCTCAGAATCCTTATCCCATTTATGGGACTACTATGTATCACCTTCGGGGTCTATCACCTTCGGGGTCATATCACCTTCGGGGTCATATCACCTTCGGGGTCTACCACCTTCGGGGTCTGTTACATAGCATCACATAACATAACTTGGTTGGATTCTTGTGTATTAATTGGGGGTACGGGGGAGTATATGTGGACATGTGAATAATATACCAGTAGTGTAGCATCAGAATCATTCCATAGTGTAGCATCAGAATCATCCCAGGCCATTTACATGTTCATATTGTACTCTGACTCACTAGTCACATGCTAGTTCTCTATGTATAGTAGATATTTCTATTACAGTTATCTCTCTGTTTACATACTATTTTTCTTCAGTACCTGTATCTTACTTTACTGCATGTTATATGTTTTCTAACCTGCTATGATATGTTGAGATGTACTGTGCTCGCTCCAGTCCTGACTGGACCTGTTGATAAATTTTACAGATAGCCTGGAGGTGCCTGCTAGCCTAGAGGAGACACAGTAGGGTTTGTTTAGGTAGTTATTTCTTTGTCTGGAGTTGTATTTACTTTGTGGATTACTGTATCTTATTGAGTGTTGAGATGTACTTCTGGGTTCATGTATCTTAGACACTTAGACTTCTATCTCCTGTATCTCTTTTGGATTTCATGTTTTATCTATTCTTATCATGCTCTACCTTAGATGTGATTGAGTTTGTATCTGCTATGTCACCCCCATTCGGGGAGTATAAACTGTTTAGCCTTATACTGTTAGATGCATGAGACCTAGGACAGCGTTCTACCGCCGACACTGCGGCGTAGGCTGGGCGTCGTTACGTTCTCGTGCCCTAACTCTAGGGTGCGGGTCGTGACACGTTTTTAGTGGTGGCCCATGCAGGTCGAGACTAAAGTGTAGTGGTATTCGAACTAGAGTACCACTACAGCCTGCAGTAGGATTAGGATATATTTTGAAGGTACTCAATCACAGATAGGAACCCTTGAGAGATTCCTGGGACGACCCTGGAGAATCTTATTTAACTTCGATTTGAAAACTCTATTTTCCCCTTGATTTAATTTATTTTACTTTTGTTGTTAAATTTGATTTTTATGGATTATTGTTGAATTTGAGTTTGTATTTATTTTGATGGAAGATTTTCGAATTTTGAATTTTGACGATAGCTGTTGCATTTGAGTTTGTATTTTGATGGATTTAGTTCATTTTGAATTTTGATGTTCGTTAATAAATTTTGATTTGATTTTTGAGTATTCATTGTTGATTAATTTAATTTTTGGCAAGATGAAATTATATGGGCTAGGTCATCTATGTTATGGAATCTAGTCTTCTATAGTCACATTAGCCAGCATGGTGAGGACATATAGTCTGACTCTGGATATATTTCTCGGGTGTGGGAATTTAAGATTTTCGCAGCCAAGCATGCGGCACCGCGAAAATGTTAAATACCATGATTCTAGAGATATGTGCATAAGTCAAGGGCTCTGTGATTATCGTAGCCTTGCTTACTAGTATGCCGAGGATTTAGAGTACCATGATTTTGGATAGACGCATATGATTATCAGATTGTGCTTAAAATATTTTGAACATGTTTTCTTACTTTTTCTCAGTCATTCAAAAAAAAAAGAATTATTGTTTGTTGTTTTGCCTAGTTTCTTGTCATTTAACTTAAGAGTATGTTTAGTTGTTTTCATAAACCTTGTGTAACTTCTTGCTATGAGTTTTCTTAATACAATTTATCGATGATTTTGCTAGACTTTATCTTGAATTTGATATTTAACTCTGGATTTCAAAATGGTTCTTCTTTGAACAGATAAGCAAACAGATTTTATCGTTATTCTTTCTTGCTATTTTTCTTGTATTAGATAATAATAAAATTGTCTTGATTTCGTCAATCACCTGCTTGCAATCTTGGTAGGAATCTAAATGTTAGTCTTAACGTAGAATTAATTTTATTGGGACATGAGAATATGTATATGAATATGTATAGCAGACATTTGCCTAACACGTATGCATGCTACACTTGATTTTTCTACATATCTAGATACATATTGATATGTTGTTGATGTCCAAATTTTCATAACCAATGTTTCTGGTTCTCTGCTTTTCCATGTTTAAGTTCGTAATTTTTTTAAATATAAATTTCATGTTATTATTTAGATTTACGTCATTGCACATGTATGTTATACGTAGGGTTTCAATTCAAAAGAATTTGGTTGAAAATTGTGTTTAAACTTGTCAATTTAAGACTGTGTACATATTAACTCTTAATACTGAATTCCAAATGTTTAGTTTAAATTACTGTTTTATTTCTTAAATGTAATATTTAGAGCTGTGTACATTGTTGTTTGTAGGGATATAAATTTAGGTTTCATATTCTTACTTGTTAGTTTGTGATAAACTTTGAGTTGGATTTTAATGTTCAAATTTTTCCAAAATTTTGAAAACTAGTTACATGTTAACATTTTTACATTAATTTCCATGTTTAGTTAAATTTCAGATCTAATATGTAATATTGAACTGTACGCGTAGATAAATGTATTGGTAATATGATTAGGGTTTCATTTCTATCATGGTAGGATGTATTGGGAGCATTGAGATAGTTGTGATGTTTCAAACTCCTAAATTTTGGAATTGCATTATGTTCATATTTTCCATGGTTTAAATGTTAGCTTGTTTTCAGATTTTATATGTAAATGTTGAACTAAAAACTGGATTTAACCTTTTAATACTAAGCTATAACCCTATACAAGGATACACACACACGTCTACTATCTAACTGTATGAACATGCCCCCATACACATAATGTTAGCTTTTTCCTCTCTAACGCTCTCTCTGTATATGTTTTGTGATTGGATTTCAATGCAAGTGACTTTCAATTCTTCAACTTGTAATTTTGATTTTCTTGGGATAGTACTTTTCAGATGATTGGTAGTTACTTTTTATGAGTACCAGTTTTCATGTGGGATGGTAGACTGTCTTACAGTTTTGATGATTTGATATTTCTGCATCTTTTCTCGTTTAGCACCCTGGATTTGCTTGTGTGTTTGATACCCTATGACCGTTGGTTAGTACGACTAGTAAACCTAGATGAGACTACACTGTCACCGTATGCCATGACCCTGTATGCCGTTTTTATTTGATGGTATGATTTGTTTAAGTTCTGGGACTTTGATTTTGGGGGTTGACCTAGAGGGACTAGGGATATTTTAATTTCGAGGACGAAATTTTTGTAAGGTGGGTAGGATGTGAGCACCCTGAATTTCGGGTTGAATTTTTTTTCATTTTATTTATTTTCCTGATTATTTGGTTTGATAAATATTTCGTTCTATTTATTTATCTGTTAGTGTACTTTTTCATGCCATTGATATTTGGAGTATCAGGGATGTTCAACTCTGGAAATTCTCTTCACGAGTTTTGGAGTGGACACGATTACCTTCATGACGGTATATGGTGTCCCACCCAAACTTGTTCCCTTGTGCCCCTTTTTCTTCGCTGAACTTCGGGTCGAATTAGACCGTTCGATCAGTAATTGATTTTTCCACTTTTTTCCTTGATCATTTTCAGCGCGTTACCATGACATTTAAATTGGGAGCGCCAGACCAGTCTTTTCCTTGAAACCAACTCCTCATTGATGATCTACTCGAGACGCTCGTCACCCATGACCTTCGTTTCCCACTCATTCATGTCATTTTGGGCTCCATTTGATTTGCACAACTTTTCCGACGCGTGACCCGATTTTATTTCATGCCACGGCGTCACATTCATTTTCCAACTTGATTTGTGGGTCCCCTGTCGACCAAAACCTGTCAGCCCCAACTATGGACATGGCCCACTTTGAGCCTACTATCCGTCCGCCACTTGTGTCCCATTATTTGGAATCCCCATGTGCTACTTATTTACACATGATCATCAACGTCTAATTATAATTCTATTTTTGCACAATGTCCAGTTTTGACCCAATCCGGCTCCACCGAGCCCAGTCCAGCTTCATGTTGCCCTCCATCGGGACACCCTCATATTTATTGCCCAAAGATATCAATTTCTCATTTTACCTATTTTTATTATTTAATGGGAAATTTTCCTTGAATTTAATCCATTGGAATGACCCATTTCCTACAAATTATTTCTAGCCCTTAGATCTCCCTACTTTAATCCCATCCATGCATTTTTCCTACTTTCAAAGCAGCCAACACCCATGCAAGGTGCCGGCCCTAAATTCAAGAGAGTAACTTTTCTCTCTCTCTCTCTCTCATTCATTATCATCTCTCTCTCTCTCTCCTTTCTATTACTTCCAACCCAACTAAACTCAACAACAGCAACAAGAACACCTGCAGCCCCCATGCCCGACCTCCGGCCACCCCCCTGGCCGTGGCCTGGCCGTCGGCCTCCCCCACCTCGGCCTCCTCCTCCTACTTTCCCTCCTCCTCCTTCTCCAATATCATCCCGACCACCACCTTCTCCTAAACAACCACCACCACCTCCACATCATTCCATTTCCGCCACCCATCCATGCTGCCGCCACCACCACCTTGTTCGCGCGCCGCCGCGCCCTTGCCGGCCGGGCCTGGCCGCGCGCAGCCCGCGCACAGCACCGCGCGCCGCCGCGCGTGCTAGTGCACCACAGCAGCAGCTCGACACCAGGCGCGCGCGCGAGCGAGCGTGGCCGCCGCCGCCATCGGCCGCCGTGGCCCCCGGCAACCACCCCATGGGCGCGCCCCACTCTGGCAAGAAGTTCCCTGACGGCCACCGTCCTCCGGGACGCGCCGTCGAGGCGATTCGTGCGTTTTGAACGACGTCCCGTCGTGACGCGCGCGAAATGAAGTTCGTTTTGGCGCTCCGTCGCAGCGACTTCGCGCACGTTTTTCCGGAGATCCGACCGTTGGATCGGCGATTTCTTCGCTCCGTCGCAATCTCGGTATATCCACCTTCATCCCTGTCAATTTTCGTCCGTTAATTTTATCGTTTGATACATGAAAACCGGCCACCAAGTTGACCGTTTAAATTGTATTAAATTTGGACAGTTTCGCGGGGCCAACTTCGTCAGCTTGTATCTCCTCCACCGCAGCTCCGTTTGGCGTGCTACTAGTTCCGGTGCGAAGCTGGTATAACCCTCTTGCTACCCCTTCAGTTTCGTTTCATTGTGAGCTTGTTTGATTGGTTGAATTCGACGCCAAAGTTGGTCGTCCGAATTCGTAATTTCCAACTTGTAAAATTCCATTTTTGAACACGGGACTCCAGATTTCATTTCTGACACCACCATTAGACTTGTGGCGTCGTTCTGGCATGTTTTCATATAAAATTTGTTAGATTTGGAGAACGTGGGCCCGGGCACGCATTTCGGTGCAAAGCGGGTCCCACATTCTGGGTCAACGGGACTTTTTGACGCCGGCTCATCGGAATCCAATTCCGGAGATACCGTTGAGTTCGTATCGTCATTCTGGACTCGTTGACATATAATTTGCTAGGTTTTGGTGGACATTGGGTCTGGCACGCATTTCGGTGCAAGTCGGATACCAATATCCGGGTCAACGGGTCATTTTGAGATCGGCTCATCGGAATCCAATTCCGGAGATACCGTTGAGTTCGTATCGTCATTCTGGACTCGTTGACAGGTAGTTTGCTAAGTTTTGAGAACTTTGGCTCCGACACGTATTTCCGTGCAAACCGGAATTCCAAGTTCTGGTCAACGGGCCAAATGGAGATCGGGTCAACGGAATCCAATTCTGGAAATACCGTTGGGTTCGTATCGACATTCTGGTTGCGTGGACATATAATTTGTTATATTTTCTGGACTTTTTTTTCTTGCACGTATTTCGGTGCAAAACGGCTCCGACACGGACACCGTTTTGATCCGAAATTACCTTTTTGCCCTTGTGTCCAAATTGGACCGTTGGGTAGGCTATCCTAGCTAATTTGACCTTTCTGGACACGTTGGCGATGTTCATTTCATCGTCCGACAGTATTGTTGATAATTTTTCTAAGTTTAACCTTTTTATAATTAATTAAAAATTAATTCATATAATGTTCGTATTTCGGGATTAGTACAACGAAACTGGGATCAGTCAATTCCAGTGATCTCACATCGCTGAAATTGACAAGTTGGATACGTGGATCACTATAATAAGATTATCAACCTTACCGATAATCTTCTTATCTCGATTTACGTGTCGTAAGTTTCAACGTACAAATAACGAAGTACACTTTATAATAGACTAGAATTGACCCTGTTTGACCAGAGTTGACCAGTTGACCCAAAGTCAACTGTAAGTCAACACTTGACCTAGTTTGACTAAATTATTGACCGGAGTTGACCTAGAGTTGTTTTGACTTAGAAGAACCTAGAATAATGTAGATTGCTTGTAGAGTTTCTTTTATTACAACTTGAACCCCTTGTAACCTGTGTTGCTTTAAATAGGACTCTGTGGCTTCAGTGGGACCCCCCTATACTTATCAGCTGTTCAGGTTATCGAGGCGAGTACATTCTCTGATCATTTCATATCCTGCTTAGAATTATTTCCTGCAGTAGATTACTTTACTTGTACTGTCACGTTGGTCACACGGATTGGTACTATATGAATCCCTCTTTGAGATGTTATCCTTAGGAAGCATCGGATACTCTATGTTCTGTGCGTTTCACTTACATAGCGTATCACTATGCTTCGTTGGTTCTTTGATCACTTACGACATATACTCTTATGATCGTAGAGTCTTCTCAGAATCCTTATCCCATTTATGGGACTACTATGTATCACCTTCGGGGTCTATCACCTTCGGGGTCATATCACCTTCGGGGTCATATCACCTTCGGGGTCTACCACCTTCGGGGTCTGTTACATAGCATCACATAACATAACTTGGTTGGATTCTTGTGTATTAATTGGGGGTACGGGGGAGTATATGTGGACATGTGAATAATACACCAGTAGTGTAGCATCAGAATCATTCCATAGTGTAGCATCAGAATCATCCCAGGCCATTTACATGTTCATATTGTACTCTGACTCACTAGTCACATGCTAGTTCTCTATGTATAGTAGATATTTCTATTACAGTTATCTCTCTGTTTACATACTATTTTTCTTCAGTACCTGTATCTTACTTTACTGCATGTTATATGTTTTCTAACCTGCTATGATATGTTGAGATGTACTGTGCTCGCTCCAGTCCTGACTGGACCTGTTGATAAATTTTACAGATAGCCTGGAGGTGCCTGCTAGCCTAGAGGAGACACAGTAGGGTTTGTTTAGGTAGTTATTTCTTTGTCTGGAGTTGTATTTACTTTGTGGATTACTGTATCTTATTGAGTGTTGAGATGTACTTCTGGGTTCATGTATCTTAGACACTTAGACTTCTATCTCCTGTATCTCTTTTGGATTTCATGTTTTATCTATTCTTATCATGCTCTACCTTAGATGTGATTGAGTTTGTATCTGCTATGTCACCCCCATTCGGGGAGTATAAACTGTTTAGCCTTATACTGTTAGATGCATGAGACCTAGGACAGCGTTCTACCGCCGACACTGCGGCGTAGGCTGGGCGTCGTTACGTTCTCGTGCCCTAACTCTAGGGTGCGGGTCGTGACAGATACGCCCAAGAAGGATTTTGTAGGATTCATCTTCAGGTTGTGTGCTCGCATCAGGTCGAACACTGTTCTCAGATCATGCAGGTGGTCTCCCTTATAGCGGCTCTTGACGGCGATGTCATCAACATAGCACTCCATAGTCTTAAGCAAGTGTTCTTTAAAGATGATACTCATGGCTCTTTGATACGTGGTGCCATCATTCTTTAAACCGAAAGGCATGACTGTGTAGCAGAATGTGCCAATCAGTATTCAGAATGATGTATGCTTCTCGTCGTCAGGAGATATCTTAATTTGGTTGTACCCCGAGAAGCCATCCATGAATGACATGCGTTCGAAGCTGCATGTGTTGTCAATCACGATGTCTGTGATAGGGAGGAGGAATTCATCTTTGGGACATGCCTCGTTCAAATTGCGGAGGTCGATGCAGATTCGAATCTTTCCATTCTTCTTGAGGACTGGTACTATGTTGGTAACCCAGTCAGGATGTTGTTCCTCACGAATGAAGCTGCTGGCTATTAGTTTGTTGACTTCAGCTTCGATCGTATCTATGATGCCCGGACAGAAGCGTCGCTGTTGTTGTTTGACCGGCTTTACATCTGGACGAATGTTGAGTTTGTGAAGGGCAACCTCGGGGTTTAGTCATGGCATGTCTTCATAGCTACAGGCGAACACATCAATATATTCTTTGACAAGTTCCAGTAGCGATTCTCGCTCTTCGTCTGTTAGGCTTTTACTAACGAAGATTGGTTTTGGAGAAGATTCGCTGCCGAGGTCGACCTGTATAACCTCATCTTCGGTGGGAGGTTCTCTCTATTCGAACCGCTTTTTCCATTGTGCATCCAGCTATTGGGCCCACGACTCTAGCTCGAGGATTTCAGGAATGTCTTCATCTTCTTCGTAAGCGTCGGCGAATGCCATGTTGACTGACAGGACTTGTCTGAATACGTCTTCGATGCTGGTATCCGAGTCAGAAGTTGGTGATCCGGTTGAATGTGAATGCCAGTCACATTCTTCATCTAAACTTTTAGGGGTCGTTGTGGGTGTAACATACCCTAATCCACATCGAGTCTTGCTATAGTAGTCCCGTGGTTTGCCAGCCGGGACCGGTGGCTTCAAAGGTAATCGTCGCCCAGTACCGTAGTTCAAGCCTGGCGTAGTTGCCAGATCATACCCCTGTTTTTGCATGAGATATTTGGAATGGGGGCTATAAAGATACAAAGGCAGTCTTCCGGCATCTGATTCAAGGTCGACTTCTTCTATGGTGAAGGGCTGCGGATCGTCCTTCCGGCCGAAGATGATTGGATGGTCCCCTCCCTCGATTATGCGGTAAGCGTCTTCCACTGGAGTAAGCTGGTTTACGGTGTACACATTTATCACCTGTGTGTGTAGGTGAGTGCCTATACCGTGTTCCATAGCATACATTGTATGTACAAAGCTTATTGAGTTCGAGGTAGTTCAAAGATAGCCCTTTATTGATAAAGTAAGGTATCTTTTCTAGCGGGATTACATCATCTACGGAGGGAACATCAATGTGGGCAGCCACATACTTGGCCAGCTCCGGTTCCTCTTCGGCTACCCCCTGTATAACCGAAGACTGAGGGAACGACCTGGGCAGCTTGATCGTCAGAAGTTCAGCTGGTGGAGCCGAGCGTGGGGTCATTGGCAAACTAGCGACCCCCAGTTTGGTACCTGATGCTGGGCGGGGAGTGGTTGGTTCGCTAGAAGCCCCAGACCTTACATCGGGGTAACAACTCTTCTTGGGAAGGCGTATCGTCATTGGTTTATCGGAGGGATTGAGCTTCTCCGTTTGTGGCTGGCCGACTCTTGGCAGTCTGATTGTCAGTGGCTCCGTTGTGGGTCTTGGCACTTGGCTAGACCTTGGCAGCTGGATTATCATTTGCTCTTCTTGTGCCGAGAGGGTGATTGCATCCTTACGCAGAGTGGCTGTAAGGGGTACGGACTTGCCAGGTTTGCGAGCTTGGAGTTAGATCGTTAGGGGTTCTTCTGATCCTATTGCTGTCTCGGTACGAGCATGCACATCTCCTTCACCAAGGTGCCTCTTCGACTTTTCGTACATGCAGGAGTCTGAGTAGTAGGATTCGACCCCTTTGAAGGGATCGATGTCGGCAAATTCTGTCCTCACGAAGCCGTATTTGTCGACATACTTGAAGCATTAGTGCAGTGTGGAAGGCACGATCATATAATTGTGTATCCAAGGGTGCCCCAGGAGGATGTTGTAAGAAGTGTCAGCATCTATGACATAACAGGTGACTTCCGACTAGAGATCGCCAATTTGACACTTCAGACGAATCTTCCCAATTGGGTAGCTCCTATCTGAATTGAAACCACTGATGGCAGTGCTTGTAGGCGTCAGACGATGCATAGGGATACGGAGATGATGTAACAGACCCTTCGGGATGATGCTTATGGAAGAACCAGGATCAATGTGCATCCGATCCACCTTTACATCGTCGATGTATCCAGTGTAGTATAACGGGCAATCGTGCAGGTTGGTTTTGATGAGCATATCCTGCGGAGTGAAAACAATGTTGGGCATCGCTCCCGTGCAAGCGCTGTCTTGGAGATCTGCAGGCGGGTTCTCTCCCGTGAGGTTGACCTGAGCCAGGTACGCGTCAGCATTTTGGAGTACATCGCTCAAAGCCGTGCGAACATCCTTTGAGAGTCTCAGAAGCTCGTATAATGACAACTTGGCCCGTGTGTTGGCCAATTGCGCCAAGATGTCGAAGTTGTAGGGCTTCTCCAGCCCCTGCGGTGCCTGTTTTCGGAGGGATTTGTCAAAGCGAGTCTCCTTCGGCCTAGGCTTGTCGGTCGTCGGAGGCTGAGAAGGTTCCGGAGCGTCAGTTGTAGCGGGCTGATGATCTTCAGCCGGGTTATCAGCCATGGGTTGGGATTGTGCCCTAGACCGAGTGACGACGGCTGTAGCTTCTTCGATATCTGCCGAGATGGTGTGGCAGGATCTGACTTTTCCACTCTTCTTCTTGCGAATGGAAGATGGCGTAGACTGAGTCACTTCAGATACCAAGTCTGGATGGACCCACATAACCTTTCCTCATGATGTGGTAAGGGACACTAGACCAGCAGCCTGATCTCGGGGAGGTGGAAGATTAGCAATCTCCATTGTCACCAGAGGGATGGGGACCACACCGTCTTGAGTTTCCGTTGAAGGAAAGCTGCCAAATTGCACTGACACCATATTGGCTGCCACAGTTACCTCCTCGAAATCGATGGCCAGAGCGTTCGAATCAATAAGATTTTAGATGTACCGTTTTAGTTGGTAGCAGTCGTGTGTAGCATGGTGGACGTAGCGGTAGTAATGGCAGTACTTTGGGTTCTCCATTTCTGCCGGCCGAGGTTCCCGTCTTGGTGGAGGAAGCTGAATTCTGTCTCCTTGTATGAGCATGTCCAAGATGGGCTTGACGTGACCGTCTTCGAAGGAGTAAGTGATTTGCGGCCATTGTTTGTCTGCCGGTTTTGACTCAGGATTCTGGGCTGTGTCGGCCACCATAGTCTGCTCTTACCCCTGCTGTCCCGATTGTTGGAGGGGCTACCCCCATTGTCGTTGTTGGTATTAGGACGCTTGCCCTTATTCTCTCCGTCCGAGATGTGCAATCCCAATTGGCGAGCCTTCTTCAACCGTTCTTCGGCACTAGTGGCACTGATGATGAATGTCTTCCAGTCCTTAAATTTCAATCAAGGAGGAATTCAAATTTCCAGACGGCAACTTCATTACGGTTTGGCAAAACCGCTCGATATAGTTCCTTGTCAGCTCTTTCTCTCCTTGGACGACGTCCATGAGGGTGGACATTGTGATGTCCTGTCCTACTTCGTAGAATCTCTCCAAGAACATGCATTTGAAGCCGACGAAGGAGTGGATGCAGTTGTCTGAGAGGTTGCGATACCAGTCGAAGGCGACTCCTTCCAATGCCCCAATGAATAATCGTGTGAGGATGGCATCGTCATGGGACAGATGGTCGGTGGTGACCTCGAAGTAATGATGTACCGACTTGCGGAGGTCTTGCCATCATACGGGTTGATGTTGAACGGCTTATATCTTGGCGGGAAGGGGACATTCCTCCATGCAGCAGGGTACGGTTGCCGTATTCTGAGGTCTTGAGAGTTTTTTCGAGCGTGAAACATGGCTCGGAGCTCCTGGACCTCTCTTCTCGCTTCTCGGGCCTCATCCACAGTAGTGGGGGCCGTTACTTCAGGAGGATTGTTGCCCGGATTCGCTGTCGCTGAATTTGAGTCCGTATTGAACGCAGGACCCGTGCTTGTTTGGCCAGGCATCCCTCCTTGCAGAGTTGGAAGGGCCGCTTTGATCTCGTCCACAAACTTGACCAAGGCATGCAGTATGGCCACCAGAGTGTCGATGCGTTGGCGAACACTGGAACCACCTTGGTTGCTGTCCGTCATGAATACCGTTCTTACATGAGGAGAGATGGATGGAACGGTGGAGGACGTGTCTTCCGAGTCATAGCCCTGTACCGAGAAGTCATCGGGGTACGTAGGAATGTTCTTCTCTGGTTCGGACTCAGAAGGGATAGTACCCCCAGCTTCAGAGTTTGCTTCATCTTGGGAGTCGTGGACGTCCTCGGGGATGTCGGCCCTTACCGTATCTGATGGGAGAGTTGTTTCCTCGGGCTCATCTCCTTGGAACATCAGATTATCGTGGATGTTCTGAGGAGTTCTACCCCCAGTCCCAGCAACCCCCAGTGGTGTGGACGATGAATCTTCCACTGTAGCAGATTTTGTCTTTGAACGGGTACCTTGGAAAACTCCTGTGGTGGGCACCCGTTTAGACGGTAGTCTCTTAGTCATGGTGGTTGAAATCTTCGGGCTGGGAATATTGGTCTTCTTCCCTCTTCCATCGACGGGGATTTTCTGAGCAGAGTTGCAGGAGACGACGAGAGGTGCCTCATCCTCTGAACATGGTTGTTACAGCCTTTGGAAGACGGACTGTCGGTCTTCTCGTATCGTCGCGATGTTGCAACAACAGTTGACGATGATTTGGATGCAGTGACGTCCGTAGAAGGACTCTTTGCACCCCGAGACACCTTCTCTTTCCTCGCGTTTGTGGAGGATGGCCTCATGCAAGTCAGATGGGTCCGGATCGACCATATTTGCTCCCTGGATCTTGGAAGACTTTTGGAAACCTCTCTGTCTGTTTGCCGCCGGGGGCTGGACTCGAGTGGTTCTGTACAACTTCCCATCTGAGGCCCACATAATAGTATGTGGGACGCTCGGATGGTCAGAGGTTGGATCAACGGACCGAGCTTGCCAAGCTCGTGCTGCCCTAGACTTCTTCACTCTAGTGCATGAGGAAACATAGTAGGAAGAGTCTAAGTGGTGCTGGAGAGAGTCAGACATGTCTTCTTGGGAGCACAAGAGATCAGGACCATAGGAGAGGCGATCGAAGACAGAGTCGCGTGGAATAGGCGTCATGCGGCTGGAATCAATAATCTTCATGCGGCTGGCAGTTGTGGCCGCATAGGCTTTCTTCATGCGGATGGGAGTCTCGGCCGCATGAGTTTTCTTCATGCGACTGGATGATCTGGCCGCATAGACCTCCTTCATGCGGCTGGTAGTTTCAGCCGCAGGAGCATCCTGCATGCGGCTGGCAGACTTGGCCGCATGAGTGTTCGGCTTCTTCTTGGAGCACGTAGGATCGTCCTTTGACCCTGCAAGTTCAGCATCGTAGTACCTTCCTCTGCCGGACTTGGGGACAGCAGAGTGCTCTATGGCTCGAAGTGGGGCCGCGCGGGAGCCGCCTTCGCCGTCTTGTGCAGCAGAGAGTACTCCATCCAGAGCTTGGAGAAGAGCAAATGATTTTGGCCTCCACTCGCTGCGAGCTTTCTTTGTGCGGGTCTGCTTCTGGACCGGGCCAGCACTTCCCTCAGAGAGCATTTGTTCAAACGCCTGTTGGTCGAAGCGGACGACCATCTTCTGTTGCGTGGAGCCAAGTTTGGCTGCATCCGATTGCGTCACCAACTCCTCAGCCGTGGAGAAGTTTGTCCCCAGCAGAGTCGCCATCGTGTTTGCCATGAAATATAAAAGAGCAGAACAATTATCGGAGGACTGGACTTTTACTTCATAATACAAACTCGCTTGTACAAACAAAGCCTAGGGACGAAAACCTAGGTACAACAATCTAAGTATAATTATTTATTTTAGATTCTGGGGGGTGACGATAGAGGCTCGGAAAAGCGACGGTCGCTCTGCCTTACTCCTTGGACGATCGGGTGCAGCTTTTTGGCTCTGTAGAAGAACTGCTTGGCGTTGGTGAAGAAATGCTCTCCTTTTGATCTCTATATATTCTCTCTCTAGCTCTCTGGCTCTCTGTGTCTCTCTTTTTTATCCGAGATTCTCCTTCTTCGTAAGGGAATGGCACCTTGCTATTTATAAGAGTGGGGGCATCATTAGGGTTTGCAATGATTGCCCATTCTTAAAAGTCGGCGGCTAAGGATCACTGAATCTGGGCCGTTCATCTTGAATATAAGATATTTGAGCAATTAATGTGATTGCATCAAATCTTTTGTGGGTAATTAATGATTTTGGACATAAATCCTCCTGATTTATCATGCCAATCTCGAATTTTCCGACACGTGTCATTGATTTGCTCGATTACAAATGATCTGATTTGATCCCAATATTTTATTGGGATTTGTTGATGGATTTTGCTCGATTTGATGCCACGGGTCCCACTATCATGCCACGTGTCTTAACCGCGAGCCACTGCAGAAATCTGATCCGCTGGAAGGTTGCTCCTCATTGAGCCGCATAAGACTGGCCACGTGTCAAGGCTGCTTGAGAGTGGCCTCCTGAACATTTGAACCGCATGGTAATGATCTGAGCCGCATGAGTGTATGATGGGTGCCTTCTTTGTGAGCCGCATGGAGACAGTCCTCGTGAGCCGCATAGGGCAGCCTCTGCTTGAGCCGCATGGGATAGCTTCGGTCTGAGCCGCATGGGACAACTTCGGCCTGAGCCGCATGGGGTGGTCTCTACTTGAGCCGCATGCGACTGTCCACGTGTCAAGTCCTTACGAAGGTTTCTGGATTTCGGTAGATTGTGTCAGAGATTTCCTTCATTTCCCTAGGAGTCCGTCATTATGAGGGAGTCATAATGGTATCTTTGTGTCAGAACTGTCACCTTATCAGAGCTGTCATTCGTCAAGGCATTTAATGCAGTAAAGGACAAAGGAAAGAGCTGTTACAGGCCACGTGGCTCCTCTCTGAGCCGCATGGAATTTATCCGAGCCGCATAGACGCTTGAGCCGCATGGATCCCTGAGCCGCATGAGCTTTCTGAGCCGCATGGGGCTCCCTGGCCGCATGGCGCTCCCTGGCCGCATGGATCTTTCTTTATTCTTTTCCATGCTTCTATACGGGCGCACAAAGTTCATTCTTGAAACTAACGAGTGTCGTGCCATCGGGGAAATCAAAATCAGTGATGTCATCGAGCGGGGCACCTTCGTTTGGGATACCAAGGATTTCCGCTAACATTTCATTAATGAATTCGATATCAATTCCTCCGACACGTGTCCTCGATGTAAAAGTGTATAACACGAAATTATAATAGATTAATCTAATGGCATTAGTGGCAATGGGGAATTGTCAGGTGATAAAATATTGTAACCCTAATGCCTCAAAATAAGGGCGGTGATCAGGAAAGACATTCCACTTAATCGGTGATCCGGTGCAAATAGTATGCATGATAAAATCGGCGTACCACAATAAAGCTTGATCGGAAGTTTTAAAGTAAAACTCATCTGACGCACCATCGTCCGATTGGACCGGAGAAAAGAGGCAATCCGTATGCGGATCTGAAGACGATGCCTCTTCACTGGCATTGGTCTTCTTCCTCTTGAAGGGATTGAACTTAGGCATTCTTTCCCAAAAATTTCTAGAAACCCTAAGTATTGAAAAAGTGGAGGAAAGAAGGGATTATATCTTCTAAGAGTTGGATATGTTGTAGAGGATGACGTTCTCCGCACGAATCCAAAGTTTTGACGAGAAACTCCACAAAGATTGGAAGAACAATGAGGGAGAAGAAGCTAGGGTTTCGGAGGCGCGCTGCTACTGTTATGAGGATGTGGGGAGGAATGAAGAGGAAGGAAGCCTCGGGTTGGTGCTGGTATATATAAATATCCAGCCGAACTCTGGCCGAATTCAGACCGAACTCGGGCCGAATTCGCCAAGGGTTGCCTGGCTATATATATATATATATATATATATATATATATATATATATATATATATATATATAATTCAAATGAGGCCGCATTCTTTTTTATTAATTCGTTTCAAATGCTTAATTCAAAGTTTAGTAATTTTAAATCTCAAAGTAATATAATTAATATTATTTTATAAATTAATATTCTTTACTCAGCATCTGTCTCAGATTAGCTGTAGGAGTACTGTCCCAGCTAACGGAGGTTCACCGGAGAACTCTTAAATACCGCTTCGCTTCGACCATAGTCGTAGTGACAGACAGACTCTTTTTAGGCTTGTCTCGAAAACAGTTTATGAGTATCGAATAAATAATTAATAAAACAAAATTAATTAATATTATTGATATCTAAAATTCCTAATTCTCGACATAAATAGTTGAAACGATCTTCCGCTAAAGGTTTTGTGAGTATGTCAGCTAATTGATTCTGTGTGTCTATGTATACAAGGTCTATATCTCCATTTTGTTGATGATCTCTAAGAAAATGATGTCAAATCTCGATATATTTAGTACGAGAATGACATACAGGATTCTTAGTCAAATTAATAGAACTAGTGTTATCACAGAAAATGGGTATGTGTGAAAAATGCAATCCATAGTCTTCTAAGGTTTGTTTCATCCACAAAATTTGTGCACAACAACGTCCTGCAGCGATATACTCAGCCTCGGTTGTTGATAATGCAACAAAAATTTGCTTTTTACTAAACCAAGAGACTAGAGCTTTTTCTAGGAAATGACATGTACCGCTAGTGCTTTTTTTATTTACTTTGCATCCAGTAAAATCAGCATCGGAATAACTGGTTAGGTCAAACGACGTGGTTTTGGGATACCATAAGCCGACAAAAGAAGTGCCTTTAAGGTATCGGAAGATACGCTTAACTGCGCACAAATGTGATTCCTTAGGATTAGCTTGAAAACGTGCACATAAACAAACACTAAACATAATGTCTGGTCGACTAGAAGTCAAATATAGTAAGCTATCGATCATACCTCGATACTTACGTATGTCGACAGGTTTGCCTTGTTCATCAATATCAAGCTTGGTAGAAGTTGCCATTGGAGTGCTAAGTGGTTTTGATGTTTCCATGTCGAACTTCTTTAATAGATCCTTTGTGTACTTAGCTTGATTTATGAACGTCCTATTGTTGGTTTGTTTGATTTGCAGTCCGAGAAAAAATTTCAGCTCTTCCATTATGCTAATCTCAAACTCATTCTGCATACAATTTGAAAATTCTTGATAAAGAGATTCATCAGTAGATCCAAAGATAATATCATCTACATAGACTTGAATCAAAAGAATATCATTATTCAAAGACTTTATAAACAAAGTAGTGTCAATCTTTCCCTTTGAAAAACCGTTATCAAGTAGAAAAGTGCTTAGACGATCGTACCAAGCACGAGGGGCTTGTTTCAAACCGTATAAAGTTTTCTTCAACTTGAAAACATATTCAGGAAATTTAAAATCAGTAAAACTGGGAGGTTGAGCTACATAAACCTCTTCTTTTATAAAAACCATTTAAAAATGCGCTTTTGACATCCATATGAAATAACTTAAAATTATGAAAACATGCAAATGCACATAACATGTGAATGGATTATAATCTCGCAACTGGGGCATAAGTCTCATCGTAGTCGATACCTTCTTCCTGATTGTATCCTTGATCTACGAGTCGAGCCTTATTACGAGTCATTAAACCATTCTCGTTCAGTTTATTTCAGAATACCCATCGGGTGCCAATGACCGGATGATCAATAGGCTTGGGAACAAGTTTCCAAACTTGATTCCGTTCAAATTGGTTTAATTCCTCTTGCATAGCATCTAACCAAAAATTATCACTACATGCTTTATCAATATTTTTGGGTTCAAACTGCGAGACAAAAGCAACACAAGAAGCTATATCTTTATTAGAGGAACGAGTACTTACACCCTTGGTAATCTTACCAATTACCAAGTCCTTTGGATGACTAGCCAAGAATCTCATCTTTTTTGGTGTAGTCTCAGGATTACTAGTTTCGGCTTCTTTGCTTGGAGGTTCATCTGATGCCTGATGTGATGGTTCTGTATCTTTGTGTGAAGGTTTTACAGTGGCTGTACTTGGTGTGATTATGTCTTCATTGTCATCATCGTCTAAGTGTTGATTTAGCTCATCGAACTTGACGTTGATAGAATCTTCAATGGTCATGGTTCTTTTGTTGAAGAATATATATCCTTTGCTCTTTGCTGCATAACCTAAAAATATACCTTCATCGGCCTTTTCATCAAATTTACTCAAATTATCTTTGGTATTAAGAATAAAACATTTACAACCAAAGATTTTGAAATAAGAAACATTTGGTGTTCTATCAAACCATAATTCATAGGGAGTCTTCTTCGATATAGGTCGAATTAGAACCCTATTGAGAATATAGCAAGCTGTATTTACAGCTTCAGCCCATAAATATCTAGGTAGACTAAACTGGTTTAACATAACTCTAGCCATTTCAGATAGAGTTCTGTTCTTACGTTCCACAACTCCATTTTGTTGTGGAGTCGTAGGACAAGAGAATCCATACAGATAATCATGTGTGTCATAAAATTGCTTGAATTCTGCATTCTTAAATTCGCCGCCATGATCACTACGAATGCGAGTAATCATGAACCCTTTTTTATTCTGTACTTTCTTGCAAAAGGTGACGAATTCTGATAATGCATCATTCTTGCGTGCAAGAAAATAAACCCATGTATATCTAGAGAAGTCATCTATAATAACAAATGCATATAACTTACCACCTAGACTAGCAATTCTGCTGGGTCCAAATAAGTCCATATGCAACAATTGTAAAGGTCTAGTGGTACTTACAGCGTTCTTGGATTTGAATGCAGATTTAGTAGCTTTGTTCTTTTCACATTCACTACATACCGTATCCTTCTTGAAAGAAATATCTGGTAAGCCGCGTACCAACTTCTTCGTAGATAATCTTAAAATTGTATCCATGTTTGCATGACCGAGTCTCATATGCCATAGTTGACTCTCAATACTTTTGTCCATCAAACATCTACCTGCTGTGTTAGCATCTTCCAACAAATAGAATACATATATATTGTCTTCCCTAATACCTTCAAATATAGTACTGCCAGTTGAACTATCAATAATAGTACATTTATCTTTTACGAAGTTAATGCCATAACCGTGATCAGCTAAATGACTTATGCTGAGCAGATTATGTTTTAACTCGGTAACAAGACAAACATCTTTAATCACTGGATAGGGAGCCTTACCAATGTCACCGATACCGATTATGTACCCTCTCAAATTATTACCGAAGGAGACGTATCCTTCTTTATTCCTCTTTGACAGTGTTGCAAATAATGAAGCGTCACCGGTCATGTGCCGTGAGCAACCGCTGTCGAGGATCCATTTGCTCCTAGCATGTGAAGGGCGTCCCACCTACAAAACACTTTGCAGATGAAACTTTTGGTACCCATTTCTTGTAGGGTCCTGACTGGTTAGTTTTCGGCATCCATGCATAAATATTTAAATCAACTAACTTTCTGATTCTACATACAGAAGATATATGACCAATGAGGCCACAATAATGACATTTAGCATGTTGAGTGTTGAAAGTAGTGTGAGGTGCATGATTGGTAGGTTTTGGTTTTCTAGTATAGAAGAATGCATGCCTATTAGTCTTCTTGGGCATAGTCTTGGTATGGTTTGGTTTGACAGTGTTGGGCGTGTTCCGATGATTCGGTAATTGACACGTGTTAGAATAAGAAGCAGCAACTTCAGGCCGTTTTCCTAAACTAATTTCCAACTTTTTGGAAGTGTCATATAATCTAGTATAGTCAGATGTGAGTGAATCTAATCTGACCTGTGCACACTGGAGACTCTTTCTCTCCTTAGATAGGTCTTCCTTTAACTGGATAATAGTTTGGTCTTTTTCTTTGGATAGCTTAACACTCTCGTGTAACAACAATTTAATAGAAGAAAGCTCACCAGATTCATTTGAAGAGTCATTATCTCTAATATGATCTAGTAGGTCGGTAAGTCTTCCTATTTCACCTTTGTACTCTTTGAGTGCCTTCTTAGAGGTTTCATATTTACTATGCAGTTTCTTGTAATCATCTAACAGTTCACTGAAAGCCTCTCCTAGTTGCTCAAAGGTGAAATCATCATAAGGATCAAATAGAGGATTAGTGATTACCTGATCGCAAGCCATCAAGCACACAATTACAGCGTCATCTGATTGTTTATCTTCTGAGTTGCTGGCTTCACTTTCATGCCATATGCTTGTGTTGGCGTACTTTCTTGATGTTGATTTCTTCAGGTAGCCTTTGTCATATTTGCTATTTTTTTTGATGATGATGCTGAGGGACAATCTTTCTTCAGGTGTCCTTTCTTCTTACATCCGTAGCAAATAGGATCTTCCTCGTTGTTGTTGTTGTTGTCTTTGCTGTCCTTTGTTCTTCGGTTAAATCTCATGAACTTCTTGAACTTTCTTTCCAGAAGAGCTTGATCTTCAGAGTCGGAGTCGCTGTCGTCGGAATCATCTTCGATGGTTCTTCTATGTTGAGCCTTGAGAGCGATCGTCTTCTCTGACTTTTCCTTTGGTGTAGCATCTTCAAAGTCTTGAAGTTCTAACTCGTGAGTGAGTAGCTTACCCATGAGTGTTTCTAGAGACATTGTCGAGAGGTCGTTCCCTTCAATGATTGATGTAGCCTTTGGAATCCAGTTCTTTGTAAGGGCTCGTTGAAGTTTATGAATCTTCTCATGGTTACTGTAATCCTTGTCTAGTGAGGACAGAGGATTTACAATATCCAAGAATCTTGTAAACATCAGAGTGACTGATTCACTTAGCTTCATTTTGAACGCCTCATACTCCTAAGTAAGTCTGCTGATCTTTGACTCCTTGACTTGTGTTGTTCCTTCGTGGGTTACTTCGAGAAGTTTCCACACTTCGTTTGATGTTGTGCAAGTAGACACCCTGTTGAATTCAGTTCTGTCTAAAGCACAAAATAAAGCGTTAATAGCACGTGCGTCAAGACTGGCCTTTTTCTTTTATTCCTCTGTATATTTGTCATTGGGCTTTTCAGCTAAAACACCATTAACATAAATACGAGGTGGCCTTTTATAGCCATCAATAACCACAGACCATAAGTCAAAATCAAGAGATTTCAGAAAGAAACTCATACGTGTTTTCCAATAAGTGTAGTTTGTGCCGTCAAACAGTGGAGGTCTGTTTGTGGCTTGGCCTTCACTTGTGAATTTCACAGTTGCCATGTGTAATACTGTGATCTATATAAAAATTGAATATAACTGCAATTTTACCTTGCTTTACCTGTATAACCCGCTCTGATACCAATTGTAGGAACAATTGGGATCAGAATATAATACCTCTAGATGGAGAACCTGCTCTGATACCAATTGTAGGAACGAAATCATAAAGAAGAATACTCTAGAGGGAGGGTGAATAGAGTAGGCAGCAGAATATTGCTAATTAAAAACTTGTTAGCGGTTAGATCACAGATATAATAATAATCACAAAAAGTAAATGACAGAATTTAAAAGTGATCAGAAGGCAAACGCAAATACCGAGATTTATACTGGTTTCCCTCTTGTGAGGACTAGTCCAGTCGGAAGAACTCTAGCTTCCAGTTGAATCCACTATTGGAAAATCCTGCAAGTTTTCATACGAAGTCCTTGCAACTTCTACAGACGCGATCTTTGATACGAAGAACTCGACCAACTTCAATTGTAAAGAGTTGAATCTTCTATCAAGCCTCTGATTACAATCGCTCTGAAACTTTTAGACCATACCGCACTGGCAAATCGACTAGAGGATTGTAACTGGCTTGGGATTTAAAAATGAAAGCTTTTAAGAACTCTTTGGAAGAATGTAAGCTCAGGAAGAGAAGAGATTGAAAGTGAATTGGTGATTTGAAATGATCGAAATACTTCTCTATTTATAGTTTTTCCAAAGACAGAACTCTGACAGAATTCGGACAGAATTCTTTGTAACAAACCGTAACTGAAGGATGACCAAGTTCAAAAACCCAACGTTCACTAACGTTCCAAATGGCCGAACTCTGGCCGAACTCGGCCCGAGTTCTCCTGGGGTTCTGCCAGTTCATTTTTGGAGAAAATAAAATTTTGGCTTTTTGAACAATCCTTCAGAAGCTTTTTGTAAAAAGAATATTTTTCAAAAATGTGGGTCATTTGTAAAAGAATATGATGGTTTTGAAAAACGTTTTCGGATAGCCTATTTGCCAGTACGACTCGGTGTACAATGTATTCCTAGACTCAATAAAATAAAAAATTACATTGCTTAACAGGAAGTACATTCTGAATGGCAAACAGCTTCAGTCTTGAACATTGTTGATATCCATTGTTGAGCAGTGTCCAAAATATCGTAGGTAAACATCTGAGTTGACTTGCATTTATATTAAGACAGAGTTTGATCAATTATTAAAATCAGGTTTGACCATGACCAATGGGCCAACAGCATCGACTGGATCTATGTCATGGAAGCCAAAGTCACATCCATCTAGAGCCTCGATCATCAATCGATCTTCTTCAGCACGACGCGATCTTGGTGTAGCTGGAAGATGAGCAGCTTCCATTGCAAGTGTGGGAGATGGCAATATTTCGAGAGACGATTTCGACTCATTGATTGGGGTCGGAGTTGCAGTCGCTTCTCTTGCTTCTGCGGCCTCATATTTTGTCTCCGCGGTCTTTTCTCTTGTGTCTGCGACCTTGTCCTTTATCTCTGTACTGGTAGCTCCTTCTTGTGTATCTGTCACCTGCCTAGGCTCAGGAGCAGGTGTAGGAGAAGGCATCATAACCCTGGCAGCAGCACTTATAAGGGCCGATGTATGGATAGGTCTTGGGGGAGTGGTCACTTTCTTTCTGAAAGCTATTTTCTTCCTGCGTAGAGGTTCTTCAGGACTCTCTACGTCTACAGCGTGTGTTTGTCTTTGGATGGAAGTCGGGTCGTCGCCTCTTCTCTGTGAGCTGACTCAGCCTGTTGTCGAGACTGCGATCGAGTAGTGACTCTTTCCGAAGAGTCTATAGCAGTCTTCTTCTTAGAGACAAGAGAAGATGGTTCTTCTGCCTTCCTCTTCTTCTCCTTGATCGGAGATCTTGCAACTTTCAAAGAAACACGCAGCGGTTCATAGACTTCTTCAGAGAAATTGGCTTCCCTCGAAGCTTCTAGAGGCGCATCAGCAGGCTCGTGTTCTTCATCATTTCCAGGAGGCAATAAAACATGTGCTCCTTTCCTAAAGCGTGTCACCGTCGCAAAGTTGTCTGTTAAATTGAAATTCTCTGCAAAAGTATTTACTGACGTATAAAAGATTGAATATGTGTACAGCATGCGCGGGCCACGATCGTTCCTTGTAGGCATCGAGAACGTTGTCTTTGTGTCACGGGCGTTGTACTAGGCCCAAGCCCAGGCTCCATCAATCATATAACCTTTTTCCTGTAAGCATGTTATGGCATTGCCCACATAGAATTGGTCATAGCCGAATTGACGTACAAAACGGCTTTGGAGATAAGGTTCAAGATAACATTCATCTTCGAACTGGTATACTAGATGTGATGGCCGAATCGTCCTCAGCCAGTCGAAGGTTGTACGACCCAAAGGTGGCAATCTCACCGAATCAATGAGGTTTGTCGGTACATATTCGTAACCGGCTGGAGGTGGAACACAGTAGAAGTTCCATCCTTTGCCCAGATTCAAGACTCGCCGGCAGTCTTTCAAAGTGGTATAGATCCACTTGCATCCGGAGTATCTTCTTAAGAAACTGCCGCTCACTGCCCCCATAGCAGGGTTCATTAGAGAAGGATGGTGTAGAAGCAGCCATCCAAACAAATATTTATACGGCAGTTCCATCCGAGGGAAATGTCCCTTCTCGCCTTTTCCTCGAATCATTGAATCGACGAAGAGACGAAGGCCGGCGTTCATCCTGCACGTTATTGCTGACAACAAGTCCATCCGGTAGCCAAAAACTAGACAGACGGCAGCAAACAACACACCGCGATGGAAGCGGTCAACGGCACTGGCCCCAGGAACAATATATCGTCGAAGCCAGTAAGTAAGGAAACTTGCCAGTTGGGCTTCTTTCGACATGGGCCTATAACCCATCCTTATGTAGCTCTCGACGATGTCTCATTTCTTGGAAGGAGGATACTGAAGATCATTTTCGATCTTGATATCCATCTCGTCGTGCTTCTCCATCAACTCCATCACCTCGCTATTGCTAAGCGGTTTGAAGAAGTTGGGATTGCAGTTCTCATGTTTTTTGGTCTTCTTCTCAATAATATGATTAAGGAAAAGATACGGCAACCACCTGGTCGAATAGCAAGTACCGGCCGTGCCACTCTTGTAGTATAGAGAACAAATCTTGTAATGGCATAGTAGCTCTTCAAAAACATCTACCATGCTGGCATTTTCCCTACGTAGCTTGTCCAACTCATCATTTGTCGGGACAAACTCTTCATAGGTGATATCCTCCATCGGCAGGTTAGAGATGTATTTCATCTCATGCAAGGCTAATCCAATTTCCTCGCGCGGCGTCATGAAGGTCCCAGTCCTATAACTATATCTCTCCGCCAACGCAAGTAATAAATATGGATTAGGGGGGAAGCCATAGACAGTGGCGTACACTGCCTGATACAGATCAATTTCTTTGAGCTGATCTTTAAATTGGACCAATATCCAATTGGCCACACAGATCCACCTTTTATTGTCCAGGTTCACAAGACCTGTCAACCGTAGATCTTGATCCGGATATCTCCCTTCCACCTTTGTAAACTCATTTATGAATATGGGGGTCCTTACTGGCGGCAGCAGAGAAGAATCCTCCGGCGGGATGCAACCGGGTTTTAGTCCTCTGAGTAGGGAGCTATGTCGCTCAGAAGAACTGTAGAATACATCTTTATGGTCTGGCCCTTTCTTAACACAGATGTTACCCATGCGGGCCTATTGCAGTGGAGTTGTCCCACTCCATCCTTCGGGGATAGCTCGCAAAAGCGTATCTGGACAGAGGAAGACATCTGGAGATCTCTCTCAGATATATCATTTTCTCGCCCCTTCAGAAGATTCTCTGTTCCATACGAGACCTCGGCTGTGAATTCTTGTCAAAAGTCTCACCAAACAAAAATAGAGGTTTCTTGTGGGTGACAATATCAGCAGTCTGAAGAGGTTGTCCGTTCATCAGACACAATAAGGTATCATTATCTTGCGCAATCAGGACAGCCTGCCGAGATGACGGTAAAGCATATTGAGGAAAAGAGACATGTGAGAGATCTTCCTTGAATTCTGATTCAGACAGAGATCCTGTAAGAACCTCGTAGTTTGGATCTTCTCTGAGGTTAACTGCATCGATGAAGAAACAAAAATCAGTACGTGCAAAAGAAATTAAAAAATTCTTTACAGTTCATCAAATTGTGCTGTGTGAAACAATCTATCCAATTGCGCCAGCACAGCCTACGTGCACAAGACATCAGATTGTTCTAGCACAGCCTACGTGCGTACAGCCTACTTGCATAAGACATCAGATTGCGCTAGGACAGCCGACTTGCGCAAAACATCAGTTTGCGCATCGATGCGCAAATCGACGAATTGCGCTGAACACTCTGTCAGCGCTCTCCAACCGATTGTGCAAAGATACAATTTTCATAAAAATGAAAACTGTTGTACATGCAGCCGAAACCCTAAACAGGGTGGCACAAGTGGTTGAGAATACCATCAATCTCTAGAAAAAGAGAGGCATGAAGGTTTAAAAACATCAAAAATCCTAAAAAGGGGTTTCGATCATGGTTTATCATTCACCTTGAAGACCTGGATGGCCCGTCTCGTGACGAGATACTCGCGGTGCAACACGAGTCGAAGGTTCGGCAGGAGCCTTTCCCTTCTCGGTGGCCGATCGCTTAGGCGCCATTGGTGTCGACGACGAGAGGAGGAGGAAGAAGTCGGAGTAGGAGAGGAGTTTTTGCTCTTGAGGATTCGAAAGCAAGTAATGATTAAAAGAATAAAAGTTGAAACTATTTATAGTTTCTCACAGAAACGTAACAGTCACCTCCGATTGTGCCGAGAAAATCGGAGCTAATTCCTCCAAACGTGCAGTGGAAGCGCAACTTGATTTCAAATTTGAAATTCAAAGTATTTCGAAACTTTGAATATTTTCAAATTTTAAAAACTTTAAAGGGGGTCTTGTAAGTCCTAAAAATCAAGTTGCACCCATCAAATAAAGCACAGAAGTCCAAATTGTGCACCCATCAATGAAACGTGCTAACATAAACAGCGCTACAAATCAACCGCGCTAGGTTGAACTGTGCCAATGCCCAAGCACGCTATGCTGACGTGGCAACGCCATCATTACCTGACAAGAAGATCAAATCTTTTGACAGCCTGACAGCCCGAAAAATGAGAAGTCTGTTCGTTTCTCGTGCCGTGCCGTATTCTAGGACAGCTGTCCAAATTCTAGCGCGGTCTAGCTGCCAAAACCTAGCACGGTCCAGCTGTCCAAATCCAGCGCAATCTATTGACCAGAGCTGAGCGCAGTCTGAAGCTAGCGCTATTCAATTAGCACGATCCATCAAGCTTTTGAAAATAACTGACATTTATTACGTAGATTATATGCCATCAATTGCTCGCCACGTGGCAACCGCCTGTGCACGACCAAGCGTATTTCAATCAAACAATGCCACGCATCTGGATACGGTTAGCCCACGATCGAGCAACTGCCCAAAGGCCAGCGCAGTTTGAAGTCTGTGCAGTCTGTCACTGGCGCAGTCCATTGTGCGCAATCCAGAATAACTACAAAATAGTTATTTCTAGAACTCTATAAATAGAGTTTCAAGTTCTTCATTAAGGGGATCATGATTCAAGATTATCAGAGATCAGGAGTTCTTGTCCAAGTGCTGCTGCATTCTTCAGAGACTATCATCTTCAAAGTTCATATAGTCCAAGGGATAAAGCGATCGTCTTTAGATCGGATTCCTACAGTTGTACTTTTCTAGAATTTATTGTACTCTTGTACTATTCCTTAAAGTTTGTGAAATAAAAGACTTTTATTTTTTGCAAACACCATACAGGTCTTGTAAATCAAGATATGTAAGGGTTTACCAAATAGAAGTCTCAATCATCACTCGTCCTTGATCTCTGCTTGTATATTCTGAATCCCTGTAATCTTGACCTGATCGCATGCTTCTATCGTTGATCTGTTCTGGTCCTTCCTTATTATTCCCTATGTCGTCTTCTTCAGCGACATTGTTCCTGGACCTGCCGATCAGCAAGGCGGAGCACCTCCCGTGGACCAGCAGCAACCCAAAAATCAAGCCCAATATCCAGGAGTAGCCTCCAGAGTCATGTCTACTGGAGGAGAGCCACCAGTTTAGCCGTCCAGCCTGCAGAGTCTGATGATGGCACATTGGTGGGTCTCATCAGGTCACTATTAGCCTCCCAAGATCGTCGAGGAGATGCCTTGCACCAGACGGTGGCAGACGCTTTGACCAGAGGAGGTCATCAGGGTAATAGTGCGGCCAACAACTTCAAGCGCTTGAACCCTCCCTTCTTCGACGGCAGTGAAGATGCAATCGATGTAGATGCATGGCTTCAGGACACAGAGGTGATTCTAGAAGCAGCCAGGACTCAAGAGAATGAGAAGGTGGCCGTGGTGCGCCTACAGCTATTGGATCTTGCCCGCAGCTGGTGGACAGCACAGGCCGTTGGATTACTGGCCCCTATTACCTGGGCAGTATTCAGGAAGAGATTCTAGGCCAAGTATTTTAATGCTGTATCTCGGTATGATCTACAGACGAGGTTCACCAATCTGAAGCAGATGGACAGGACGGTCGATAGATATGCGGCCGAGTTCTCCAGGCTTAGTCGGTTTGCTCCCACCTTGGTGGCGACCAAGTTCGATAGAGCCCAGCGGTTCCAGCAGGGGCTCCACCTAGAGATTTTGTTGGCGGTGGAGCAGTTTGAACATCAGACCATTGATGCAGTACTGAGGGCAGCTCGGAGGTATGAATATACCTTCCAAAGGATCGTAGATAGGACCGGAGGTCGGAAGTGATCCCATAGCCAGATGAACCAGTCGTCAGCCCTAGCCCTAGTCCCGACAGCCATGGCTTTGACCATTAGAGCTCCGAGGCGGGCGGCCTCAGTGACGTCGGTTCAGTATTCTACCCCGACGCACCCTCAACAGCAGAAGCAGAAGCAGTCTTCCGCAGTGGGATGTTCACACTGCGGGAAGCCAGGGCATGTGGTATCAGAGTGTTGCTAAGCACAGAATTTATGCTTGGTTTATGGTGCCCCGGACCACAGGGTTGGGAACTGCCCGAACTGGGAGAGTTCATCGACCTTCTCTAGTCCTTCAGTTAGAGGACTAACACCAGTCCAGCAGCAGAGAGCGCAGTAGTATGTCTAAGCCCAAGCCCTGATCAGAGCAGGCAGAGGAATTTTTAGCAGAGAGGACCCGCACCCAGAGGGCATGGTCAAGTGCTGGCCTTGACCATGGGAGAGGAAGGAATAGCACCCAGTGAGGTAGTGGCAGGTACTATTATCGTCAACACCTTTCCAGCTTCAGTATTATTTGATTCTGGTGCCTCGTATTCATTTATGTCTGCACGATTCCGACACGGATAGGACTGGAGCCCGAGTCATTATCAATAAGGCTCAATATACTTACTGGTAACGGTCTTGCGGTAGTAGATAGAGTGTTTTACTCAGAGTTTCCCGCTATGTTGATAGAATTCTCGATGGTCGATTATGATGTGGTCTTAGGGATGGATTGGTTGAGGGACCAGTATGCCAGTATAGCTTGCCATATTGGCAGGATTATTTTTAGCATACCAGGCGAGCCGAATTTTTCCTTTTCCTGAGGCGAAGTTGAACCTTCTTTTTCCGTATTGCGGATGGTAGTAGCAGCAGTGCAGTTACCCCGGATCGTCGAGAAGTTTCCAGATGTTTACCTAGAAGAGCTTCCAGGAATGCCGCTAGAGCGAGAGATCGAGTTCACCATAGACTTGATCCCCGGGACCGCACCTGTGTCAGAAAGAGTCAACAGGATGGCACCGTCAGAATTCAAGATATTGTACAAAATGATTGAAGAACTCAGGACCAAGGGATTCATTCGTGCTAGTGGATCGCCTTGGGGAGCCCCGGTACTTCTAATAAAAAAGAAGGATGGTACGTCCAGATTATGTGTTGACTATCGTACCTTGAACTCAGTAACAATCATGAACAGATATCCTCTCCCAAGTATAGATGACTTGTTTGATCAACACAGAGGAGCAGCAGTATTCTCGAAGATAGATTTGCGGTCAGGGTACCACTAGATCAGAGTCAGAGAGCAGGACATCCCGAAGACGGCATTCAGATCTAGATATGGGCATTGGAAGTTTCTTGTTATGCCATTTGGAGCAACCAATGCGTCGGCTGTATTCATGGACCTCATGAATCGCATCTTCATGCCTTATTTGGATCAGTTCATGATTGTGTTCATAGACGACATCCTGGTCTATAGCAAGAGTGAAGCGGAGCGTGAGCAGCATCTCAGAGTTGTCCTCCAGATTCTCCGAGAGCACCAGTTGTATGCCAAGTTTAGTAAATGCTAGTTCTGGCTTGATCGTATTTCATATTTGGGTCATATCATCACCAGAGAAAGAGTAGAAGTGGATCCCCAGAAGATCGTGGCTATTGAGACGTGGCCAGTGCCTAGCACAGTTGCAGAAGTTTGCAATTTTCTTGGATTGGCCGGCTACTATCGGCAATTTGTTTCGAACTTTGCTCGGATTTTAGCACCAGTGACGCAGTTAACCCGCAAGGATGTGCAGTTTGCTTGGACAGCGGAATGTCAGGATTCTTTTGAGAAGTTGAAGCGAGGCTTGATGACGGCACCCATTCTCACACTTCCAGATGGGACCGGAGGATTTTCAGCGTACTGTGATGCTTCAGGCAGAGGTTTAGGATGTGTTTTGATGCAGCATGGGAAGGTAATAGCTTATGCGTCACGACAACTTCGTGATCATGAGAGGAATTACCCGACCCACAACTTGGAACTGGCAGCAGTAGTATTTGCAATCAAGCTTTGGAGACACTACTTGTATGGAGATAGGATGGAGATTTTCACCGACCACAAGAGCCTGAAGTATGTGTTCACTCAGAAGGATCTTAAAATACGTTAGAGAAGATGGCTAGAGCTGCTTGTGGATTATGATGTCAACCTGCAGTATCATCCTGGGAAAGCCAATGTTGTTGCAGATGCATTGAGCAGGATAGCCGGAGTCTATTTTTTAACAGCACAACCAAAATTATTAGTAGATCTTCAGAAGATGGGTATAGAAGTTGTCCTTCCTACCAGTGTGGCATTGATGGCCAGTATGCAAGTTCAGTCCAGTATAGTTGAGAGAATCAAGATAGCTCAGTCATCAGATTCTAAGCTTCAGCGGCTTAGGATAGAATGTGTAGCAGGGCGAAGACCAGAATTATGCATTCATAAAGATGGTATACTTCGACATAGTAAGCGTCTTTGTGTACCCAGCAGAGATATCAGACAGAAAGTCATGACCGAAGCTCACAGTTCTTAGTATTCGATTCATCCCGGTGGCACGAAGATGTACCGAGATATCCGTCAGTACTTTTGGTGGAATGGCATGAAGAAGGAGATAGCTCGGTTTGTCTCTCGGTGTTTGGTTTGCCAACAAGTCAAGGCTGAACATCAGAGGCCAGCTGGACTTCTTCAGCCCTTGCCAATTCCAGAATGGAAGTGGGAGCATATAACCATGGATTTCATGACTGGATTACCTAGGTCCCCGGCCGGTAGAGATGCTATATGGGTTATAGTTGGTCGGCTCACGAAGGTGTCTCACTTTCTCCCATTCAGAGTGGGTTAGTCGACGGTTCAGCTAGCAGAGATGTAGCTCATGCAGATAGTCAGACTTCATGGAGTGCCGGTCAGTATCACCTCGGACAGAGATTCAAGATTCACGTTGTACTTTTGGCGTAGTCTGCAAGAGAGTTTGGGAACTCACCTCTAGTTTAGCTCAGCTTATCACCCGTAGACATATGGTCAGTCGGAACGCACGATCCAGACTCTTGAGGATATGTTGAGATCTTGTACGCTCGACTTTGGTGGTTCGTAGGAAGATCACCTGCACCTGGTGGAGTTCTCGTACAACAACAGTTTCCAAGCTAGCATCCAGATGGCACCGTTCGAGGCATTGTACGGTAGGAAGTGCAGATCTCCACTAGTATGGGATGATGTTAGAGAAAGGCAGATGCTTGGTCCCGAGTTGATCACTCGGACAGTTGAGGTGGTCAGGAGAGTCAGAGATTATCTTCGCGTTGCAGAAGATCGTCAACGCCATTGGGCCGATTCTCATTGGCATACCCTTGAATTTTCTGTTGGCGACCATGTATTCCTTAGGATCTCGCCAAACCATGGCATCATTAGTTTCGGCGTACGGAGAAAGCTTAGTCCTAGGTATATAGGACCGTTCGATATCCTGGAGCGAGTATGAGATGTGTCCTATCGTCTCGCTCTTCCGTCGTCTCTGAGTGAGGTGCATGACGTGTTCCATGTATCCCAACTACGACGGTATATCCAAGACCCGAGCCATATCCTGGATCATTCGGAATTGGTTGTTGGTACCAACCTTTCGTATGAGGAAAGGCCCGTATCCATATTGGACCGGAGAGAGAAGATACTCAAGAACAAGACTATCAAGTTAGTCCGAGTTGCTTGGGGTCATCACTCTTTGGGTGAGTCAATGTGGGAGCGTGAGGACGATATCCGATCTCGATATCCCGACCTGTTTGACTCGTGAGGTATAAAATCCTTCTTATGCCTCATGCCTTAGATTCCTTGCTTGTATGAATAATTGCTTGATTGCTAGACTAGTATAGCTTGCCTGTGATTAGTATAGCTTGTCCTTACATCTCTAGCCTATTGATTAAATTTCGAGGACGGAATTCTTTTAAGGTGGGTAGAGTTGTGATGACCATAGTTCGTATTACATATTTTGGGATACGTGTACGTATCTGACTCGTATTGCATGTCTCCTGGCTTGGTTCGACTTGTTTGGGTTGTCTTGGTTCGGCTTGGGTTGCTTATTGGTTCATCATGAACCAAGGAGAGAACCCTTACCTACCTCCACCATCCCCATTTATTAACCCAACACTCTTTCTCTCTCCTCATTCACTCTTCTTCTTCCTCACCATTACTCTCCACCTTCACCCAAGAGCCCTAGGCAAGTGCAACTTGCTTCATGATGGATCTCAAGTTTTATTGTTCCATTCTATTCTTTACATGATTATAAGCCTCTTTAGAACTTGAAGTTTTTAATTTTTATGGATAGATTCTTCTAGATTTACGGTATAACTTGGGGTTTCATGAGTTCATGGAATTTTTCTTGGTTTTGATCTACTAAAACTTGTTATTTTCGAAAAATAATAGTTCCATGAGCAAGAGCACAAAATTTTGTATGAGTTTGGTTTTTGATTCACCTCATTTCGAGTTAAAATGAAGTTTTTATGGCCAAAACAAGTTTTCTGAATTTTGCATGTTGGCTGAGTAAAATTTTATGCAGGGAACCCTGAAATTGTGTATTTTACGCTGGATTGCATCCAGAATGTAAGATTTTACGCAGAGAATCCTGAAATTGCGTATTTTACGCTGGCTAGCATCCAGAATGTAAGATTTTACGCAGGAAACCCTGAAATTGCGTATTTTATGCTGGATAGCATCCAGAATGTAAGATTTTACGCAGTGAACCCTAAAATTGCTCATTTTACGGTGGATAGCATCCAGAATGTAAGATTTTACGCAGGGAACCCTGATATTGCGTATTTTACGCTGGATATCATCCAGAATGTTGGATTTTACGCAGGGAACCCTGATATTGCGTATTTTAAGCTGGATAGTATCCAGAATGTGAAAGTTTACGCTGGAACCCTCCCCTTTTGCATATTTTATGCAGAATTGAATTTTTGGCGTAAAAAGTGCACAGAATGACTTTTTTTGCCAAGTTTAGCTATTTTTTAGCCAGAATTTCGAAAAACTTAAAACGTGAAAGTTTTAGATCTTTGTCTTGCCTTTCCGAATATCTATGGAGCACCTCATTTTGGGTTCTATGTGGAAGTTATGCCCCGTCTCCCCTGAGCCACATGATTCCTCCACAACTCTTGTACCCTGCTTATATTTAGTTATTGCATATACGCTTATACCAGGTTAAGTATTAATTTAAATATGTTCCATGACATGATGGTGACCAGTTGTGGTGCACTTTTGACAAATGACATGACATGATAGTGGCCCATCGTAGCGCACTCTTGACAGTGAATTTGATATAATATATATCTCGAATGCTGTTGCGACGGCTAGTATGTCATGACAGAATTGAATGACCTGGACATCGTGGGCGATTGCATTTGTACAAATAAATCAGTAGTGTCTTGCATCATGTCTAGGATAGGGATCCCTGAGTACCACGGTCAGGGACACCTACAGTAATTGACTAAGGCTAATAAACTAGAATAATTCAGTAGACATGAAGAAATTCTTAGCTACAGGCAATCCCGTTATCTGGGCGCATTAAGTGGACTTGTAGCCTACCGACGAGTAAGACACATTTCCAGTACACTGTCACGTGTTGTATTCTTCATAAACGGACATTCGACCTGGATGACCGGATGGTCCGCAGGGCTTGTAGCTGTTGGGATAATCTCATTACATCTTGCTAATAATTAGGCCTGTGATAACCCTAGTTAGTTAAAAGTATCAAACCGTACTCTTGATTGGCCATGATTGATTGGATGGAGTTTATTCCAGCTTAGTCTTATCCTAATCCTGTGCAAGATTGTGACATGACATGATTATTAATGCTTGCCTTAACAATAACGATCGGGGGTCCAGTTCTGTTCAGGCGAAGGGTTACAACCCCGGTCCTTGTTTGGTTTAAGGGTTGTAACCTGGCTCCCGGAGCAGTTTTGTGTCCTCTCTTCGTTTATTGTCTTATTGTAACCCCATGCCATGTTCGTCATGTTTTACGTTACCTTAATACCATAATTATTTATACTGGCCTTAGCGATAAAGATCGGAGGTCCAGTTCTGTTCAGACGAAGGGTTACAACTCCGATCCTTGTTTGGTTTAAGGGTTGTAACCTGGCTCCCGGAGCAGTTCTGTGTCCTCTCTTTGTTTATTACCTTTACTGTACCAATTGTATTTGAGACGGGTTTCTATTCAGGTGAAGGGCTGCAACCCCGGTCCTTGTTTGGTTTAAGGGTTGTGACCTGGTTACCTGAATGGTTTCTTCGTACTCAGTTTACTGTTGTTATCTCTATTATTATCAGTTCTTTATTTATTATCTTTAATATTCTATTGTGATTTGCTGGTTTTAGTTCCTAAGTGAAGCCTCATTTGTGGCACTTGTTCTTTCTGGGGTTTGACCCAGCTGGTTTTGTGTGGCCAGATATCGGAGCAGCACCAGAGGATCCACCTGTCTTCCAGCCAGATGGTGACCTCCAGGCGTAACCCTGGCAATGAGTGGGTTTCTTTTTGTCCTCCCACTTTATTGTAAAAATTATTCTTTTGAGGCGTTTAGCCGGCGAGCACGTGTTAGCTCGTATTGCACCTTTACTTACTGTCTGCCTACAGGCTGTAACATGATTGACAGATCCTAGGGTTGATCATGTATGACTGAACTCTTGCTAGTCTTGACATTTTGTACGACTAGCTTCATGATCGTCCAATATGTAATGTATGGGACGCCTTACTATTATATATTTGGTGCTCTGACATCTTGTAACTATTATTGCTTGCTTAAGATTGAGACAATAGGCTGGTTCATGACCATAGGAGACTGTTGGCTTGTAGTTAAACCCTCATGTATCTAGACAGCCGTGATCGTATAGCGAGGTTGGTTGTACTTCAATATACGTAGCTGGCTATGTACGCCCCCGCTCTCCAGTATTTTTGTTCTGGGGCGTTACAGTTTTGTAAGCTTATTCCTCATCGAGCTTGTTCAGGACATATATTTATTAGGGACGCCTACTAACATATTGTCTAATTAGAATCGATGTATTATGGTCTAATTAACCTTAATACACTTGGTTCGCTCTTTATATGATTATCCCACGTGGATTGAGATATAGATGTCTCTAGGATCTCATCTGCAACTGTCTTGACAACTCTCTTGAATTATTCAATCGCCCTTGGAATCTCGTATTCGCATTGATCCCCTCTCCCTTGAACTCCTTATTATTTTTCCGCCTTTACTTATATCAAAAAAAATCAAATGCTCGTATTAGAAGGAATATGACATATAATGCCCCCTTAGTTCGTCATACCAACTATGGCCATGAAAGCTATATATACACAATCGTTTTCCATATATCTGAAATCGGAGAAACGATCTTCAGACTTGATTCATATCTACCATATCGTATTATCTATTAAGTCGTGTGGTATCCTTTTATAATCGAGAATCGAGACACAATATAACGACTTTGAAATTCTTTCTACCCTCGTTAATCCTAATACCCTATCTTAGTTTTAATTTCGAGAAAGAAATTTTGGAGTGAATAGATTGTAAGCCTTCTAAATTTTAAGAGTTACTAGGTTTACCGATTGATTAGGATAAGTTGCTTTCCATTAGGATGATAAATTAGTTACTCATAAACACCCACTTTTTTATTTAAATCATTTTATGTCCCCAACCGTGCCATTGATATTCGGAGCACGAGACCGGCTGTTACCTTCCAACAAATTTTACATACAAGACATAGACGACTCCACCTTCACGTAGGCATATCATGTCCCACTCAAACATGTCCCCTTGTACTCTATTTTTATGATACTACTCTCAGGTCAAAAAGGACTAGCTATAACCCTTACCATAATAATGATATACTTTCCGCCTTCAATTAGAGACTCAACCTCGACTCAACCCTTTCAATCCAATATATTATTATGATCTACTCGAAGGCCACTATGCACATGCCACTAGTGTGCCACTCAATTGAGTCTTCTTGTGCTACTTAAACACAAAAGTCACAGAAGATGCACTTTTGGGCTTAAGGAACCTAGTTAACCAACCCGATTAGCAATTAGCCCAACCACTTGAGTTGGAACCTATTCTAGGTTACCCTAACCGAATAAGACTGGTTCAAATTGATTTTAGGGGATCTTGCTCAGCCAATATAGTTTTTAAACCTAAGATTCAATCGATCAAGATTGATGTCCAATTAGGAAACCCATTAAAATCTAGTTAAACCCATACATGCATATCCCACGTCTCTTGGTCCAATAACACTCCTTCCATAAGTCCCTTAACCATATCCCTTCGTAGCCTATGATATACGGGGAATGGAATCCTTCTGTACAAACTTATTTCCAGTTATGCTTGACCAAGACCTCTCCTACTGTCTTGATGAAATATGGTCAATATATGGGCAATGTTAAATAAGTAACACCTAGACTTCCTATAGAGTCCATGACTATGACCAAAAGTACCTTATATCCTCATACATCTTCTTGGAATTTGATATTCTTAGGAGTTATATGACTGTGCTTTCCATGATAACCAATTTGTGTAAGTTGGTTAGAACCTTAAACTTAGCGTACTTTATCTCTTGGAATGCAATATCAAGTTGGATTCCATTTGTAACTATTTTTCTATCTGTTTGGAAGTTGCGATACGATTTGCATTTTATATCACTTGATTGTGCGTTTAGATAACCTTGATTCTTCAAATCCATTCTATCATAGAATTGTGTCTTGGATTGAATTTCGAGAACAACAATTGTTAAAGTGTATAGGCAAGCCTCTATAAGGACATAGGGTTCGTGAATTAGAAAATGATTGGGGTAGATCGATTCCACTTGGGTGAATAAATCAATGGTTCGTAACGTCCCTTCCAATCTGTATCATTTGATAACCTCTACCGTGACTTTGATGTTCAGAGCATAATACTAGCATTTTATTCCAACAAATTGCACATTCATGGACTAGACCAGTCAAGCTACACACATGACATACATATCCCATACAAACGCACCTTCTTGTTGTAATGCCCCAGTCCTAAAATATATAGGACCAGGAATACGAATACATGCCAGCAGCACTTCAATAATGAGCCAAACTACTTAACAAGCCCATTAGCAAAATACTAAAGCTGTAAATCATGATAATCAACCCAGAAAAACCATACAGGCCACAGGTATATATCTACTCACATCTACAGAGTCCACAAAGATATCTAGTCCAATAATAAAATGTCTCAAATATCCAACAGTAAAAGTTAATATGTATGTGCGAGTAAAACATCCCGAAACCACAGAGAAAGTAACAAAGTAACAACCAACTACAAGTCTGATGAAATAAAAGAAAATGATGTAGCAAGACTAAATATGGAAAACGACATGATTATGAGAAATCCTCTGGCACTAGCTCGTCCTCCTATGTCGGTACGTCTCTGGTCTCAACTCCCGAACCGTAAACCTCTGGGTAGTCTTCAACTTCGTCTAAGCCTGGGAAATAACCAGGTCCTCAGGGGACTAGCAAGGTGCATAATATACATGCCAAGGTACAGATATGAAAATATGAACTAAGGCAATCTACTATATCCGTCTATGTGTTATGCAAGTGAGATATTTTTCTAGAATACAAGACCCCTTCCACTAAGGCTCACAAGCACCTCAGCAGGATATTGTCCCCAGTACCGTGTCGTGGCACCAAGGACAATCAATTCTCGACAGTGATAGTCCTAAACTCTGCTACAGAGCTAATGGGTCACTAAACAACGGGCCACACGACAAAAGTTCTGATATTGTAGTTAAGTTCTCCCCAATCCCTATGTCTAGAATCTAGCAATGTCAAGTCTGTAAAGTCATCTCGAAACAATAGCAATAATGATGAACAATCTAGAATGCTAATACGAGATCAATACCGCAAATAGTCATGTAAACCTCGCATCATGAATGTGTCGGTGTCCTGTGGTCAATTGTGTCAATGGACACGCCAATATGCATGCAATACCTAATGTCAATACTCGGTGTCATCATCATGACATCAGTGCCTGTCTATAAATGGACACTAAGTATCGACGTCCCTACGTCATGCAATATTAATCAAAATAAACAACAAGAAAGAAAAAGAAAACGATCTGTAACCATGGCAAGGCACACTTGCCTGTAACTGTTGTCTGTAAGTAGGCCTGACCAACTCCGGTGTCCTTGTCAATCCTTCAAATCTCACCTATAATAGTACATATATTTAATATTCTATACCATCATATCATATGTCTACTAGTTGCCATAACGTTGATACCACACTATATTTAATATATAAGTACCAAATCCTCTCATAAATAATTTATAAGTATAATAAAATAATATATTTAAATTCTGAAAATTATTTATAGATATCTATATATTACCAAAATTACATTTTTCCATGGTGGAACTCTTTCATAAGAGGTCCTATATCAATACTACACAGATATCACAAATCGACCTATTAATTTAGTTCCAAATAATAATTAATTAAAATTATTAAATTCTGTAAAAATTCAAGAAATTAGATAAAATAGTATTTATAATGTTAAACCTTGCACAAAATATAGTTTAATATGGATTCATGGAGTATTGACACTTTTGGACACAAAGAAAACAGAATTTTTCGGAGTTCGAGGATACGGCTTGATATTCATCGGAAAGATAGAAAACGAATGCAAACGAATGCGAAACCTAACAAATATCATAAAATTTTAAAGATAGCAAATGAATGCGAAACCTATCAAATAGATATTCATCGAAAAGATCTAGACGTCTAGATTCTGAATAAAAATATTAAAAGATGAAAACTGACCTTAGATAGGTGAAAAATGGCTCGCAACAGAATTCGTCGGTTCTGGACACCCTGTCATAGAATCGACGCCACAGGCAAACCCCTTGGAACTATGTGATCCAGCGATCAAAGATTGGAGTATACAAATAAAGCTAACTATCAGATTTGGTTTGAGGAGAAGCGGATGAGAAAAAGTGGGTGAAACATCATTTACAAGTCCACTAAACTGCTGTGACGTTTCAGACTTCGATTCAGAGGAGTTTCGGCCCAAGTAGCACATCGTGCACCTCTCTAACGACCGCAAGGTTTCTCCTACAGTTTCTAGGGTAGAAGAGAATGTTGAGGGGGTCGCATGAGTTGTGGTGATGGCGCAGAAATCGAGAAAAATTAGGGTTTTGAGAAGGAAAGGGGGTCGACTATGGGGGGTCGGCCTTGGAGTGGTAGCCGCTCGGTTTGGGGGGTTTGTGGAGGAGTGGGCGGTTATGAGAGAGGGGGATGGTTAGGGTTTGATAGGTATATATATTATTAGGGCATGGGCTTTGGTTTGATCTAATTTGGATATGATTTGGTTCTCCAAAGTATACTATTAGTAATAGGTTTCCTAATTTAGATAGTAGTTTGACCAAGTCAAAGTATAAGGGATACTACTAAAATATGCTATATTAGCGACGTTGTTTAGCGACGGAATAAAATACCGTCGCTAAATATGTAATATAGCGACTCCCTTCTATTGACATCGCAAAACGTCGCTGAATAGCGACGTTCAGCGACAGTAGATAAATTACGTCACGGAATAGCGACGTTCAGCGACATATTATTAAAATATGTCGCTATATGTTAAAAAGGTAGCGACGTTTAGCGACGTCGACTATTGACGTCGCTAACTTTATTACTTTGGGCACAGTACAGTTTCCCTTTTCTCCCTCACTCAAAATTTTTATAATTTTCATTTTCCCTCGAGCTCTCGGCGACTCCCTTCCCGCCCCCCCGGCGACTCCCATCCCCCCGGCGACCCCTACCCCCCTCGTCGAGCTCCTCCTCCTCGAGCTCCTCCTCCCCTAATCCGAGCTACTACTCCTCTCCGATAAACCCTAACCTAACTCCTCATCCTCCTTCTCTCCCCCCCCCACACACACACAGAGACACACACACACACACGGTCACACGGAAACACACACACACACACGGACACACGGACACACGCACACACACACACACAGACACACACGAACAAACATACAGCTATTGTGCGTGTTTGAGTAGGGATGGCAACTTCCTCCGAACCCGACGGGGACCCGAATTTTTTTCCCGATGGGGACGAGTTTGGGGATATAGAAACAGGTATGGGGACGGGAATAGGGATTAAACAAAATTCCTGATAATAGTAACAACAAGGCTCATGTATCTGAGCATGTACCTACCCTGCATATAGGAAGGCCACATACTAGTGTAAACCAGGTGGAGATTTTGAAGGCATGTTAGGCATGAACTCCTCTTTGATACCCATTAGACAATAATAGGTGAACTTCCCTTTATATTCAAACTGATACCAAGTCAATGCAAGAGTGTCTATGTTATGTTATAAGGTTTTCACCTAGATATCAGATTTGACTAGCATATCTAGGTAGCAATTGGTACCAGAGAGTGCTGATACCAAGTCACTGCAAGAGTGCACATGACTTGGGGCTATGTACTAGCAGACCTGTAAATAGGTGCCTGTATGAATAGAAGGGTCTGTAGCAATTTGAGGGATAAGTAGGATTTAATTCATTCCTTTGTACAGGTGTTCACTTGTAGAAAAGTTGGCCATGGTGATGTTCCCAGTTCTAGTTAGGAACCTCATATGGGGCTCTGATACCTGGTAATGCCTAAGGACAGGTTAATCCTCAGGATATTAGGTACTGGAGTAGGCTTATGCATAATGTTTTAAAGTACATGATAGTATCTGATTTGAGTTACTTGCAGCAGACAATTAGTAAGGAGTGGTTTATAGTCATAGAGTAGATGGGTGTTTAGGTATGGGCTCGAACCAGAGTGGGTAAGTTGGTATCAGGACATCAAAGGCTTGTGTACTAACAAATAGGCTTAGAGGGTAGGTGCGTGTACCCACTATTATGCTCAGATACATGATTACATTGTTAAACGGGGACGGGGATAAAAATTTAAATCCGATCGGGGATGGAGTACATTGTTAGATCATTAGCTACTATTAGAGAGAGAACTATTGTAATTGCCAAGTGTAGGTAAGGTTGGGTATCTCAAGATACTAAGTTATAAGGTAAATATAGCTACACATATGTGTATGTGTGTGTGTGTGTGTGTGTGTGTGTGTGTGTGTGTGTGTGTGTGTGTAGAGTTGAGAGTAATTGATTAGTGTGTGATACTAAATGTATATGGGGATGTAGATATTAGTGTGTGTATGCATTAGCTATAGGTTTGTGTAGTGTTTGAGAGTGTGTAAGTGTGTGTAATATTAAGGTATATATATAATAAGATAACAATTATGTATGTCTATGTGAGTATAGTAGAGTGGTGTGTGAGTGTGTAGTATAGGCTTGAGTATGTGTCCAGAGGGTGTTCAGTCGAGTATCAGTCAATCTAGTATACTATTTATTTACCTCTATATCATACTAAGAGACTTATTTAGTACTAGTTGTGGTTGTAGTTAGTTGATATTATATTCAAGTCTTGTCAATAATATCTTTGACTTTGTCATGGGGTCTTAGATATCGGTTGTAGGTGACATTATATATATATGGTCTGGCGATATCGAAACGAATCTAGTGTATCTGAATGAGATATCGGTTGTAGGTGACATTATATTCATGGGGTCTTTGACTTTGTCATGGGGTCTTAGATATCGGTTATAGGTGATATTACATTCAAGTCTTAAAAATTGATGTTAAGACAATTTTTAACTTGACCCTGGCGATATCGAAACGAATCTAGTGTGCCTGAATGAGATTGGCATCAGTAAGAATCGATAGCGTATGTGTACACGTTGGATGCACACGAACTTATGTGCGATATAGCATGGTTATTAGTAACTGTCCGCTACTAATGTGTGTCCCATAATAAGACATAATATACGAATTTATGCCTATTGGATAATGTGTGTCCATCTTTGTAGAATTATTTCCAAATGGATATGAATTACTACTTGCGGAATCGTTCATGGATGTACAATCATCGTCCTGATGATATGTGTGGTGTACGGGATGAATACATAGCGGGAGTAGAGCAGTTCCTGCAGTTTGCTAAGGTGTTCCCTCAGTACATGGACGACACCAAAATTAAGTGTCCGTGTGTGAAATGTCATAACGTAAAATATTATCCAGAAGTAGAAGTGAAATATCATTTGTACTCGAGGGGTTTCACGCCTAATTACTATCCGTGGACCGCACACGGAGAACTTGTGTCTTTAGCATCAGAGCCGGAGCCTTATGTTGAGCCGTATATGCATGTGGGACCTAATTTTGTTTCAGATAATCATGCATACGACGACGGGTGCGTGAACATGGTTTTCGACGCTTCGGGGCCTAGTTTCGTTCATGATGCAGCTGAGGAGGCACCGAATGTCGATGCTGCAAAGTACATGGGGTTGCTGGAGAATGTAAGGACTCCATTGTATCCTGGTTGTGAGGATCATTCACCGTAGGAGGTGGTTACAAGACTGTTGAGCATTAAGTCATATTTTAACATGTCGCAAGAATGCTACAACCGAGTGTTGGAGTTGATTATAGAGATCTTGCCGGCGGGTGCTAAGTTACCTAAAGACTTCTATCGGTCTAAGAGGATGGTGAGATCGCTCTGAATGGGATACGAGAAAATTGATTCTTGTCGCAATGGGTACATGCTGTACTACAAAGACGACAAGGACACAGATGTATGCAGATTTTGTTGTGCTGATCGCTATAAGACAACTAGTACAGGAAGGTCTATCGGTGCAAGAAGATCGACCGATTCAATGCACTACTTGCCTTTAATGCCGCGGTTGCACAGATTATTTATGGTGAAAGAGATGACCGAAAATATGAGTTGGCACATGCGAGAACAGATTGAAGGAGTGTTGGATCACCCATCCGATAGAGAAGCGTGGAAGCACTTTGATCGAGTGTATCCTAATTTTGCTTCAGATCCACGTAATATCAGGTTGGGGCTATCTTCTGACGGTTTTACTCCTTTTGGTCTTTCGGGATCCCAGTATTCGTGCTGGCCTGTGATTGTCAATCCGTATAACCTACCGCCTTGGATGTGCATGAAGACTCAGTACATGTTTCTAACCATTGTAATTCCTGGTCCGAACAATCCTAAGAGGAACATTGATGTGTACTTACAGCCTTTGATAGATGAGTTGAATCAGTTATGGGAAGTAGGTACTAACACGTACGATGTTTCCAGGAATCAGAATTTTCAGATGAAGGCAACCCTTATGTGGACCATCAACGACTTTCCGGCCTATAGAATGTTATCTGGATGGAGCACTCATGGCCGTCTCTCATGTCTGTATTGCATGGACCGTACTAAGGCTTTCCGCTTGAAATACGGAGGAAAATCGTGCTTTTTTTATTGTCATCGACAATTTCTGCCAAAAGATCATCCGTTTAGAAGGAACAGGAATGCATTCCGTGTCGGCGTTGTAGAGAAGGGTGATCCACCGCCAAGGTGGTGCGGAGCCACGATATGTGAGGAGGTTAGAGATTTTCTAAGTGCTATCGAAGATCCTACAACTGGGTACAAGTGCGATAGATTTGGTAGAGATCATAACTGGACAAAGAGGAGCATATTCTGGGATCTATCATATTGGAGTACCAATCTGATCAGACATAATCTTGATGTCATGCATATTGAGAAGAATATGTTTGATAACATAATTAATACTGTGATGGACGTAAAGAAAAAAATGAAAGACAATCCCAAGGCCAGGTTGGACTTAGAAAAAATATGCAAACGTCCTACGTTGCATTTGATAGAGAAGAATGGAAAACAGATCCTGCCAAAGTCAATTTTCTCACTGGACAAGGATGATAAAGTGAGACTTTGTCGGTGGATCCAGGGCCTAAAATTTCCAGACGGATATGTGTCAAATCTGAGAAGATGTGTCGATCCGAAGAAAAATAAATTAACGGGTATGAAGAGCCACGATTGTCACGTATTCATGGAGAGGTTAATTCCGATTGTATTTCAGGAATTCTTACCGCAGGCAATTTGGGATCCATTGACGGAGCTTAGCATATTCTTCAGGGATCTTTGTTCTAAGAAATTGCTCATTGATCGTCTAGAAAAGCAAGAGAAGGACATTACGGTAATACTGTGCAAGCTAGAGAGGGTATTTCCTCCTGGATTCTTCGACTCTATGGAACATTTGTCGATTTATCTATCCTATGAGGCATGTGTTGGTGGACCCGTCGAATATCGATGGATGTACCCGTTCGAACGACATTTGAATCACCTAAAAAGAAAGGTAAAAAATAAGGCATGGGTCGAGGGTTCTATTTGTGAAGCGTATGTTCTCGAGGAGATTACAAACTTTTGTTCGATGTTTTCAAGCCTCATGTTGCAACTAATAGAACGAGAGCTTCCAGAAACGACGACGGAGATCATGAATGTAATGATACAATACTGAAGGTATTCAATGCCCCAGGAAAGCCATCGGGTAAAATGAAGAAGAGATATCTGAACGATGATGAACTAAGGGCTGGTCAGGTGTATATATTACTCAACTGCGACAATGATGAAGTAGAGAAGCTGGAGGGGTAAGTAATTAATACGTCTATATTATTTTAATAGTGTTGATTATTATACTATTACGTTAATTGAACGATGTTATTTTCAGCATATTTAATGATGATGTAAGGTCTGGTAGGCCACACACAACAGAAGAAGAACTAGAACAAGAAATGAGGCGTTATTTTCCATCATGGTTGAGTGCATATGTAAGACTTGAGAACTCTGTAATTACCTTTCTGTATATGCACTTAAGAATGAGCTTAATTTATTTTTTTCGTGGTATTTAGGTCGATCGTCCATACGCAAGACTTGAGAATGAGTCTATTAGAACGCTAGCCAAGGGACCAATTTATGTTGCAAAAATATGGCCAAGCTACTGTGTTAATGGGTTTAGGTTCAAGTCAACAACTTACCCGATCAGAGACAACTTTGTGGATCTCGATTCCACCAAAAATAGCTGTTTGTGTATCAGATCTTCGAACTACAAAGATGTTGATGCGGGCAACGATTTTTATGGCATCCTACGGGAGATTGTGGAGCTGACATATAGTTATGGAATAGAGCCAGCTAAGATTGTGTTATTCAGGTGTGATTGGTTCTATCCGATTGAAGGTCAAGGTTGGAAAGTAGACAAGTACGGTCTTGTGGATATAAACTATCGGCGTCGATATCAAGCCTATGAACCATTTGTCCTATCAAGTCAGGCTCAGCTCGTGTACTTCACAAGTTATCCTAAACGGGGAACAACAAGGTCGGACTGGTGGGCAGTATACAAGACCAAAGCTAGAAATACCTTTGAGGTTGTCGATATAGCTTATCAGGAGGATGAACTACCTCTTGTAACAAATATTATAGAAGTGGACACGACGGAAGTTTCTCATTACACATCTAATTGTGTAGAAGAAGTAGAATTATCTGAAGAGGAAGATGCAGATGAAAGTGAAGATGTAGAGGAGGAAGAAGAAGAAGAAGATGAGCTAAACGAACTAGATGAATTTTCAGAAGAGGATTAAATCTTTACGTTTGTTTTATCATCATATTTGACACTTTAGTGACACTTTTATCATATAAATCTGTGACACTTTAGTGACACTTTTATCTGTGACTATGAGATTTTTCAAAAATCTGTGATGTCTATCATATAAATATGTATATTTATTTCATTGTCATATGTTATTATCAGGTATGACTAGACCAGGAGGAGGACGACGTGGAGGATATTATATTAGGCAATCCCGTCTGCCTCGGGCTGGGGTTGCAGATTCCGAACCCTCATCCTCATCTTCGAGTACGCCAGTATACCATTTTGTTCCCGGTCCATTACCGGGACAGGGCAGTTCTAGCAGGTTGGCGACTCCTCCCTCGTCGTCCAGCATTTCTGATCCCGCGTCCAGCATTCCTCCCGTGTCCAGCATTCCTCCTGTCGACGGCTCCATGGGAAGAGCCGACGCCGAGCATATGGAGGACGGCGATCAGACTGATCCTGTCCAGGCAGAAGGTGAGAGCGACCCTCCATACGCTCCCCCGGACGAGACGCGTATGAAGATTTGGACGGACTGGCCTACGAAGTAAGTTAATTAGTTAATATATATTTCTCAAATGATTATATGTACATATATATTCATGAAATTTATTATTGTATAGATATCGGCCTCCTGCAGTACAGAGACAGCTGGGGTTATTTCTGAGGCAGAACTATGGTGGGCCTTGGATTAACTACTCAGATGCTCCCGCAGATAGGAAGGCCTTTTGGTTGGCCCACTTCAAGGTAAAAAATTTGTTTATTTTTAAATTTGAATAATCATTTGTGTATATTATATAAATTTTCTATTTTACTTCTTGTAGAGGACCTATTTCTATCCACCATACCGGGCGGTGAAGATCGAGGCTCAATTTTTTGTCGTCGCAGGCAAGCTCATCCGTGATGCGATCCACGACCAGAAGTCTCGTGATTGCTCCGGAAAACCGATCCTGTCACCCCCAGTTTTCAGAAACAGGGGTATTTTTGTCATTTTATATTTTTGAATATTTTTGAAATTTATTTTATTATTTATGATATTATTTTAGGGTTGAAATTTATTTTATTATTTATGATATTATTTTGGGGTTGAAATTTATTTTATTATTTATGATATTGTTTTAAGGTTATTTGAGTCGGGTTCGAATTTCAACTTAATCCGACTTGAAACGGGGACCCGAGGGGAGGGGAAGTAGTTTGACTCTAGTGGGACCCACACACTAGTTAGGCATGGCCCACATGATATTAATTTTTGTCCACATGATATTAATTTTAGTTAGTAGTTAGACTAATTATTTACGGATAGGTTTAGTTTAATTAGAGACTTAAAACTAGAATAAATTGACCTCAACCTTTAACCCATTCCTATTTTAAATCAAATAGATTAGTGGAGGGCATTTTGGACATTCAAATAGGGGACACCTCACCCTTTTTGGATAGCCACTTATGGGGGGATAAGGAATGAGTCACTCCTTCATTCATTTGTTTTCATCCACTTTCTCTCTCTTGTTCTTTCCCAAATTAATTTACAGATGAACCTCCATTGATTTCATCTCCAAATCAACTGCTTCTTCCACCAAATCTTCTTTATTTCTCTTCTACTCCATGGTTAGAGGGTGCTAGCCAAGTTTGGGAGGATTCAGAGCTCGTTCGTGTCCTTTTGGAATCTCTACGTGTCGGTGCCGTATCGGAAGGCTTTTCCTTTAAATCTCTCTTCCGGAAGGTATAATCTCTCCTCTAATCCATCCCTACATGCATATAGAAATATTTTGAACCCATAGGAATGACCCCCATGGTTGTATCTCCATTTGTGTCCATTTCGTGTCCATTTAGAGGTCATAGGAGTGTCCTTTGTGTTGTGGTTGTGTCCATGTGGGAAAATCCCAAATTTGGACACACTATGTGTTGTTGTTATGTATGAATGAATTATTACATGTTTAATCTCATATTTTTGTATTGGAGATGTGTTCTATAGTTTCTCATATATATATATTAGTGTAGAGAGTGAGTTCTTGATATATTATGTTATATACTTGTGTTTCTTTTGTCTCAAACTACCTAAATTCGTCATAATTTTTATCCACTTTTTTAGTAGATAGAGCAACTTAGAAATGCCATAACTTTTAGCTCACAACTCCAATTAACCTCTTATTTTTTTTAAAAGAAGCATATCGAAGTTAGCTTTCCAAACATATATTTTATTAAGCCAAATTCGTTCTGAAACTTTCTGTAAAATTATTTGAGTGTCAGCTTTACGAAAGACGAACGCGTTTCGGTGTTTTTACGATTCCGGGAGCTTACGGACACGAAAATGCGGTCCGTTTAAAGATTTGGAAAGCTAACACAAAGATATATAACATACTTTAATCCTAGAATTTAGTGAATGCCCAATTGGTATAGTATTGGTTTTAAGTAGAAGAGTAATTATACGATATATGTATTTTATGTAACCAATGAGCCTATGTAGTATGGATATTAAATGAATATAGAGAATGTAATGCATGATATGTTAGATGAATGAAATGATATATATATATGATATATATTCTCTTTACATTAATGTATATATCTGGTTGAATGCAAGCATGTAGGAATGCAATTAATATAATGCATATAAGCAATGTATGAATAAAAGAATGATATACAATATATGCATGAAAGTATATAATGAATGCTAGATATGAATGCAAGATATATATGTAATGATAGATATGAATGCTTAATGTATAAATATTGTAATACAATATATAATGATAACATATATGGTAATGTAGAGTATATGATGTAAGCATGAATGAATGGAGGAAATACATGTATATAGGTAATATAGAATGTAATATATGAATGCAAGCTTGGAAGATAATGTATTCTATCCATATATGATGTATTCAACTTGAAGATAATGTAATATATGAAAGGAATGATTGATAATATATAACATGATATGTAAGGTAATGCAAGGTATAAAATATATGATGTGTGCATGTTTGTATGTCTCTTTGTTAATTATGAAATGATATGAATATACAATGTATGCATATGTATAAAACATGTAGGTAATGCATAGATGTATGAATGAAATGAATGTTTGCAATATGTTAATATAAATACAAGTATCTAATATGCATGAATGTAAGTATAATATAATACAAGTATACATGTATGTATCATGTAAATGTAATATACATGATATATGTATGCATGTATACAAGGTAAGTATGTATGTATGTATTCTATAAACTGAGTTAACCTATAACCTTTTACACACATGCATTCATACACCCTTTGACATCATGTATCTCATGTCACATACACCTACCTATCACTAAATTTTAGAACATTAACACATATCCTTTCACACACATGCCAAACACACACATACTCACTTACTCTTTTACCTCTCTTTCTCTCTCTATATATATGTATGTGCCTATATATATAGCTTTCCTATATATATCTATGTATATGAATATGTGAATGTGAATAACATATATACATTATATGACTAAGTTTGTGTGCCTTGTTAGCTTATGGTTTAGTTTTGTGCTTGGTTTAGCAAGTGACTTAGGCTATGAGTTAGTAGCTATCTTGGATACTTGATTTGCATATACTTAGTTTGTTTAGACCTAGAATAACTTGTTTGACCTAATTTAGACTTGTTAGACCTAGTTTGACCATAGTTGACCTAGGTTTGACTTTCAGGGTTGACCAAGTTGACCAAGAGTTGACTTTGGTCTAGATTGACCTAAAATCATGTCGAATGCATAATAGAACTTCATATTGCCATTTTGGACTTGTTGTGACTTGTGCTGTTCTGATTAGGAGCCAGACACCTCTTCTCGGACATTATATTTACTTTGGACATTCAGACACCAGGCGAGTACATTCTCTGATCATTTCATATCCTGTTAGAATTATTTTTCTGCTTTAGATTACTTTACTTGATGCTGTCACGTTGGTAACATGGATTAGTACTATATGGATCCATTCTTGAGATGTTATTCCCTCAGGGAGCAATATGTACTACATGTTCTGTGTATTTCACTTACATGGTGTATCACTATACTTCACGTTTCTTCGATCACTTTTGACATGTACTCTCATGATCATAGAGTCTTCCCAAAATCACCCCATTTATGGGCATTCCCAGAATCACCCTATTGTGGACATTCCCAGAATCACCCATTTATGGGCTATTCATGTATCATCCCTTGTGGGCCTTTGCATGGAATCATAACATAACCTGGTTGGATCCTTGTGTATTAATTGGGGGTACGGGGGAGTAGAAGTAGACATGAGAGTAATATCCAAGTAGTGTAGTTCCCAGAATCACTCTATAGTATAGTTTCCAGAATCTCCTATGCCATTCACATATTTATATTGTACTCTGACTCACTAGCCACTGTTAGTTCTCTACTTATAGTAGATATTTCTATTACAGTTCTCTCTCTCTGTTTACATACTGTATTTTTTTCAGATCATGTATCTTACTTTACTGCATGATTATATTTTCTAACCTGCTACGATCTGTTGAGATGTACTGTGCTCGCTCCTGTCCTGACTGGACCTATTGATAAATTTTACAGATATCTTGGAGGTTGCATGCTAGCCTAGAGGAGACACATTAGAGGTTGTTTAGTTAGCTATTTTCAGTTGTCTGGAGTTGTATTTACTTTATGGATTACTGTATTTGAGCTTTGAGACGTATTTCTGGGTTTGCGTATCTTAGACACTTAGACTTCTATCTGCTATATCTCTTTTGGATTTCATGTTTTATCTATCTTCCATTATGCTCTACCTTAGATGTGATTGAGTTTACATCCTGCTATGTCACCCCCATTCGGGGAGTATAAACTGCTTAGCATTATACTGTTAGATATTGTGACCTAGGACAACGTTCTACCGCCGACACTGCGGCGTAGGCTGGGCGTTATTACGTTCTCGTACCCTAACCCTAGGGTGCGGGTCGTGACACGTTTTTAGTGGTGGCCCATACAGGTCGAGTTTGTGTAGTGGTATTCGAACTAGAGTTCCACTACAGCCTGCCGTAGGATTAGGATATATTTTGAAGGTACTCAATCACAGTTAGGATCCCTCGAGAGATTCCTGGGATGACCCTTGAGAATCTTATTTTAACTTCGATTTGAAAACTCTTCTTCCCTTGATTTGATTTATCTTTACTTTCTATTGTTGAATTTGAGTTTGTATTTATTGATTTTGGGGATGATTGTTGAATTTTGAATCTTGATGTTAGCAGTTGCATCCGAGTTTGTATTTATATGATTTGATAGATTTTGTTCATTTTTGAATCTTGATGTTCGTTGATAAATTTGATTTTTGGGTATTCATTGTGATTTAATTTAATTTTTATCAAGATAAAATTATATGGGCTAGGTCATCTAAGTTATGGAATCTAGTCTTCTATAGTCACATTAGCCAGCATGGTGAGGACATATAGTCTGACTTGGATATATTTTTCGGGTGTAGGAATTTAAGGTTTTCGCAGCCAAGCTAGCGGCATTGCGAAAATGTTAAATACCATGATTCTAGAGGTATGTGCCTAAGTCGAGGACTCTGTGATTATCGTAGCCTTGCTTACTAGTATGACGAGGATTTAGAGTACCATGATTGTGGATAGACGCATATGATTATCAGATTGAACCTTAAATATTTTCGAATATGTTTTCTCTATTTTATTTCAGTCCTTCAAAAAAAAGGGGAAGAAATTATTATTTGTTTTGTTTTGCTTCTCATTATTTAACTTAGGAGTAGCTTTCGCTATTTTTATGAACCTTGTGCAACTTCTTACTATGAATTTTTTCTTAATACAATGAATCGACGATTTTGCTAGACCTTATCTTGGATTTGATATTATAGCTATGGTTTCAAAATGGTTCTTCCTTTAAACAGATAAGCAGAATAGATTTCATTGTTATTTCTTCTTGCTATTATTATTGTATTAAATAATGATAATAATAATAAAACTGTCTTGATTACATCAATCACCTACTTTGCAATTTTGGTAGGAATCTAAATGTTGGTCTTGATGTTGAATTCGATTTTTATATTGGGACATGAGAATATATATATAGTGGACACAAACTTTTTGCCTGACACGTATGCATGCTACACTTGATCTCCCACCTATCTAAATACATATTAATATGTTGTTGATGTTTAAATTGTCAAAATCCCAATATTTTTGGTTTTCTGCTTTTTCAGTTTAAATTCGTAATTCAATATAAATTTTATGGTAGTAGTTTTGTTCATATCACTGCACATGTATGTTATATACAGGGTTTCAACTCTTAAGGGAATTGGTTGAGTTTTGTGTTTGAATTTGACAAATTTAAGACTGTGTGCATATTAACCCCTAATATTGGATTTTAAATGTTAGTTCAATTTGTTGTTTTAAATATAATATTTTGAGCTATATACATTGTGGTATGTAGGGATATAAATTTAGGTTTCATATTCTTACATGTTAGGTTGTGATAAACGTTGGGTTGGTTTGATGTTCGAATTTCTCTAATATCCTAAAACTGAATACATGTTAACATTTTTATATTAATTTCAAATGTTTAGTTCACTTTCAGATTTAATATGTAATATTGAACTGTATGCATAGATAAATGTGTGGATAGTACGTTAGGGTTTTATTTCCATCGTGTTAGGTTGTGTTAGGAGCATTGAGTTAGTTGTGATGTTCAAACCCTAAATTCTGAAACTGCATTATGTTAATATTGCACTGGTTTAAATGTTAGCTTATTTTCAGATTTTGTATGTAAATGCTGAACTAAAACTGGATTTAACCTTTCAATACTAAGCTATAACCCTGTACAAGGACACACACACCCTAACTTAGTATACACTGTCATGTAACTTAACCTTCCCCTCTATGTTATGTTCATATATCTATATAGATACATATAGAGCTTAGACATACATGTTATAATGTATATAGATATATAACTAAATCTCTACCTCTTTATATATATATATATGTATATGGTTAGCCATGCACGTTATGAGTAAATAGGTTGTGTGTTGTAGATTGTCTAACAAATATGCCATGAGTAGTGTAACTGGATAGCTATTGTTTTGAAACCCAAATCCTCCTATACCCTTCATGTATATTTTACATACACCCATGCCTACTATCTAACCATATGAACATGTCCATATATATCCATACACCACGAACCACATAACCTTTACATAATGCTAGCTTTTTCCTCTCTAACACACCCTCTATATATATATACATATTGTGATTGGATTTCCATGTAAGTGACTTTCATTCCTTAACTTTTGATTTTGATTTTTCTGAACCCTTTATAGATAATTGGTGGTTACCTTTCTTTATTTTTTTTTATGATGATACCAGTTTTCGTGTAGAATGGTAGACTGCTTACAGTTTTGATGATTTGTTATTTCTGTATCTCTTCTAGTTTAGCACCCTAGACTGCTTGTGTGTTTTGATACCCTATGACCGTTTCGGTTAGCATGACTAGTATACCTAGATGAGACTTTCACTGCCACCGTATGCCATGACCCTGTATGTCGTCTTTTTTGATGGTATGATTTGTTAAGTTCTGGGACTTGATTGTGGGGGTTTGACCTAGAAGGAGTACGAACATTTTAATTTCGAGGATGAAATTTTCTAAGGTGGGTAGACTTGTAACACCCAGTTTTCTAAAATGAGGGTAATTTTGAAATTTTGTAATTTTAATCATTTATTGATTTGACATTTAAATCATGATATAATTTTTGGTAATTTTTAAATCATTTTAAAACTATTGAAAATCATGACTTGTGATTTTGATGTTTTGCTAGTAAAACCGTAGAGACTGTTTGACCGAGAGCCTAACCATGTGATTAGGATATCTTAATGTCATTTCTGGCCTAAGGATATTTTGCATTTGACCTCTTTAAATTATTTTGATATTTATTGCGTTGATGATTGTTGATTTTGACCTTTGATAGGTGTAATTTTGTGATGGTTTTGTGTCCGTAGTGGACACGTATCAGTTTTTATTTACAAATGTTTGATGTGCCTCAAAGAGATTTTTTTTATTGCTGATTTTTTTTAAAAGTATTTGAATAAGATTATTTTCTTCATGTGTTTCCTGTGATTGCTTTGTTTTAATTTCGAGGACAAAATTTTTTAAGGTGGATAGAATTGTCACCCCCAGTTTTCAGAAACAGGGGTATTTTTGTCATTTTATATTTTTGAATATTTTTGAAATTTATTTTATTATTTATGATATTATTTTGGGGTTGAAATTTATTTTATTATTTATGATATTATTTTGGTGTTGAAATTTATTTTATTATTTATGATATTGTTTTGGGCTTATTGGAGTCGGGTTCGAATTTTAACTCAATCCGACTTGAAACGGGGACCCGGGGGGAGGGGAGTAGTTTGACTCTAGTGGGACCCACACACTAGTTAGGCATGGCCCACATGATATTAATTTTAGCCCACATGATATTAATTTTAGTTAGTAGTTAGACTAATTATTTACGGATATGTTTAGTTTAATTAGAGACTTAAAACTAGACTAAATTGACCTCAACCTTTAACCCTTCCTAATTTAAATCAAATAGATTAGTGGAGGGCATTTTGGACATTCAAATAGGGGACATCTCACCCTTTTTGGGCAGCCACTTATGGGGGGGATAAGGAGTGAGTCACTCCTTCATTCATTTGTTTTCATCCACTTTCTCTCTCTTGTTCTTTCCCGAATTAATTTAGAGATGAACCTCCATTGATTTTATCTCCAAATCAACCCCTTCTTCCACCAAATCTTCTTTATTTCTCTTCTACTCCATGGTTAGAGGGTGCTAGCCAAGTTTGGGAGGTTTCGGAGCTCGTTCGTGTCCTTTTGGAATCTCTACGTGTCGGTGCCGTATCGGAAGGCTTTTCCTTTGAATCTCTCTCCCGGAAGGTATAATCTCTCCTCTAATCCATCCCTATATGCATATAGAAATATTTTGAACCCATAGGGATGACCCCCATGGTTGTATCTCCATTTGTGTCCATTTCGTGTCCATTTGGAGGTCATAGGAGTGTCCTTTGTGTTGTGGTTGTGTCCATGTGGGAAAATCCCAAATTTGAACACACTATGTGTTGTTGTTATGTATGAATGAATTATTACATGTTTAATCTCATATTTTTGTATTGGAGATGTGTTCTATAGAGTCTCATATATATATTAGTGTAGAGAGTGAGTTCTTGATATATTATGTTATATACTTGTGTTTCTTTTGTCTCAAACTACCTAAATTCGTCATAATTTTTATCCACGTTTTTAGTAGATAGAGCAACTTAGAAATGCCATAACTTTTAGCTCACAACTCCAATTAACCTCCCTTTTTTTAAAAGAAGCATATCGAAGTTAGCTTTCCAAATATATATTTTATTAAGCCAAATTCGTTCTGAAACTTTCTGTAAAATTATTTGAGTGTCAGCTGTACGAAAGACGAACGCGTTTCGGTGTTTTTGCGAATTCGGGAGCTTCCGGACACGAAAATACGATCCGTTTAAAGTTCGGCAAGCTAACACAAAGATATATAACATACTTTAATCCTAGAATTTAGTGAATGCCCAATTGGTACAGTATTGGTTTTAAGTAGAAGAGTGATTATACAATATATGTATTTTGTGTAACCAATGAGCCTATGTAGTATGCATATTAAATGAATATAGAGTATATAATGCATGATATGTTAGATGAATGAAATGATATATATATGATATATATTCTCTTTACATTAATGTATATATATGGTTGAATGCAAGCATGTAGGAATGCAATTAATATAATGCATATAAGCAATGCATGAATAAAAGAATGATATACAATGTATGCATGAATGTATATAATGAATGCTAGATATGAATGCAAGATATATATGTAATGATAGATATTAATTCATAATGTATAAATATTGTAATACAATATATAATGATAACATGTATGGTAATGTAGAGTATATGATGCAAGCATGAATGAATGGAGGAAATACATATATATAGGTAATATAGAATGTAATATATGAATGCAAGCATGCAAGATAATGTATTGCATCCATATATAATGTATTCAACTTGAAGATAATGTAATATATGAAAGGAATGAATGATAATATATAACATGATATGTAAGGTAATACAAGGTATGAAATATATGATGTGTGCATGTTTGTATGTCTCTATGTTAATGTATGAAATGATATGAATATACAATGTATGCATATGTATAAAACATGTAGGTAATACATAGATGTATGAATGAAATAAATATTTGCAATATGTTAATATAAATACAAGTATCTAATATGCATGAATGTAAGTATAATATAATACAAGTATACATGTATGTATCATGTAAATGTAATATACATGATATGTATGTATACATGTATACAAGGTAAGTATGCATGTATGTATTCTATAAACTGAGTTAACCTATAACCTTTTACACACATGCATTCATACACCCTTTGACATCATGTATCTCATGTCACATACACCTACCTATCACTAAATTTTAGAACATTAACATATATCCTTTCACACACATGCCAAACACACACATACTCACTTACTCTTTTACCTTTCTTTCTCTCTCTCTATATATATGTATGTGCCTATATATATAGCTTTCCTATATTATATCTATGTATATGAATATGTGAATGTGAATAATATATATACATTATATGACTAAGTTTGTGTGCCTTGTTAGCTTATGGTTTAGTTTTGTGCTTGGTTTAGCAAGTGACTTAGGCTATGAGTTAGTAGCTATCTTGGATACTTGATTTGCATATACTTAGTTTATTTAGACCTAGAATAACTTGTTTGACCTAATTTAGACTTGTTAGACCTAGTTTGACCATAGTTGACCTAGGTTTGACTTTTAGGGTTGACCAAGTTGACCAAGAGTTGACTTTGGTCTAGATTGACCTAGAATCATGTAGAATGCATAATAGAACTTCATATTGCAATTTTGGCCTTGTTGTGACTTGTGCTGTTCTGATTAGGAGCCAGACACCTCTCCTCGGATATTATATTTACTTTGGACATTCAGACACTAGGCGAGTACATTCTCTGATCATTTCATATCCTGTTAGAATTATTTTCCTGCTTTAGATTACTTTACTTGATGCTGTAACGTTGGTAACACGGATTAGTACTATATGGATCCATTCTTGAGATGTTATCCCCTCAGGGAGCATCGTATACTACATGTTCTGTCCGTTTCACTTACATGGTGTATCACTATGCTTCACGGTTCTTCGATCACTTGTGACATGTACTCTCATGATCACAGAGTCTTCCCAGAATTACCCTATTTATGGGCATTCCCAGAATCACCCCATTGTGGACATTCCCAGAATCACCCATTTATGGGCTATCCATGTATCACCCCTTTTGGACCTTTGCATGGAATCATAACATAACTTGGTCGGATCCTTGTGTATTGATTGGGGGTACGGAGGAGTAGAAGTAGACATGTGAATAATATCCAAGTAGTGTAGTTTCCAGAATCACTCCATAGTATAGTTCCCAGAATCTCCTATGCCATTCACATGTTTATATTGTACTCTGACTCACTAGCCACTGTTAGTTCTCTACTTATAGTAGATATTTCTATTACAGTTCTCTCTCTCTGTTTACATACTGTATTTTTTTCAGATCATGTATCTTACTTTACTGCATGATTATATTTTCTAACCTGCTATGATCTGTTGAGATGTACTGTGCTCGCTCCGGTCCTGACTGGACCTGTTGATAAATTTTACAGATATCTTGGAGGTTGTCTGCTAGCCTAGAGAAGACACATTAGAGGTTGTTTAGTTAGCTATTTTCAGTTGTCTGGAGTTATATTTACTTTATGGATTACTGTATTTGAGCTTTGAGACATATTTCTGGGTTTGTATATCTTTGACACTTAGACTTCTATCTGCTGTATCTATTTTGGACTTCATGTTTTATCTATCTTCCATTATGCTCTACCTTAGATGTGATTGAGTTTACATCCTGCTATGTCACCCCCATTCGGGCAGTATAAACTGCTTAGCATTATATTGTTAGATATTGTGACCTAGGACAGCGTTCTACCACTGACACTGCGGCGTAGGCTGGGCGTTGTTACGTTCTCGTACCCTAACCCTAGGGTGCGGGTCGTGACAGATCCATAGTTGGATCACGCCAGAGCAGTGGACTGCGATGAAGGCTAGATTCGACGAGGCCAGGTACCAGGAGCGGTCTGACAAGGCCAAGGTGGCGCGGTCAAGCTCAAGTAAGTGGTGTGGTGGCTCCATTCCGATGACGGAGCATTTTCGACGTCTGGTACATTTCCTATGACGGACATCATTTTATATATAGTTGGATAGAATGTTTAATACTAATAATAGATAATATATTTTAACAAGTAAAAAAGGGTGAGGACCCGAACATGGTGACCTTCTTTCTGGTCACCCATCGGAGGGCTGGGGAGTTTATTGACGAGAGGGCGACGCAGGCATATGTACATTCTATTCTTTATATTACTTTACTATGATTTAGAAAACAGGAAAGTAGATATCAATATATACTTTAGCAAACACTTACACGTTAGCAAACATTGTTCTAGGCCGAGTTTCTTCGGCTACAAGAGGAGGAGGCTGCTGCTGCTAGTGCGCCAGCAGAGGAAGGGGCTGGTACTTCCTCCCAGCCGCCTATAGCTCCATCGCCGGACGACCACTGGATGACTGCCGTTGGCGGTCTTCAGAAGGGTACGTACTACGGTACGGGATCCTACGACGCCTATTTGGCTTCAGAGTCATCCCGGGCCCCCTCTGTCAGAGCGCAGTCTCTAGCTTCGCAGGCGTCATCACGAGCTCAGGATATTGGTCGTCAAATCGACGAGCTGTGTCGCGAGTTGCAGCAGCAGATTTTTGATCACCATACCGCAGAGCGATGATCCGACGATCCGATGATCACCGGACGATTTGATGCAGTCGAGCGCAGTAAACAGGAGCTGATGAGTCTGCAGCAGGCTACAGCTGCCAGCTTGCATACGCTCACCGAGTCTACGCAGCGTACAGAGCGTAGACAGGTCGAGCTGGAGGGATCGCAGAGGACAATGTCTGCCTCACTCACTCAGGTACAAACTTTGATTGAGGAGAGTACTCAGTGGATGGTGAGTACCCTTGCTGTGCATGGTGAGCGACTGCGAGAGCTGGAGCAGATACGTCCTCCCGGTCCATCGACGGCGCTGACTCCAGATATTATACTGCCTTCTACTGTCCCTACGATACAGCTCACATAGGAGCAGTATGAGTACATGCTATCCCAGATGCGCGGCATGGGTCCTCAGTGATCCAGTAGATTTTTTTTATCAGCTTTGTATGTATTGGCCCTATGGGCCCATTGACCGTTATGTACACTGATTTTCATTCTTATTTGCCCTCCAATGTGGACATGTATGTTTGTTGGATATTTACTTTGTGATATTTACTTTGTTGGTATTTTTATTATGATATTTACTTTGTGATATCTGTGACGGGGATGACAAATATACCTACGCTGGGTTATAAGCGATGATCTGATATACATAGGAGGTGCTGCCCAATTTTTTAAAAAATATGTTTGGTATTTTTGTGATGATGTGTGTCTGTGTAAACACAGACACACAGCATAAAAAAATACCAAACATATTTTTTTAAAAAAAATTTCATAATATCTGCGACGTATAGCGACGTTCTGCGATGTATAGCGACGTTCTGCGACGTATAGCGACGTAAACAGACGTCGCTAATTAGCGCCGTCACGTCGCTATCCGTCGCAGTCCGTCGCTCAGTAGCTGACGTGGCATAGAGTTAACTTTGCTAATTTAGTCGCCATACGTCGCTAAACTACTGACGTGGCGTGCATGCCATGTCAGCACATAAAAAGGTTCGACGTCGCTACGTAGTCGCACAACGTCGCTAATTTGGCGACGTTCCTATTCGTCGCCCTCCGTCGCCATATTTGCGACGACCCAGCGACATTATGGTGACGTCGCAAACAACGACGTAGGGCGACGAATTTGTCATCTGCGATTAGTTTTTTCGCGACCTTCATTTTCTGTCGCTAGATTTTACTTAATTAGCGACGTATCTGGACGTCGCTAATTTGGCTTATTTTAGTTGCGGGAATATTGCATATGGCTGCAATTTAATCCTTAAAATTCCCTTAAATATATGTATACTCGGTTTTGGTACTCTTAGTTAGGCTCTAACTAGTAGGGTTGACTAGGTTAGGGTCCGAGTAGCATTACTAGTCAAATTGGACCCGAAAATCAATTTAATGAGTCTCATGTGACATTTACAAATAAGTAGCACATGGGAACTCGATTGGATGGTACACCCAAGGCTTGTGCATTATAGACTCAAAATTGATCAAAACCATATATTGGGTCATACGGTTTCGATCTATGTCAAGTCCCAAAATCAAATTAGAAGTTGGGCCTAGAATTACAATAAATGATCAAATGGTCTTAGTTGACCCGAAATCACGCGAAGCCAAAAAAATGTTGGAAAACAAATTTGGATGGGACAAGATAAATCAAACTGAAGGTAGACGAGTCTAAAATTCCAATATGGAATTGGATTTGAGAAAATAATATTTGTTGTGCTTCAAAAGTCAAAGCTAAGATAAACTACTAATATAGTCATTATTGACTTTAATATTTAAAATATCCATATAAAATAATTAAAAATAAAATCCAAAAATCAGGGGGTTTACAACCTACCCACCTTAGAAAATTTCATCCTCGAAATTAAAACAATACTAATATACAAAAAATCCATAACTTAAAAATAACACGCTAGAACTTACCAGAATCCATGAATAGGTGTAGATATCGCTCACGCATGGAATCTTCACGCTTCCAAGTTGATTCTTCCGAAGAATGGTACCTCCATACAACTCGAACCAGTTTAATCGTCTGTCCTCTAAGCGGCTACTTATTCGTATCCAAGATACCTGCCAGTTGCTCCTCGTATGATAAAATGGGTCCCACCATGATCGCAGAGTGATTGACCACATGATTGGGATCAGTCACATACCTCTTCAATTATGAAACTTGGAACACATCATGCACTCCCTCTAATGGTGGGGGCAATGCAAGACGATATGCCCATTCTCTAATACGCTTTATATTACCAAAGGGTTACAAATCTAGAGGTACAACTTTCTAACTTGGCTCTTGAGTCTTCTTCTATTACTAACCATAGGGCTAGAAAAATCATAATTACTCCATAAACTCTACCAATGCTTAAACTCAATACTATATTCCTATAAGTAATATTACAACTATTATAGTAGTTAGTTAATGAAGCACTCCTTCTACCTATAAGCAATTTATACAATCCTTACAAGTATGCCTAACCATTGATACCAATTTGGGGTAAAGGTCGAGGCTGAAATAGACGGCTACATAACCCTATTGGTTAACCTTCTAGTCCAGGCCTGCTATAGGTCATTTCAAGGCTAGTATTATCACATATGGAGATGATCATTTATTCTACTTAGATCTTCTTACTCTATCTAACTCCCTTAGATTGCAAATCAGCCTGACACTATCCTTGGATAATAATTTCTCTAGTGCTTTTAATCTAGCCCGATCCACAAGCGATAACTGCACTTCAATATAGGCAAGTACTCCTTGTTATCCCGGTATAATGACTTTTATTCCAAGCTTCTGAAGATCCTCCAATAATTATGGCTGAGTTGTCAAAAATATACAATAGGCTTCCTACTCAAAGTGTCTGCTACTACGTTCGCCTCGTGAGGATAGTACTACAAATCTATATTATAGTCTGTTATGATCTCCAATCAATGCCTCTATCTCAAATTCAACTCCTTCTGTATGAAGATGTACTTCAAGCTCTTATGATCAGTAAATATCTCCATGCGCTTTTCGTACAATTATTGCCTCCATAGCTGCAATGCAAAGATTACTACTGCTAACTCCAGGTCATGAGTAGGGTAGTTCTTCTCATGTACCCTCAATTGTTGCGATGCGTAGGTATGAGCTTTCCGTGTTGCATCAAAACACATCCAAGTCTACTACCTGACACATCACTATATACAAAGAATCCTCCTGATCCAGAAAGAAGCGTCAAAATAGGTGCTGAGGTTAACCTCTTATTTCAATTCCTCAAAAGTCTTCTGACAGTATTTTGTCCACTAGAACTCATGATCCCTATGCGTCAACCGTGTCATCAGATTTGCAATCCGTAAGAAATTATCAACGAACCTGCGGTGGTACCCGATAAGTCCGAGAAAACTCCTAACCTCTGCAACAGATGTTGGTGTCGGCCAAGACTCTATGATAGCTAATTTCTTCGGATCCACTGAAAGTCCTACCCCCGAGATAATGTGTCCGAGGAAAGAAACTCTATCATGGCAGAATTCATAATTTACTAAGCTTGGCATACCGCTTCTCCTTCTTTAATACTCCTAATACAACTCTAAGATGCTCCTCGAAAAATAAGCTTGGAAGAAAAATAGATAAAAGTGTTTACAGTAGAAGAATTCAAATACGACTAGTCGTACCATTATATCGTAGGTATAGTATTATCAACCTATTCAATGACACCCGCCAGTTCACTCCTAGCAATTTCTCCTAATAGGCTCTATGCATCCGATATATCGGCATTCATGCTCGACTCATAATCTCACTAGAATCCATCTCTAAGAAACTTACCCATTTATAACTACCCAACATCACAATCACACCAATATCTAGCTTACTTATATTCCATAATATAACTATAAGGTTTGTCTATTTTAGTCATTTAATAAGTAGAAAGTAACGGGAACCTAAGACTGGGTCAAACAAACCTATATACCAACTTAAAACAACAGTAGGGTCAAACAAAGCAGAAAGGTTTGTCGAATTATTTCCAAGAACGATGTGAGGCCAAACAAGATTCATAGGACGTAGTCTAGTTAAGACTCGAGAACCATATATTTTCGTGATTATGTCACGTGAAGTTACTACCACGCCAGTGTGCATCTAGTTGCAAATAACTTTTTTGTTCTATAATACGACGGATGACTGCAGTGCATATCTGCCATGCCAAATAATACAGGTTCTTGACCTTATCTTGGCCAAATTCAGGAAATATTTTCGAATTAAATTTTTACAAAAATACAAGAAAAGAGGTCAACATGCATAGTATATGGTTCAAGTAGAATTTGAGAAACATTTGTAGCCATGATTTCGTTATCTAAAGTCCTGCCTCGCTAGTATTTCTCTGGCTACAAAAACTTTGATTCTGCAATACAAGGATAATAATTTCTTAAACTTTTCCTTAGACCAATCCATAAGACATTTTCGAACAACTTAGCGGAAAGGAACAAGAAGAATTTATCAAAAAGTCAACAGAGAAGGGTTTAGTAAAATCTCGAGTAGGAAGGAACACAAAAGCAATCATATTGAGAAAGAAGATAACACAAAACCAATCATATTAAAAAGTCTGAGAGAAGTCTATATTCCTGTTTGTGGACGTATCCTCAAGTCCTATTCCTCAATCGGTTGCAGACTTGTAATAGTACGATTATCCTAGGTATCACCATGACTTCACCCAATTCGCGAAGACTCCACATGCACTTATGACTTCTAGTTTCTGTGTCCCCGCTTTCCTGATGTGATAATAAGGGAAGATACATCCATTACGAAGATTTATCTTGCTAGCATGAATAAATAAGGATTACGGTAGAACATAATCAAACTGGATGCAAATCAAAAAGTCAAGTGAGCGTTTGAAACAAAGACAAGGAAGGTATCAAGCATGTGGATGTGATCCTATGGTCTTTTCTATTCTAATTGCAGGCTCACGTTGGTACAGTAATGTAACCGAAATGAATTAACGGACCTGTATAGGCCACCACAAAAACATGTATTGCCCCAGTCCCAAAATATATAGGACCAGGAATACGAATACATGCTAGCAGCACTTCATCAATGAGCCAAACTGCTTAACAAGCCCATTGGCTAAAAACTTAAGCTGTAAATCTTGATAATGAACCCATAAACACCACACAATCCACAGGTATATATACTCACATCCACAGAGTCCACAAAGATATCAAATCCAATAATAAAATGTCTCAAATATCCAACAGTAAAAGTAAAGATGTCTGTGCGGGTAAAACATCCCGAAACCACAGAGGAAGTAACAAAGTAACAACCAACTACAAGTCTGATGAAATAAAAAGAAATGATATAGCAAGACTAAATATGGAAAACGACATGATCATGGGAAATCCTCTGGCACTATCTCATCCTCCTGTGTCGGTACGTCTTTGGTCTCAGCTCCCGAACCGTAAACCTCCGGGTAATCTTCAGCTTCCTCTAAGACTGGGAAATAACCAGGTCCTCAGGGGACTATCAAGGTACATAATATACATGCCAAGGTACAGATATAAAAAAATAAACCAAGGCAATCTACTGTATCCGTCTATGTGCTATGCAAGTGAGATACTTTTCTAGAATACCATACCCCTTCCACTAAGGCTCACAAGCACCTCAGCAGGATATTGTCCCCAGTACCGTGTCGTGGCACCAAGGACAATCAATTCTCGACATTGATAGTCCTTTACTCTGCTACAGAGCTAAAGGGTCACTAAACAACGGGCCATACGACAAAAGTTCTGATATTGTAGTCAAGTTCTCCCTAATCCCCATGTCTGAATCTAGAAATGTCAAGTCTGTAAAGTCATCTCAAAACAATAGCAATAATGATAAACAATCTAGAATGCTAATACGAGATCAATACCATGAATAGTCATGTAAACCTCGCATCATGAATGTGTCGGTGTCCTGTGGTCAATCGTGTCAATGGACACATCAATATGCACGCAATGACTAATGTCAATACGCGGTGTCATCATCATGATATCGGTACCCATCTATAAACGGACACTAAGTATCGACGTCCCTACGTCATGCAATGTTAATCAAAATAAACAACAAGAAAGAAAAAGAAAACGATCTGTAACCATGGCAGGGCACACTTGCCTGTAACTATTGTCTACGAGTAGGCCTGACCAACTCCGGTGTCCTTGTCAATCCCTCAAAGCTCACCTATAATAATATATATATTTAATATTATATACCATCATATCATATGTCTACTAGTTGCCATAACGTTGATACCACACTATATTTAATATATAAGTACAAACTCCTCTCATAAATAATTTACAAGTATAATAAAATAATATATTTAATTTCTAAAAATTATTTATAGATACCTATATATTACCAAAATTATATTTTCCATGGTGGAACTCTTTCACAAGAGGTCCTATATCAATACTATACATAGATATCACAAATCGACCTATTAATTTAGTCCCAAAATAATAATTAATTTAAATTATTAAATTCTATAAAAATTCCAGAAATTAGTTAAAATAGTATTTATAATGTTAAACCTTGCACAACATATAGTTTAATATCGATTCATGGAGTATTAACACTTTTGGACACAAAGAAAATAGATTTTTTTGGAGTTCGGGGATACTGCAAATGTCATGAATTTTTAAAAATAGTAAACGAATGTGAAACCTAACAAATAGATATGCATCGGAAAGATCTAGACGTCTAGATTCTGAATAAAAATATTAAAAGGATGAAAACTGACCTTAGATAGGTGAAAAATGGCTCGCAATAGAATTTATCGGTTCAGGACACCCTGTCGTAGACTCGACGTCACGGACAAAACGCTTGGAACTGTGTGATCCAGCAATCAGTGATTGTAGTAGACAAATAAAGATAACTCTCAGATTTGTTTTATGGAAAAATGAATGAGAAAAAGTGGGTGAAACATCATCTAAAATCGACTAACCTGTTGTGACATTTCAGACTTCGATTTGGCGGAGTTTCGGCCCAAGTAGCGCGTCGTGCACCTCTCTAACGGCCGCGAGGTTGCTCCTATAGTTGCTAGAGTGGAAGAGGATGTTGAGGGGGTCACGTGAGTGGTGGTGATGGTGCAAAAATCGAGGAAAATTGGGGTTTTGAGAAGGAAAGGGGGTCGGCTATGGGGGGTCGGCCTTGGAGTGGTAGCCGCTCGGTTTGGGGGGTTTGTGGAGTAGTGGGCGGTTATAAGAGAGGGGGATGATTAGGGTTTGATAGGTATATATATTATGAGGAAATGGGCTTTGGTTTGATCAAATTTGGATATGATTTGGTTCTCCAATATACTATTATTAATAGGTTTCCTAATTTGGATAGTAGTTTGACCAAGTTAAAGATATAAGGGAATATTGCATATGGCTGAAATTTAATCCTGAAAATCCCTAATATTTTTTTCAATCTCATCTTTTAGTACCTATGTTAGGCGAAGACTGAAATTCCTTACCGACACGTTTTAGGTATGTTCGAACAAGGGATTCCTACCATCTTGTTGAACGCATGGCCGATAGGAACAATGTTAGATTGTAATAATCCTCATATAGAAGTTATCGACCAAGAACATCATGAAAACGCCCAAGCATACTTAGAATCTGTGATGGCGGTTGGTAAGCCCAATATTCTCGTACATCTCCTAGAAATTGTCCTTTCCATAAATTTTGTAACGACAAATTCACGGTTAGCCAACTTTCATAAGTTGGGTAGAGTCTTGAATTAGGATACCCCATCTTGTAGGATATGACGTCCTTCACCATCCTTTTGAAAACTTAGTTACGATTAGACGTACTTACCCCCCTTCAAAATTAATTCCTTTGTTTCTTGATATTGGATTTATTATAATTTCGAGGACGAAAGTTTTATAAGTTGTGTAGGATGTAACCCCCTATTTTTAAAAGTCCTTTTTTCACTTTGTTATATAGTTTACAGTATTATTACAATTTTAAAAATGACTTGTATTTAATTAGTAACTTTTTAAATAACATGTAATTGCTACATTATTGATAATTTGGTGCAAGGAATTTTTACTAATTATTTAGAAAATATTTTAGTTCTAGAATTTATTTTAGTAATTTTATTAAATTATTTTGGAGACTTTATCTATCTACCTACCTATACACACACACACACACACACACACACACACACACACACACACATATATATATATATATATATATATATATATATATATATATATATATATATATATATATATATATATATATATATGTGTGTGTGTGTGTGTGTGTTGTGTGTGTGTATATATATATATATATATATATATATATATATATATATATATATATATATACCCAAAATAGAAATAGAATGGAATAGAAAAAAAGAAAAAAAAAAGAAAAGAAAGGAAAGAAAAATAAGAAGAAGAAAAAAAAAAACCAAAACCCCTCAGCCATAATAGGCCCCCCCAAGACCCGATCCGCAGCAAGCCCCCGACTATATATATATCGAGAGAGAGCGAGGGAGAGGCGATCTCTCGACTACAACCCTAACCCTAGACCCACCTCAGTCGTACGTCGCCCACGAGCCGTCGTGCGCCACCATGAATATCCGTTGGAGCGTCGACCATGAGCGGGAACAACAAGGCGTAGCAGTAGTCGACAGTAGCTGCAACAGCAGCATTAAGCACAAGGTACCATCTTCTTCGTACCCGTTCTTCGCGTATATTCAACGAAATTCGTTTTTGTAAAATCCTAGGTACAACCCATATGACCATCCAGGAACCCCACTAAATAGTTCAGATCAAATTAATAGGGATTCGATGAAATCTCGAATCGAAAACAGGACTAAAACCTGTTTGAAAATAGGACACCAACAGTTCCGAAAACCCCTGTTTGAAGCTCGATTTCGATCAATCTGGTAATAATTTTTGAAAAGTAATTAAACAAAATTCAAGACAACCTAAAGGGCTACAAAACCCTTCTAGTAAAGTTAGTTTTCATCTACTTTACAAAAATTAATTCATTGGTAAAGTTTGGGAAAAACAGTTTTCAAAAACCACAAAAATTGATAATTTTTCCTGATACGGCGTATGCCCCGACAAACCGAGCGACGTGGTCGCAAACTATGAGCATCAAAAGATGCATTTGGATGTTGTCGACGTGTGGGATTCGACGAAACTCAATTTCGTTGTGCGTGCGCGACGAGATCGAGACGTATCCGCCGAAATACCCCGTATCGTCCCTTTTGCAAACTAGCCCATAACTTCATGCAAGTTCGTCATCTCGAGGCGAAACTTACGCCAACAGGACCGTATCATTTTTTGGTCCTGTATGCCAAGTTTGGTCCGATTCTGAGAAGGTCGACCAGAACACCCTTTTGGCGGGCCCATGACCCGATCCAACGAACGAAATTGTGCACGGTCCACCGGAATCCAACTTTGGACATACGGTTGGGTTCGTCTCGTCAAACTGGATGCATAAACATATAGTTTGACGACTTTAGAGACCGTAGATGCTGGCATGCTTTTCGGTGCAAAGCGGGTCCAACGACGGACATCGTTTTGATCCGAAATTACAATTTTGCCCCTGTGTCCAGAATTGAAATTTTGGGGGTAGGCATGCTTAGACATTTCTTTTATACCAAACATATTGGTGATGTCTGTTTCAGCATCCGGAGACTGTTGTGCGAGTTGGACTTTTGTGTGGCACACTGAGTGGTTGGTATTATCGATTTCACCAACAAAGGACCCAGGTGAGTACATTTGTTGTTTGTTTTCAATATTGCTAATTCCTATATCATACTGTTAGTTGCATATTATACTTGATTCTTGATATGCTCGTCACACGATAGCACCTTATGTTTCTTGTTCATGTCATGTTTCATGCCTTGTACATGGTATCGGGAAGGGGAAGCACTAATAGATATGTGATCAGACCATAGCTCATGTTTATTTTTCTATACAGTAGACCTTGTTAAATAAAGTAGACCTTGTTAAAGTAGACCATGTTAAAAGTAGACGTTATTAACTTAGACCTTATGGTGTAACTGTCCCCAGACCGATCATATATCGAAAGGTACTTCAAATCACATAGATAGCATTCTCTGTTGTTTACTCTTTAACTGTTGTCGTATATATATATTCATGTCTATATTTCTCATGTCTCTTGTTACTAATATCATGTCGGGCGTATTGGATGTCGTTGACGAAGAAGATATCATTCAATATGTTCAAAATATGAAGTTTGAAGGATTCAATTGTCAAAGAAAAGATTTATTTAGTGATTGTAATAGTTTATGACGTTTGTATTATATATGATATTTTCAAATTATAAATGTGTTTATTATATTTTATTACCTTTTTAATAGTAACCATCGTACCCCCCAGGTGAAAATCCTGGCTATGCCACTGAACATTGACATGTGTTAATGTTTCTAACATTTAATCTGTGGAATTTCTTACACAATCTTACTTCTTTAGGGGAAAAAACTAGGAAAAAAAACAAACAATATATTTTTTTAAATCTGCATGTTCCAGGCTTTGCCTAAAAAACTTTTTTAACTTTGTCTATGTCAAGTTTTTTCTTGCTCAAGTTTGGATAAGGCAAAAGGGTAAAAGTAATCTTGCATATCTTTTATACATTAGAGTGCACTTAAGCTAAGAATTTTTATCCAAAAAAAAAACTTTAGAGTTGAACAAAATAATATCAAAAAATTTCATATAGGGTAAAGAACTTTCCTTAAATTCTAAAAAAGATGAGAAGTTTTGAGGATTTCTAAATGGGGTAAAGACACGCCAAATGACTTGGCGTCCATAGGCATCATTCGAAGAGGTTGGAGGAGGGAGCCAACTGAGTTGGGGCGCAGGGGGGGAGGGGGAGGGGGAAACTCATTTGGTGCTCATTCAAAGAGAGAAAGAGAGAGAGAGGGAATGAGCCAACTGAGTTGGTGTAAGAGAGGGGGCGCCAACCCAGTTGGCGCGCTCATAGTGCTGATACAGAAATACTAAAGGGGGGCACCAAGTCAGTTCATGCATGGGGGGAGGGGCGCCAACTGACTTGGCACGCGTGAGTGAATGTGTCATTGTGTGGGTGCATGTGTCAGGTCTCGAAGACTCCCCCCCTCCCTCGGTCTAGAAGACCCCCCGTCTTGGAGCCCCCCCTCTCTCGAAGACCCCCTGTCTTGGAGACCCCCCCTCCCGATCTCGAAGACCCCCCGTCTTCTTCTTCATAAATCCCCTCCCTCCCTCATTGTTCTTTACAGAACCCCCTTCCCCTTCTTCTTCTTCTTCTTCACAGAATAGCAAGCTCCCCTTCTTCCTCAGATAACTCTCCTTCATTCTTCATCTCTCCCCGAAGACTCATTGTTCTCTCAAAAAAGTTGAAAAAAGAAAAAAAAAATATCAAAGATAAGTAATAATATTATTATTTTTAATTTAATTTAGATTTTCTAGTAATATCTATATTGCTTTAAAAAATTTACAGATGGCTCAACAGAATGACGGACGTATTCCTGGGGGACCGGTTACAGATGTCATTAGACAAGAACGAAACAATCACATATATAGTATGGTTTTTGACGGTCAGGTAAAATTTGAAATTGTAAGTATGGTACATAAATTTTTTTACATAAACATAATAAATATATTTTGCTTGTAGCTATACGATTATCCTATGGATTTAGGAATACAGAAGCATACAAATTGGAGGATGCAGAGAGGATTGATACCACAAATAGGAATTAATTACTCCCCAATAGGAGCTGTTGTGTTCCTTTGGGTTTCAATATTTGGATGAAATTAAAATTTTAATCCACGATGTCCACCTAATTCTAAGTCTCACTGGGCTTTGGTGGCCTTAACGCAACATTTTTCAATTACCAATTGGTGAAATGACTATTACACTTTGGGATGTTACAAATATACTAGGGTTACCTATTACAAGTGACCATATATATTCTGATACATAGTTAAATTCATCTGAACTAATCAGGAGATATCTCGACGTTATGCAACCATCGGACATAGGAGGGAAGAGTTTTGTCATGTTAAGTTGGCTTCGGGGTAATTTTATGGATTTAGATATAACTATCGATGGTCCAGTCGAGGTCGATGAATTAAGGGTACGTATTTAGTATTAAAGTTTATTTATTAGTTATTTAATGGCGTGTTAATATGTAAAATTTAATATTTGCAGATCATTCGCTGCACTAGAGCATATTTGCTCTGTTTATGTTGGGCAATTCTATTTCTCGACAAACAGGGAAATAGAATAAATGTGCGACTATTACCATTCTTAGAAAATTTAAAAGAACTCATTCGTCATGCATGGGGGGCTGCTACTTTAGCATATTTATATGCATACTTGACGAATTTTGCTAGATCGAAGCCTACCAAAATTTATGTGGGTGCATGACTTTGGTTCAGGTAAAAATAAAAAATCATTACCTAAAGTAGTTTGAATTACGTGCAATTTTTATTTAATACCATATTATTTCTATTGTAGGTATGGTGGCACGAGCATTTATATATTGGTCGACCTGTAACCAGCATTACCGGTGATGTTGGAATTTTTTTTGCTTTCTACGCGATGGACCACAAATATAGTGGACCAGCATCATCATGTACACAAGGTTGTTTCACTGTACAGGGAACAATTTGTTATGTTGCAGTGGGAGATAATTACTCAACTTAGTACAGTTTCCTATACTACAATTGTCAATCAAATTATTAGATTTGTACAAATTTATCGTATCATTTTGATACATTGTCATCCAATAGATTAACTGGATACCCTACTCAAATGAAGAAAATGCTCCAGAAATAAAGAGTACATCGTACGATCTAAGCTTGCACAAATCTTATATTATATACGATCGTTACACCATGTATCTTTCGACAGATCATGTTCTCCAACAATTCGGTCAGATGCAGATAATTTTGGATGACCCGCCATACATGAGTTATGATACAGGTAATGCAAGAAACATAATCGAAAGTGTCATAGCTGCCTGGAATATGCGATTCCAGAATGATAGTGTGGCAAACATGTCTCTCCGAATAGAATCCATTGATGAATGTAAGTTCTAACTTACTACTATATTTGGACTGGTTGCGTATACTAGTGTATTTGTCATAAAATTGTTTTCAGGAAATGCAGATGCTGGTGACTTGACTTATAGACAATGGTGGGGAGCGCCTCGTATATTCAATAGAGTATACACATTGAGGAGCCAAGGTTCAAGTCTAAAGTCGTAGATGAATCTAGTTTGAGCTTTTGCTGATGGCATATCAGAAGCGGTACGACTTTATTACTAATTAAAAATTAGAGATATATGATAACAAGTTAAATTTGCACATTTCACATTTCAGTCTGTTATGGGTCAACAATATATCCAAGAACCGGAGAGCTATTTATGGACGCATGGTCAGGAGTAGGTACAAGATATTTTATCTCGTATAGATTCATTAAGTCTTAGACGGAATCCTGATATGCCTCCATTGCACACACGTATCCCAGCCGATTATCCTGGTGCCACTGTTAGACGGAGAAATTCTCGTCGTCATAGGATGGACGACGGAGAGGACCACGCAGAAGAGGGCGACTCTGAAGAGCACAATGCCTACACTGGGGAGGGCACTAGCCAACAATACGTTGGAGAGGATACTAGCAAGCAGTACACTATAGGGGCCTTAGCTAGCAGTACCATGGAGAGGATATTAGCCATCAGTACGCTGGAGAGGATATTTATCTACACTATGTTAGAGAAGGCATTAGTCAGCAGTACGCTGACATGGGCACTTTCTCAGCTTTTCAGCCATATGACCAGCATATATCGACTCGGCAAATCAACACTGCCACTGCGTCTCTTTTTGAAGACATGTCATATTACACAGTTTTTTCTTCCCCATCAATACCGATGCCTACTCAGGAGGTCGAAGAAGAGAACAGAGATGAAAGAAGAGTAGAAGAGAATCCAGATGAAAGAAGAGTGGAAGAGAACATAGATAAAAGAAGAGGGCGACTAGGCCTCATACCTGTAATACAAAGGTGTTACAAACGAATTACCCGAGGCTTTAGGAATGTTTAAAATGTTGGCATAAAAATGAAATATTATTTGTAATGTTTGAAATTTGATATGAAATGAAATTTGACATGACAAGAAACATTGTTTGTAATAAATAAAATTTGACTATGGAATGTTTGAAATTTGACATGAAATGAATAAATTTGAGTATATCTAAAATCAAAAATATAATTTGGTAATACAATATTTTACTCTCTTTGTTGACTTGTACATTTTCTGTTGTGTCCCATTAAACCACAATTGTCGCAGCGAAGTTCTCTTGTCGATAATTCACATGGTTTGATGCTGTTTTTCTTTGGTCTTCCGACTTTGTGTCTGATATCTGTAACACAAATTTCTTCCCTAACCAAAGCATCTTAAATGTCGTAAGAAACTAAAATTGGTTCCATTTGTGGCTCGTACACACTTCTCAATCTCTCGGTAGAAAATATTACAGGATAATAACTTTCAGTATCATGACTGCAATATTAACATACAAAATAGGCATGTATACATGGTATGTCAGTATGATACCACCTTAAATATGAACAAGATATGTCATCTAACCATACAACATATGTTCTACTCGATGTACGGTCTAATAATTCAAACAAATAACTATCAATTCGTAATATTTGAATTTGGTGTCTCTCGTTGGTAATAGATGCCATAGTTTTTAACATCTTCGAACAGTATCTTGGGTCTAATTTCTAGCAAAAATTTTGTTCTTGTCATGAAGTGTTATAATCTTGGCTCTAATACTATTGAGAAGTATAGTTATTGGTTTATCACGTAAGCTCTTAATCCAATTGTTAAAATATTCAATAAGATTAGAAGTGTTAATATCTAATCTAGGACAAGGAGCACACGCTGTAATCTAATGTACAAAATGACGACTTTCATCATTTACACCAACAAGCCAATTGTACATCGTCATGTTCTCAGCTTTAATTACTTCAATAAATACTCTGCATCTGTTTGATTGTATGATCTAGCAAGCGAGTCTAAGAATCTACGAAATTTCTTTTCTTTCACAATAGACTTCGTATTCTGTTTAAAATGTTGAATGCAAAAAAATGAGAAGATTTTAGAAAATATCTCGCATAGCATGTATTAATCCTTTTTGCTTATGAGATATAAATAAAATTCTACTTCATTCATTAAAATAATTTTCAAATGATATACTAAAAGCATTTAAAAACCAAGACCAAGAGTTAGTATTTTCACCTTCAACAACATCATAAGCAATATAATACAATTGACAGTTAGGATCATAAGCACAAGCAATAAATAAAATATTTTGATATTTTGATGAAAAAAAAGTGGCATCAATACTAATAATAGGTAAACAATCCTTTAAAAATCCATCAATGCATGCCTTGAAACAAATAAATGTTCTTTCAAAAAAAATTCCAAAAGTCTTAAGGAAACATCTATTACCTGGATTCAACTCCATGATTCTAAAATCATATTCCTAAAGACCACCATATTCCTCAACATAACTACAATTTATTTCATGTAATGCCATCTTTCGGGTTCTCCATGCTTTGGAATATGTAATATGTTTACGATGTTCCCTAAATATATCCATCAAAATTTGTGACGCACTATATTAAATCAATTATTCTTGTATTAACCCATGCTGTGGTAGCTAATCGATGATGTCCTATGGTAAGTCCACTTAAACAAGAATAACGACTTTCTAATGTACCAACTTTAACTATTTGGCATGTTCCAATGGGTTTGGCATATACTCTCCATTCGTAATTCTGTTGATCACAAGTATATATAATTCCAGGAAAATTATTCATAGCACTAGCTGAACAACTAAAATTATATTGAATTGCTAAACTACTTACAAAACTTCTAAATTTTGAACGACTATCAAATGTTTATCCTATAAATAATTCAAAATTGTTAGAATTATCAACATCATAATCATCTATCTCATAACCTATTTTTTTAATTAAATCATCACTATTTTCATTGTTATCATCATCATCATCATCATCATCATCATCATCATCATCATCATCATCATCATTATCATGATCATATTCATCTAGCAAGGGAGCAATTGGTTGAGAAGAAGAACTAGCACCCGTATTAACATACTGATAATTATAAATAAATTCATCATTAGTTCTATTAGAAAATAATGATACTTGTGTAACATATAAACTAATATTTGGTGATTCGAATTAATCTTAAGAATAAAATTATATGCTTCTTCGCCATTTGTCAATAAACATATAGAACTAAAAACATATTTTAAAATAAATTGGTAACTAATAGAAAAACATTCAGAAATAAAAATGCATAAATTTTCTAAACTAATATTGCGATAAGTTATAAAAAAATTAGGTTTCACCTCCTTTGTAAGATAACCCATTTACCCTACCTCCATGCGAGCATACTACTTTAATACTATGATCCATGAAGAAGAAAGATTTTGCAAATTTTTAGCTATATGAGAGTCGCGTTCCAAGGAGAGGGAGCTTCTATGATGGAGAGAACAGTTTCTGTGCTAGGAGATGGAGATTCTAAAATGGAGAGAACATCTTCTGTGAGGAGAGGGACGTTCTGTAAGCCCCTAAATTTTATTTATATTTATTGGGGATTTTTTAGCACAAATGTCAATTTTAGCCTTAAAATGATTTACTACAATTATTTAGAATTTTTCTGGAATTATTAAATGATTTTAATTAAATTTTAAAGCTGAAGTGTGAATATGCAAATTTCTTCTATTGCCTTTGCAAATAAGATTTTGCACTCTGTCATCAGAGAGAGTCGATTTGCAAATTGTGGGTTGGTTTTGCAAAAATTGAATTTTGGAGTTAGAACGGTCGCGCAAGAGGCCAACCTGTACAGTACGCTCGACGAGTATTGTTTGTCATCTTCCTCCGGCCCTCTATCGAAACCCTAGCCCGACCCTCCTTCTTTCTCGCCCTATATAATCCCCCAAATTTGAAACCCTAACCCTCTTAATTTCCTCTCGAAACCCTAGTAGCCGCCGCTATCTAGATCCGCCATAGCCGTCGATCCAGGCGACGTGAAGGCGAGCTACCACCACCATCGTGTTCGCCACCCTCTGTAATACCCATATTCTGAATACGTATTTTGTCAAGCTTGTATGTATTTCAGACCTGTATTTATTTTTTCGGATTTTGGCATGTACTTGTAATTGGCTTGACTTACAGATTTTGATTCTCGTAATTGGGTTTTACCTGGCTTGGTTTATTTTGTGGAGGAGAATTAGTTTGATTTGGTTTGGTTTGGTTTAACATGCATTGGAACACCTTAGCCTACGTTCAACCCTCATTCCACCACAACCTACCCTCTTTATTATCCCCACCTAATACTCTCTCCTCATTACTTCCCTCCATTAATTTTTTCTTCTTCTTCTTCCTTCCTCTACACAACACTCCACCCATAGGCAAGTGCACCTTGCCACCACATGAGAACCACATTTTATTTATTTATTAGCTAAATTAGGCCATGGTGATCAACATTAGTGCTTGACATTTTATGATTTGGAGTCTCCATTGTTCTAGATCTAGGTTTTAACTATTTTCGAATTTACATGGTTTTGATCTATTTTGGTTGGATTTTGTGGGTTTTGATGCTTCCATGTGGAAGAGAATTCAATTTTACTCAAGTTAGACCTTTAAAAATCTAGATTTGATTTTGATTTGACCAAGATATGAAGATTTGAACTTTGGTGTTCTTGAAGAGTTCCTCTCGGCCAGGAGTAGCAGACTGCAGCCTCCTCTCGGCCTGCGCAGTGCTGGACTGCGCATCCTCCTCTCGGCCTGCGCTCTTTAGTGCAGCACCGATCGGGTAGCTTGCCCCATGGTGAACTGCGCTCAACTCCAGCGCGCAGGGACTCTTGCGCAGTCTGCTCATGCGCAGTCCACTCATACGCAATCTGACCCATGCGCCATCCATCCTCGCGCACTTCACTCATGCGCAATTTGACTCATGCGCCATCCATCCCCGCGCACTTCACTCATGAGCAATCTGACCCCTGTGCTAACTAACTCAGCGCAAGCCGACTTCTGCGCAGCTCACTCCTGCACAGTTGGCCCCTGGCGTACTTGACTCCTGCGCAACCCGACCCCAGGGACCCTTGCACAATCTGTCCAATCATGGAGATTTGGTTTTATTTTTTCTTAAGCTTGGCTCTTCTATAGCCCTGTATATTGATATTTTATTAGATATTTTATGCCCATTTTATATTCTTACACCTTTTGTCATAAACTTGATTTTACTTAATATGTTTGGAATGACTATTGTACATGGCATGGTATGACAAGGAACTAGCATAACAAGACAGTGACCCGTAGTAGTGCACTCCTGACATAACCAACCTGACATGATAGTGGCCCGTCGTGGCGCACTCCTGACAAGTACCCTGACATGATTTATCTTGATGCTGTTGCGACGGCTAACTTGACTCGTATAATCAACTTGACACCGTGGGTGTTTCTGCTTGCTTGATTGTGCAATCCACTTGTCTTGTCTTGCATCATGTCTAGGACGTGACTCCCTGGTTTCCCACGGTCAGGGATTCGCACTGAACATGGATTAGGCTAATGACTAGATCTAACTATAGTTCATAGAGAATGTCCAGTCACAGGCAATCTTGTTATCTGGGCGCTCTTAATTGGATTTGTAGCTTGCCGACGAGTAGAGCACATTTCTAGCGCACTGTTATGTGTTGCACCTCTAAGTCACCTAAGGGTATATCATCTCCAGGGCGATGTACCCAACTATACTCTCAACCCGCGAAAGGATAACTGGATAGTCTGCAGGGCTTGAGACAGGGAAATTCTCATTGCATCTTGTTAGTAATTAGGCTTGTGACAACCCTAGTTAGTTAAAGTAGTAAGCCGTAGTAATTGCTTGGCCGCTTATGAATAGATGGAGTCCAGCCTTGTCTAAGTCATGTCTAGCCCATGTACCTGGAACTCTTGTACATGCTTGTTTTACTTATCTCTAACAATAAATGGGTAGAGACAGAGTGCTGTTCAGGCGAATGGTTACAACCTCGGTCCTTGTCTGGTTTAAGGGTTGTAACCTGGCTCCCGGAATGGTCCCACGTCACTAGTCGTTTATTGTCCTGTTGCACTCTTTATTTACTTGTACCTTCTTCCATTTCTTTTCTTATGTTCTGATATGCTGGCTTTTGTTCTTATTTCGTGGCCTCCTTTGTGGCACTTGCTCTTTCTGGGGTTTGACCCAGCTGGTTTTGTGTGGCCAGATTTCGGAGCAGCTCCCGAGGATCTTCCGAACCTCCAGCCCGATGGTGGTAACTAGAAGGAACCCAGGCTACGAGTGGGTTTTCCATTTTGTTTTGCTCACTCTATTGTAAATTTATTCTTTTGAGGCGTTTAGCCGACGAGCACCTGTTAGCTCGATGCACATTTACTTACTGTCTGCCTACGGGCTGTAACATGATTAACAAATCTTAGGGTTGATCATGTATAACTTAACTCTTGCTAGTCCTAGCATTTTGTACGACTAGCTTCATGATCAGCTGATATGTAATATTTGGGACGCCTTTTATTGTATATTTGGTGGTCAAACATCTTGTGATTATATTACTTGCTTGTGATTGAGACAATAGGCTTGACCATAAGAGACCGTTGGCTTGTAGTAAACCCTTATATCTAGACAGCCGTGACCGTATAGTTGAGATGTATTCTATTTCAATATACGTAGCTGGCTATATACGCCCCCGCTCTCCAGTATTCTGGTTCTAGGGCGTGACATGGTTTAAGTGGTGGCCCATGCAGGTCTTGTCAATCAAGAAATGTGAGGGTTTACCGAATAGATGTCTCAATCAGTATTCGCCCTTGATCTTCGCTCGTATTTTCAAATCTCTGGAATTCTTGTCCTGATTACATGCTTGTATCGTTGATCTGTCCTGGTCCTTCCTTATTGTTTCCCTGTGTCGTCTTCCTCAGCGGCATTGTACCTGATCCTGCCGATCAGCAAGGAGGAGCACCTCCCATGGACCAGCAACAACCTGGAGATCAAGCCCAGCATTCCGGAGTCGCCTCCAGAGTGATACATACTGGAGGAGAACCCCGAGTTCGGCCCGTCCAGCCTGCGGAACTTGATGATGGTACCTTGGTAGGTTTCATCAGGACCTTGATAGCTTCCCAGGATCGCAGAGGAGACGCCTTGTACCAGACTGTGGCAGATGCTTTGACCAGAGGCGGTCATCCAGGGAACAGCACGGCCAACAGCTTCAAGCGCTTGAACCCTCCTTTCTTCGACGGCAGCGAGGATGCGATTGTCGCGAACGCTTGGCTTCAGGATACCGAGGTGATTCTGGAAGCAGCTAGGACATCTGAGAATGAGAAGGTGGCGGTGGTATGCCTGCAGTTGTTGGACTTAGCTCGCAGTTGGTGGGCAGCGCAAGCCATAGGATTAGTGGCACCCATTGCTTGGGCAGTGTTTAGAGAGAGATTCCAGACGAAGTATTTCGATGTTGTGGCTCGGTACGACCTGCAGACCAGATTTACCAACCTGAAGCAAGGAGAAAGAACGTTCGATGGCTATGCGACTGAGTTTTCTAGGCTCGGTAGGTTTGCCCCCACCTTGGTGGCGACCGAGTTTGATAGGGCCCAGCGGTTCCAACAGGGACTGCATTTGGAGATCTTGTTGGCAGTCGAGCAGTTCGAGCACCAGACGTTCGATACAGTATTGAGGGCAGCTAGGAGGCATGAGTACACCTCCCAGCGGATCATGGATAGGACCGGAGATAGGAAGCGGTCCCACAGTCAGATGTACCAATCATCAGCTCCAGCCCCAGCAGCTAGAAGTTTGACTATTGGAACTCCGAGGCGGGCGGCCTCAGTAACGTTGGTTTAGCATTCGACCCCGACGTACCCGCAGTAGCAGAAGCAGAAGCAGACTTCCGCAATGGGTTGTTCACATTGCGGAAAGCCGAGCCATGTGGTGGCAGATTGTCGTAGGGCGCAAGGATTGTGCCTAGCTTGTACAGCGGCAAATTACAAGATAGGAGCCTGCCCGAATAGGGGTAGTTCTTCCTCTTCCAACCTAACCAGTCCATCGGTTAGGGGACCAGCACCCATGCAGCAGCAGCAGTACCCAAGGCCATTGTTGCCTCAGGCGCAGGCATTCCAGCAGCAGTGTACCCAGGCTCCAATGCAGAGCAGACAGAGAGGTTTCCAGCAGAGGGGACCCGCAGCTAGAGGTCAGGCCATGATGATGGCTGTGGAAGAAGAAGTTGCACCAGGTGAGGTAGTGGCAGGTACTATTCTCGTCAACTCCTATCCAGCTTCAGTATTATTTGATTCTGGTGCATCACATTCATTCATGTCTGCACGATTCGCGACACGGATAGGATTGGAGCCCGAGTCATTATCAGTGAGGCTCAATATACTTACTGGTAATGGTCTTGTGGGGGTAGATCGAGTATTTTCCTCGTGTCGGATCGTAGTTAGCGGTAGAGAGTTCCCCGCTAGATTCATAGAATTGCCTATGGCAGACTATGATGTAGTCTTAGGCATGGATTGGTTGAGGAACCAGTATGCTAGGATAGACTGCCATGTTGGCAGGGTTATCTTTAGTATTCCAGGCGAGCCAGAGTTCTCATTTTCCAGAGGAGCAGTGGAGCCATCTTCCCCAGTGTTGCGGATGGAAGTAGCAGCAGTGCAGTTGCCCAGGATAGTTGAAGAGTTTCCAGATGTCTTCCCAGAAGAACTTCCAGGAATGCTGCCAGAGCGGGAGATCGAGTTCACTATAGACTTGATCCCCGAGACAGCACCAGTATCAGAGCGAGTCTACAGAATGGCGCCTTCAGAGTTGGAGATTTTATACAAGATGATTGAAGAACTCAGGACCAAAGGATTTATTCGTACAAGTGGATTGCCTTGGGGAGCCCCGATGCTTCTTGTGAAAAAGAAGGATGGTACGTCCAGGTTATATGTAGATTATCGTACCTTGAACTCAGTGACAATCAAGAACAGATACCCTCTCCCGAGGATAGATGACTTGTTTGATCAACTTAAAGGGGCTTCAGTATTCTCGAAGATAGACTTGCGGTCAGGATACCACCAGATCAGAGTCAGAGAGCAGGACATCCCAAAGACAGCGTTTAGATCGAGATATGGGCATTGGGAGTTCCTTGTTATGCCCTTTGTAGCAACCAATGCGCCAGCTGTATTTATGGACCTCATGAATCGCATTTTCATGCCTTACTTGGATCAGTTCGTGATCGTGCTCCTAGATGATATCCTGGTCTACAGCAAGAGCGAAGCAGAGCACGAGCAGCATCTCAGAATCGTCCTTCAGACGCTTAGAGAGCATCAGTTGTACGCCAAGTTCAGTAAATGCGAGTTCTGGCTCGATCGTATTTCATACTTGGGTCACATCATTACTCGAGAAGGAGTAGAAGTGGATCCCCAGAAGATTATGGCTATCGAGGCTTGGCCAGCACCTAGTTCAGTGGCAGAGGTTCGCAGCTTCCTTGGATTGGCCGGCTACTACCGGCGATTCGTTTCAGATTTTGCAAGGATTTCAGCACCGATGACCCAGTTGACTCGTAAGGATGTGCCATTTGTTTGGACAGCAGAGTGTCAGGAATCATTTGAGAAGTTGAAGCGAGGTTTGATAACGGCTCCCATTATCACACTTCCAGATGGGACCGGAGGATTCACAGTTTATTACGACGCTTCAGACAGAGGATTGGGATGTGTCTTGATGCAGCATGGGAAGGTAATATCTTATGCATCATGCCAACTTCGTGATCATAAGAAGAATTACCCGACCCATGACTTGGAGCTAGCAGCAGTAGTATTTGCACTTAAGCTTTGGCGGCACTACTTGTACGGAGATAGAGTGGAGATATTTACTGATCACAAGAGCCTGAAGTATGTTTTCATCCAGAAGGACCTTAATATGCGACAGAGAAGATGGCTTGAGCTATTGGTGGACTACGATGTGGATTTGCAGTATCACCCAGGGAAGGCCAACGTTGTAGCAGATACGTTGAGCCGAAGAGCCGGAGTTTATTTCCTAACGGCACAACCAGAGTAATTGGCAGATTTTCAGAATATGGGAATTGAAGTGGTTCTTCCTACCAACGTGGCATTAATGGTCAGCCTACAAGTTCAGTCCAGCATAGTTGAGAGGATCCGGATGGTGCAGTCTACAGATTCCAAGCTTCAGCGGCTCAGAGCAGAGTGTGAGGCAGAAAGAAGGCCAGAGTTGTGCATTCATGAAGATGGTACACTTCGACACGGCTCTCGTCTTTGTGTACCCAATGGAGATATCAGACAGGAAGTCATGGCAGAAGCTCACAGTTCACAGTATTCTATTCATCCCGGTGGCACGAAGATGTACCGTGATATCCGTCAGCACTTCTGGTGGAATGGCATGAAGAGGGAGATAGCCCGGTTTGTCTTTCGGTGTTTGGTTTGCCAGCAGGTTAAAGCTGAACATCAGAGGCCCGCTGGACTTCTTCAGCCCTTGCCGATTCCAGAATGGAAGTGGGAGCATGTGACCATGGATTTTGTGACTGGATTGCCCAGATCCCCAGGTGGTCGAGATGCTATTTGGGTTATAGTTGACAGGCTCACGAAGGTGGCTCATTTTCTCCCATTCAGAGTTGGGCAATCTACGGCTCAGCTAACAGAGATATACCTCAGACAGATTGTCAGGCTTTACGGAGTGCCCGTCAGTATCACCTCGGACCGAGATTCAAGGTTTACATCGTACTTTTGGCGTAGCTTGTAAGAGAGATTGGGAACTCGTCTCTAGTTCAGTTCAGCATATCATCCGCAGACAGATGGTCAGTCAGAACGCACAATCCAGACTCTTGAAGACATGCTGAGATCTTATACGCTCGACTTCGGTGGTTCGTGGGAAGATCACCTGTATCTTATGGAATTCTCGTACAATAATAGTTTCCAGGCCAGTATCCAGATGGCTCCGTTCGAGGCTCTGTATGGTAGGAAGTGCAGATCCCCGCTAGCATGGGATGATATCGGAGAGAGGCAGATGCTTGGTCCAGAGATGATTGCCCAGACAGTTGAAGTGGTCAGAAGGATCAGAGATCGTCTTCGAGTTGCCCAAGATCGCCAGCGGCATTGGGCCGATGCTCATCGACGTCCCTTGGAGTTTGCTATCGGCGACCATGTATTTCTTAGGATCTCGCCTAACCACGGCGTCATTCGCTTTGGCGTACGGGAAAAGCTTAGTCCTAGGTATATAGGGCCGTTCGATATCCTGGAGCGAGTAGGAGATGTATCCTATCGTCTTGCTCTTCTGCCGTCGCTAAGTGAGGTGTATGATGTATTCCATGTGTCCCAATTATGACGGTACGTCCCGGACCCGAGCCACATCCTAGACCATTTGGAACTGGTTGTTGGTACCAACCTTTCGTATGAGGAGAGGCCCGTGTCTATATTGGACCGGAAAGAGAAGATACTCAAGAACAAGACTATTAGTTTAGTCCGTGTTGCTTGGGGTCATCACTCTCTAGGTGAGTCAATGTGGGAGCGTGAGGATGATATCCGATCGCGATATCCCTACCTTTTTGACTCGTAAGGTATAATGTCTTCCTTATGCCTTATGTTTTCCATCCCTTGCTTGCAAGTATGATTGTCTGATTGCTTGCCTGGTTATAGCTTGCCTGTAATTAATATAGCTTGTCCTTGTCTCTCTAGCCTCTTAATTAAATTCCGAGGACGAAGTTATTTTAAGGTGGGTAGAGTTGTAACACCCATATTCTGAATACGTATTTTGTCAAGCTTGCATGTATTTCAGACCTGTATTTATTTTCTTGAATTTTGGCATGTACTTATAATTGGCTTGACTTGCAAATTTTGGTTCTCGTAATTGGGTTTTACCTGGCTTGGTTTATTTTGTGGAGGAGAATTGGTTTAATTTGGTTTGGTTTGGTTTAACTTGCATTGGAACACCTTAGCCTATGTTTAACCTTCATTCTACCACAACCCACCCTCTTTATTATTCCCACCTAACACTCTCTCTCCTCATTACTTCCCTCCATTAATTTCTTCTTCTTCTTCTTCTTCCTTCCTCTACGCAACACTCCACACATAGGCAAGTGCACCTTGCCACCACATGAGAACCATATTTTATTTATTAATTAGCTAGATTAGGCCATGGTGATCAACATTAGTGCTTGATATTTTATGATTTGGAGTCTCCATTGTTCTAGATCTAGGTTTTAACTATTTTCGGATTTACATGGTTTTGATCTATTTTGGTTGGATTTTTGTGGGTTTTGATGCTTCCATGTGGAAGAGAATTCAATTTTACTCAAGTTAGACCTTTGAAAATCTAGATTTGGTTTTGATTTGACCAAGATATGAAGATTTGAACTTTGGTGTTCTTGAAGAGTTCCTCTCGGCCTGGAGTAGCAGACTGCAGCCTCCTCTCGGCCTGTGCAGTGCTGGACTGCGCATCCTCCTCTCGGCCTGCGCTCTTTAGTGCAGCGCCGACCGCGCAGCTTGCCCCATGGTGAACTGCGCTCAACCCCAGCGCGCAGGGACTCTTGCGCAGTCTGCTCATGCGCAGTCCACTCATACGCAATCTGACCCATGCGTCATCCATCCTCGCGCACTTCACTCATGCGCAATCTGACTCATGCGCCATCCATCCCCGCGCACTTCACTCATGCGCAATCTGACCCCTGTGCCAACTAACTCAGCGCAAGCCGACTTCTGCGCAGCTCACTCCTGCACAGTTGGCCCCTGACGTACTTGACTCCTGCGCAACCCGACCCCAGGGACCCTTGCGTAATCTGTCCAATCATGGAGATTCGGTTTTATTTTTCCTTAAGCTTGGCTCTTCTATAGCCCTCTATATTGATATTTTATTAGATATTTTACGCCCATTTTATATCTTACACCTTTTGTCATGAACTTGATTTTACTTAATATGTTTGGAATGACTATTGTACATGGCATGGTATGACAAGGAACTAGCATAACACGACAGTGACCCGTAGTAGTGCACTCCTGACATAACCAACCTGACATGATAGTGGCCCGTCGTGGCGCACTCCTGACAAGTACCCTGACATGATTTATCTTGATGCTGTTGCGACGGCTAACTTGACTCGTATAATCAACTTGACACCGTGGGTGTTCCTGCTTGCTTGCTTGTGCAATCCACTTGTCTTGTCTTGCGTCATGTCTAGGACGTGACTCCCTGGTTTTCCACGGTCAGGGATTCGCACTGAACATGGATTAGGCTAATGACTAGATCTAACTATAGTTCATGGAGAATTTCTAGTTACAGGCAATCTTGTTATCTGGGCGCTCTTAATTGGACTTGTAGCTTGCCGACGAGTAGAGCACATTTCCAGCGCACTGTCATGTGTTGCACCTCTAAGTCACCTAAGGGTATATCGTCTCCAGGGCGATGTACCCAACTATACTCTCAACCCGCGGAAGGATAACTGGATTGTCTGCAGGGCTTGAGACAGGAAAATTTTTATTGCATCTTGTTAGTAATTAGGCTTGTGACAACCCTAGTTAGTTAAAGTACTAAGCCGTAGTAATTGCTTGGCCGCTTATGAATGGATGGAGTCCAGCCTTGTCTAAGTCATGTCTAGCCCCTGTACCTGGAACTCTTGTACATGCTTGTTTTACTTATCTCTAACAATAAATGGGTAGAGACAGAGTGCTGTTCAGGCGAATGGTTACAACCTCGGTCCTTGTCTGGTTTAAGGGTTGTAACCTGGCTCCCGGAATGGTCCCACGTCACTAGTCGTTTATTGTCCTGTTGCACTCTTTATTTACTTGTACCTTCTTCCATTTCTTTTCTTATGTTCTGATATGCTGGCTTTTGTTCTTATTTCGTGGCCTCCTTTGTGGCACTTGCTCTTTCTGGGGTTTGACCCAGCTAGTTTTGTGTGGCCAGATTTCGGAGCAGCTCCCGAGGATCTTCCGAACCTCCAGCCCGATGGTGGTAACTAGAAGGAACCCGGGCTACGAGTGGGTTTTCTATTTTGTTTCGCTCACTCTATTGTAAATTTATTCTTTTAAGGCGTTTAGCCGATGAGCACCTGTTAGCTCGATGCACATTTGCTTACTGTCTGCCTACGGGCTGTAACATGATTAACAAATCCTAGTGTTGATCATGTATGACTTAACTCTTGCTAGTCCTAGCATTTTGTACGACTAGCTTCAGTATGACTTAACTCTTGCTAGTCCTAGGGTTGATCATGTATGACTTAACGTCGACGAAAATTGTTCGTCGCTAATGTGCCGTCGCTAATTTATTGTATTTTGGTAGTGACAATCACTTTCATTTTACTCGCTAACACATCTTTTAGATTCGTTCGACGAATCCCTAGCGTAATCGCTCACGTCGTGTCGACGTACTAAGTCGTTTGTCCTATTCCTAAAAATCCAATCCAATCTTCCGTGTACGTCTAAGCAATAGTTCGATAGCGTTCCTATCGATATACATTCTAAGTGTATCTCCATTCCCGACCGAGCGATACTTGATATTGCTCGCGACTTAATTGTACCAAAAGTCGAGGTACGGGACACGCGGCACAACTTAGCCAAAAGGCCGTGTACATAGCTATCCCATGCGGACTATATTCGAGTTTGCACGCTCACTTGCTAAGGTCGACGTAGGACTATTCGGGCACACGCGCGATTTTGCTAACTTTAACACGTATTTTCTATCAAGTCAAGTTGACACCGTTCGGCACAAAGGCCGTCGTCTATCGATGCGTTTGGTTGAACGCTTGTATGAGCTTTTGAAAATATTAAGAATTATTGTATGGACATGCCGTGGGATATTTGAGAGAGAGCGCACACTTCTTTTACCAATGACGAGCTTTCAAAACTGAGAAATTTAACTTGAAGTCCAAGGACGTAAAGCCGTGCTTTGATACCATTATGTCATGTCCTGCTCCCGTAGGAGCGATTGTCCTCGCTAAGGCGTGATGTCGCATGAGCCTAGATTACGCTCATACAAGGCAGTTTCATAACGGCGGATTACAGCGGCGGCGACGGGGTCGTCGCACAGAAGTCCCAAGCAGAAATATTGAATATGCAACAAAATTTTAAAGGCAAAACACAAGTTATTCAAAAGAACTCTTTATTGATATTGAACAATCATATTATAATAGACGCAAGGCAATGATTACAAGTCTCTCGTGCTCACTTTTCTCTCATTATACAAGTCACTCTGCTCTCTCTCTCATCTCTCAATACAATGCTTGAGCCAGCGGAAGCTTGGAAGGCGATGTCCATACATTATGTCATGTATAAGTCTTGAGTCCATACGGCCGCACGCTTCGAATCGCCAAGGAACTCCGTGCCTCGACGCATCCAAGCGAGCTCCGTGCCACGAGCTTCTACCTGTGCATGCACATGGAAACTGTGTGGGTGTCAGTACTCAACTGTACTAGTGGAGTGAGCTCCTCGCCCACCCACACATAACCGACACGTTCATTTACTTTGTGCAATACAAGCCCCTTTACGATTGTCTTTCTAGTCTTGCCTTAGGATCAATTTTAAGACTACGACATGGTCGTGCCATATTACCAACGTGTATTTCAATCGAGAAAGTGCCTCATCGCTTATGTACTTGACCGAACTTCAACTCGGGACGGCAGGATCGTGCTATACTCTATTCTTGACTTCAACATACTCGAGACAGTGCATCGTCGAGGAGCAACTTATGCGAACTCGGCCGTGCCAAGACCTTTACTTAAACTCATGTGCCTCAAGACCATTCTCGTGCCAACGACGTCAAGGGTACGACTCGTGCTGGTCGTGCTAGTAGACTTGATCGTGCCATGAAATTGGGGTCGTGCTTCCCAAGTACCGACCAGACTTAACCAAGTTGCCTTACGGCCCTTCCTGACTTTAACTCGAAACGAGACCACATTCTTGCCGAAGCACGTATCCTTACTATAGCCATCTCTTAGGCTCTAGATTGGTGATGCGACCATGCACACCCTAACCTGTGCCGACTCAAGACTTATGCTTGCAATAAGCATGACTTGATAACCCAACTCATAACTTGCTAGTACTCGACGCAATCGAAAGGCATACACGCGGATAGCCGCTCTTGCCGACACATCTATATGAGTGGTCACTAGCAATGTCAAGCTATCTTAGACTCGGCTCGAGATATCGGCTCGTCCCTCCGCGGGTAGCTAGCCTCGGAAGCGCCAAGTATCTCCCATGCGGTTATCCAGCATCCTACCGTGAGCCGCCTCGCTTCTTCCGGGCCGACATAATCCCGGTACCTCGGCGATCATTCGAGAAGACTACATCTTATCGACAAGTTGTCCAATGACCATGCAAGACTCAAACTCGATCTATAAAGTCCTTCCTTATCATGACCATTCCTTCCATCTTTCGATCGAGACTCCCAAGTAGCGGGACCGATCTCGTATGATTCCTTGCCAAGACTAATCGAGACTTAACTCCCAAGTAGCGGGACCGATCTCATATACGAGACTTATCAAGACTTAGCGAGACTTCTAAGTAGTGGGACCGATCTCATGTGGGACTTATCGAGACTCCCATGTAGCGGGACCGATCTCGTGTGCGGGACTTATCGAGACTCCCAAGTAGCAGGATCGATCTCGTGTGCGGGACTTATCAAGACTTAGCGAGACTCCTAAGTAGCGGGACCGATCTCGCGTGTTTTCTTGTCGAGACATAGCGAGACTCCCAAGTAGCGGGACCGATCTCGGCGACAACCAGTCGCGTGGACTTCCTTTGATCGTGGTATACTCTTTACTAAATCCACCTTAGGTCATGTCTTAGACAGACCTAGTTCTATAGGCGACGCTATCGCTCAAGTCATATACTTTATACGACGAGCCTTGTTCTCAAGGGACTACGCGACTTGACAACCGCAAATAGAGCAGGACAGTGCTAGAAATGTCTTCGATAGCCCAACATAACTCTTGTCTAACATATTCAGGCAGTGACTCAACGAGCAAAGGCTACGCCGAGCTCTGCGTCGAAGGAATGTGCTATGCACGGGGTAGACTTGAACAACCAACTCTTGAGTGCCTAGACTTAAAACAACCAGCCGTGCAATATGACTTAACCCACGGGACATACGAAGGCTATGCCAAGCCTTGGACGACGGGACCGTGCATGCTTTATCAAGCATTCATGCGAGCGACGCCTATGACTTAGGCTAATTCGATTGTTGGGACGAAACGACGGGACCGTGCATGCTTTATCAAGCATTCATGCGGACGACGCCTATGACTTAAGCCAATTCGAGTGTCATGGCAACTTAGCAACTTAGGCCAACTTCCTTCTCCCAAGCCACGGGACGAAGGATCAAGTGTCATTTTAAAAGCACGTTGAGACGACTTCTGGACCAGTTTCCATGTTCTAAGACATTCCGACCCGTCTGGATTATTTTCTTAGCTATGAGGATGAGTCTCTTTTATTATCAAGCCTAACTTGTGCAAGTTGAAAACATGCGAGTTATTAAGTGAAGGCTAAGATGAAGCAAGTTCACCGAAACTACCCCACCTGAGCGAGGAGTTGCCTCGATCGAGCGAGCCTTCAAGCAGTCGTTGTAAGGCTAAGACCGAACACCGTCGGCGTTTCGATTCCTCTGATTGATTTTACGGGATGGGGTACTATAAGACTTCAGGACCGCAGCAGGAGAGGGAAGCTGTATGTTCATTCTGCAAGAAGCCAGGACACGAGTTTGCTATCTTTAGGAAGAGACTGAATCAGTGCCTCACATGTGAGTCTTCCACCCATCAGCTTCGAGGGTGCCCAGTAGCAGGGAGAGCACCAGTTCTTGGGCCACCAAGAGGATCACCGCTCCCGACCCAGCAGCAGAGGTTTGGGCAGCAGCAGCAGAGAGGACCCCAAGGAAGGGCATATGGTTTGGCTCTTGAGGTAGCACTGCCGGAGAAGGTTCCGGAGCCAAAGCCGGATTACTTGGCAGACATCATCACATGTCATATTTATTTGCATACTTTTCCAGCCATATGCTTATTTGATTCTGGTGCTTCGTATAGCTTTCTGTCGTTAGAATTTTTGCAAAAATACCATTTAGTAGCTACATCCACCAACAAGATGAGTAGAGTAATGACAGGAGGCGGGGCAGTTCCTATTAGAGCCATCTATAGATGCTCTATTACTGTAGCTAGAAGGGAATTTAGGGGACAGTTTTTTGTGATGCCACTTCCCGGATATGATATAGTATTGGGAATGGATTGGCTTAGCTATGCTCATGCAGTTATCGACTGTCATGAGGGTAGTATTCTGTTTAGTCCCCCCATGAGCGACACCATTCAGTATCAGGAGGTCAGGACCAGAGATCAGCCTAAAGATGAACTGTTGTACCGCAGTTGGAGAGCAAGCACCGCCACATCCTATTATTATGGAGTTTATGGATGTTTTCCTAGAGGATTTTCTAGGACTTCCACCCGACAGAGATGTGGAGTTCACTATAGACTTAGTTCTGGGTTCAATCCTAGAGTCCCGGGCTTGCTATCGAGTGAACCCCAAGGAGGCCAAAGAGATGAAGGAGCAGATAGATGACCTGTTAAGTAAGGGTTTCATTCGATCTAGTGCTTTTCCATGGGGAGCACTAGTTCTCTTTGTGCCGAAGAAGGATGGTACAGTCCGGTTGTGCATTGACTACCGGGCATTAAATGCCATCACCATTAAGAACAAATATCCTTTGCCTCGGATAGATGATTTATTCGACCAGTTGAGTGAAGCAAAGGTATTTTCCAGGCAGGATAGACTTGAGATTGGGTTATCACCATGTGAAGGTCAGAGCTGAAGACATTTCGAAGATTGCATTCAACACCAAGTATGGGCAGTACGAGTTTTTGGTGATGCCATTTGGACTCATAAATGTGCTAGCTGTCTTTATGAACTTGATGAACAAGACATTTCACCAGTATCTGGATAAGTTCATCGTGGTGTTTATCGATGACATCCTGATATACTCGAAGACGCCAGAGGAGCATGAGGAGCACTTGCGTACAATACTAGTGATCCTGAGGAAGGAGAGGTTGTATGCTAAACTGTCAAAGTACGAGTTCTTCCTCGACCGAGTAGAGTTTTTCCGCCATGTGGTCACTGGAGAGGGGATCTCAGTGGACCCCAGGAAGATTGTTTCCATCGAGACATGGAAGGCTTCGACATCAGTTTCAGAGATCAGGAGTTTCTTAGGATTAGTCGGCTACTACAGGAAGTTGTCTAGGACTTTGCCAGGATAGCCGAGCCTATGACGAAGCTGACGCGGAAGGATGCAGAGTACCTTTGGATAGAGGACTGCCTAGAAATATTTGACGAGCTGAAGAGGAGACTGACGACTGCACCAGTGCTGACATTACCATCAGGATCAAGAGGCTTTACAATCTACAGCGACGCTTCAGGAAAGGGCTAAGATGTATTTTGCAGCAGCATGGGAAAGTGATTGCCTATGCATATAGGAAACTACGGACTCATGAGCAGAACTATCCTACTCATGATCTGGAGTTAGTGTAACGCCCCAGTCCCAAAATATGTAGGACTAAGTACGTGGACATGCCAGCTGCATACATACGAAGTATACTCCAATATATGGAATCCTCGTATGTATACATAAGCTGTAAATGTAGTAAAACCAAGGCTAACTAATCTCATCCACAAAATGAAAGAATAAAAGATATCATATAATTGACTATGAAATTGTCATTTGTACATGTAGTTGGGCGGAGACAAATCCACTACCAACTATGAAAAGAAATACAAGATATACAAAAGAATGATTTTGGCGAGCGAAGCGAAGACGATCAAAGTGCAATCATCCTCGAAGAAACAGAGATGATCATAGCCACGACTAGAACACCTGCGAAAGACAAGAGCACACACCTGGTAAGATAACTAGGTCCTCAGAGGGACGTAACAAGACACATAATATCATGCCATATAAAGTGAATAAATATTACTCAAATAAATAAGTCAATTGAATTATAACATAGTCCAATACACACCTATTGAACTAGCTTACCATCCCCCCAACCAAACAAGGACAGGAGATGGTAAACTAATTCACGGTGACGTATCTTTCCATGCTACGAATCCAATATGGTATCCGGACCCCAACAAGGTTCAATACCTTCTCCTCGAAGTAGTAAAATACACCTACAACCAAACAAGGACAAGATGTGACGAACTAATCCATGACAAGTTATTGTTCCAAGCCATGGTCAGATACAAGTACCCAAACCAAAAGTACTCATACCTAACGGATAAAGGTGCCTAACCGTTCTAAGTAAAATGTAGTTAAGAATAATCCTTCCTACGCATGGGCCCTGGCTAAATAGGATCGGGATGGTCCCCCCTTGGGGCACTAGAGGCCCAATAAATAAGAGCATAACGTTCCGCAGAACGTTAGTGGCCGTCAGTAATCATGGGTAATCTGACCCGCGTCTCCGGCGGAGCTCACGGGTTACAAAAGGGAAAGTGCATCGAAGCCCATACGCTAAGGAATTGTCCTCCCCGCCCAATGCCTACTATGTTGTATCCACAACACAAAATCTCTATTAACTGCTAAGTCAAACTAAGCATGCAACCTCTATTAGCGGTTATTCCTATCGCACGGCTTATACGCACCGGTGGCCAGCCAGTCACGCATGTTCGTGTTCTACATGCGACACACAACTTCGTGGTACAACGTGTCAAGGCTAATGAATGCAACACACAAGGTGGTCCCTTAAATCTAGGTTTAATGTGTAAGAAAAATAATACATAGCAGGAAATATAACTGAACAGTAAGTTCTAACAAGTTATGCCATGTATCACAGTTTATTTTGCATAAAGAAAATAATAAACAATGCATGAAATATGAGCTAAAATAAATAAACAGCAAATGGCAAGGTGTCTTGCCTGGTAGGACGTCTGATGTACTGTAATGATCAATATGGCACGAACTGCGACTTCGGGTAACAACTACACAAGGTGACCTCTTGTGCTGGCACGGACAGTTTTATTGGGTCCAGAATGGTCAAATTAGTTAGGGTGGACATAAGGTAGTATAAAATTGGGAAAAGAATAGGAAAGATGGACTGGATCATGGACAGAAGAATAGTCGAAGGAATTTGAGGAAATAATAATAATACAAATACTATTTTAGAAAATACTTATGATAATTAAAACTATATGTATGTTTACCTGAAAATATTTTAGGCAAATACATACTTGGAAATTACTAGTAATTATTTTATAACTCGAAAGCTACCTTTTTATTAGTAAAATATGATTTTAGATAAATACTTGGAAAATAAAAATAAGATAAAAATAACAATAAAAATAAAAAAATATTTTAGGCTAAATCCAAAATTTGTCATAAAGAAATTTCTATATATATATATATATATATATATATATATATATATATATTATATATATATATATATATATATATATATATATATTAATATATATATATAATATATATATATATATATATATATATATATATATATATACTAAAAATAAAAAATTAAAAATATATATATATATATATATACTAGAGAAAAAAAAAAAAATATATATATATATATATATATATATATAGATATATATATATATATATATATATATATATATATATATATATATATATATATATATATATATATATATATATAAAATATATATATATATAAAAATATATATATATAAAAATATATATATATAAAATATATATATATATATATATATATATAAATATATTATATATATATATATATATATATATATATATATATATATATAAAATATATATATATATAAAAATATATATATATAAAAATATATATATATAAATATATATATATATATATATATAATATATATATATATATATATATATATATATATATATATAAAATATATATATATATATATATATATATATATATATTAATATATATATATATATATATATATATATATATATATATATATATATATATATATATATATATATATATATACTAGAGAAAAATATTTAGATCATTACTTTTGAAAATTCAAAGAATTATTTTAGGCTATAATTTATAGGTCGAAACCATCCTTGAAAATTATCTAGAAACATTATAAATATATTTTGCTACATTTAAAAGCCATATTTAAAATAATATAAAAATATAGTTACAAAATATCCATAACTATTTAGAATAATTTATAAACCTTATATATATAAACACTGTTAATATAACATAAAAGCCTTAATGATGTTCAAAGTCCAATACTTGTAGTTACAAATATGGTTTTGGAAAAATATTACATATATGTTCTTATGTAATAATAAATATAATAAAAATGGAAAAACTATTGTTAGTAATATAAAAATAGTAATAATAATCAATAATAATAAAATTAATAATCCTAATAATAAATATATATGTAACATCTTAGTTTACATTAAAAGTAAGCAAATAAAAATAAAAATAAAAATAATCACTCCACTTCTCTCTAACACCAGTAGCAATTAATTAGGGAGGAACAGAGAGAGAGAGAGAAATTGATTCAGATAGAGAAGCAGGGAGAGAAGAAAAGGAAAGGGGATCGGAGTGGAGCGGAGGAGAGAGCGCGGGAATAGAGGAAGAAGCAACGGAACTGGAGGGGATCGGTGGTCCGGCGGCTGCGAAGGCTGGCAAGGTGGGGTGGAGTGCGGCGGACGGGTGCGGTAAGCGCGGCTAGCCGCGAGGAGGCGACACGAAAGGACATCGGTGGAGGCGATCGCCGTGGGCGGCGATCGCGGTGCTCCAGGGGAGACGCGGCGCTGGCGTGCTCTGGCTCCGGCGGAGGTAAGGGTGTTGGTGGTGGTTCAATTTTGGGGGTTTTTGGGTTTTCTTTATGTTGGTTGTGCTGGCGGCCATCGGACAGCCGGGGATGGCCGGTTGCCGATGGTGGTGGTGGTGGTGTTGGTAGCTACGGCCGGAGGATGATGGTGATGGCAGTGGGATGATGATGTCGGGTTTAGCCGGGTAGGCAGTTTGTTCGGACGTGGTGGTGGCTGGGAGGTGTTCGACAGTGGCGGGACTCGCCGGGAAGGATTGTCGCATCGGTGTACGCGATGGTCGGAAGGAGGGAGCAGGGTGACGATGTTGGTGATGGTTGGAGAAGAGGCTGTGGTGGCGACAGCGGGTCGCGGTGGCGGTGTAGGATTATCTTGGGTGGATTTGTCGGGGTTGACGGCACAGGGAGGATGGTTGCAGCTGTGGTGATGACGGTGACGGTGGTGACTGTGTTTCGCCAGTGCTTCGGGTCGACCGGGATAGTAGGAGGTGAGGTGGCGACGGTTGGGTTAGGTTAGGGATTTGATAGTGGTGGAGGGCTACCATCGTGTCCTGTGAGACACGGGGTAGGGTGTTCGGCATGTCGGACACGGAGAGAATTTATGTATTTGTAAAAGAAAATAAGTAGCGGATGGGACACGGACACGGACACGGACACGATACACAAATTCTAGTTGTGGAGGAGAGATTATGGAATAATAATATGGATGAGTACCTCTCCTTATATAGGAGGTGGAAATTCCCAGTTGGATAATGATTAGGATTTAAATCCCCTTTTTGATAAATCGCATATTAATTAAAGTAGATTAATTCAATCAAAATCCAATCTCAATCTAGTTTAAATCCAAATAAATCCAATAGATAAATCTTCATCCTTAAATTAACTATTTAAATCATACCAATAAATCTAACCACAATTTAAAGTATAATAATTAAACTAAAATATCTTTTTATAATTAATTAAAAATAATTTCAAAAATAAATAAATATTCTTAAATATCTTTTTGTATAATAAAATATTAATATTAATAAATTTTGAAAATGGAATTATATATAAATTCAAATTAATGCACCTCATATGCAAGGAATATTTGCATAAAATAGTTTTCTAAATTATCACTATTAAATAAGATAGCCTTTTATAAATAAATAAACGTAATAAGTTTTGGCCATCCCGATACAATACTTTTCACAACTTTAAGTAAAATACAAATACAAATAATTATTATATATATTATTTGAACTATAAAAAAATAGAGAAATATTTGTCTAAAAATATGTACGCTCGCATATATTCGCACTCGTCGAGCAATTACGAAAAACAAAATTTCGTGCACGGCATACAATGCAACTATGCAACGTACAAATAAAAAAAATAATCAGTACCAAATTTATAAAAAAAATAGTAGAAATTTTAGGGTTTTACAGTTAGCTGCAGTGATCTTTGCACTTAAGTTGTGGAAGCATTATCTATACAGAGAGCGCGTGGAGATCTTCACTGACCACAGGAGCTTGAAGTATGTGTTCACGCAAAAGGAACTAAATATGAGGCAAAGAAGGTGGCTCGAGTTGATAAAAGACTTCGACATTACCTTACAGTACCATCCAGGGAAGGCAAATGTCGTAGCAGATAAGTTGAGTAGGAATTTGATGGCATGGTATCTGATGATTGATCGACACTTGCGGGAAGATCTGGAGAAGCTCGGTAGTGAGATAATTCTATCTGGAGCAGAGATACAGATGATGGCACTGGATATTCAGTCAGGTCTGATAGAGCAGATCAATGAGACTCAGTTTACAGATAAGAGCCTCCGCCGAATCAGAGTTTAGGCTTTAGCTGGATTGCTAGTTGATTTCACCATAGTAGAGGATGGGTCTTTGAGGCACGGCAGCCGGCTATGTGTGCCGAAGGGTGATTTGATAGAGGCGATCTTGCAGAAGGTGCATCAGTCGCGGTATTCTTTCTACCCTGGTGCCAACAAGATGTACCGTGACTTGCGGGATCATCTTTGGTGGCACAGGATGAAGAAAGATGTATCACGTTTCATCTCGAGGTGCCTAGTTTGTCAGCAGGTAAAGGTGGAGCGTTAGAGACCAGCCGTTCTATTATAGCCGTTACCCGTTCCAGAGTAGAAATGGGAACATATCACCATAGATTTTGTCTCAGGACTTCCTCGTTCGTAAGGAGGGAAGGATGCCATATGGGTTATCGTCGACAGGCTGACGAAGTGTGCACATTTCATACCCTTCAAGGTGGGACTTTCCATGGAAAAGTTGGCAGTGCTATACATGAGGCAGATAGTTCGCTTACACGGAGTACCGGTGAGCATCATATCGGACCGGGACAGCAGATTCACATCCCATTACTAGAGGAGCTTGTAGAAAGAGTTAGGCAGTCGACTTAAGTTCAGCACATCGTACCACCCACAGACTGATGGTCAGTCTGTGAGGATGATTCAGACGCTTGAGAACATGTTGAGGACATGTGTACCGGACTTCGGATGATCATGGAAGAGTCACCTTCACTTGGTAGAGTTTTCATACTACAACAGCTACCAAGCCAGCATCAATATGTCACCATTTGAGGCATTATATGGACGACAATGTCGTACACCACTCTTTTGGGATGATGTTGGAGATAGAGTTATGCTTGGGTCAGAGATAATCACTGAGGCAGCAGAGAAGGTTAGGATGATCAGAGACACTCAGAGTTGCTCTAGACCGACAGAAACAATGGACGGATGCCAGTCACAGACCGCTGGAGTTCACTGATGAAGATATGGTATTAGTGAAGATATCTCCTACCAGAAGGATGATCCGATTTAGACGAGGAGGCAAGTTGAGCCCTAGATACATTGGACCATTGGAGATACTCGGCAGGATCGGAGAGGTAGCTTACCGAGTTGTATTACCACCCAATCTGGAAGGCGTTCACGATGTCTTTCATGTGTCTCAGCTGAGGAGATACGTTCCCGATCCCAGCCATGTATTGGATCATTCAGAGCTGGAGATCGGACCTAGCCTTACTGTTGTAAAGCAACCCGTGGAGATATTAGACCGAAGAGAGAGGAAGCTAAGGAACATGACCAGACCCTTGGTCCGGGTTGCATGGAGCCATCACTCTCCAGGAGATTCCACTTGGAAGATAGAGCCGGACATGAGGAAGAGATATCCTTACCTGTTCGACCCACCAGCCGCGAGAGAGTCATCCGTGTCCGCTTAATACCATAGAGGTTAGCCTTAGAGGTTGTTTTAGATATTGCTTGATAATGTTTGATATGTTAGATGTTTGTAGTGTCTTCTACCCTTACAAATTTTGAGGACAAAATTTTCCAAGGAGGAAATATTTGTATGCCCCTGAATTTTATTTATATTTATCGGGGATTTTTCAGCACAAACGTCAATTTTAGCCTTAAAATAATTTATTATAATTATTTGGATTTTTTCTGGAATTTTTAAATGATTTTAATTAAGTTTTAAAGCTAAAGTGTGAATATGCAAATTTCTTCCATTGCCTTTGCAAATTAGATTTTGCACTCTGTCATCAGAGAGAGGCGATTTGCAAATTGTGAGTTGGTTTTGCAAAAATCGAATTTTGGAGTGAGAACGGTCGCGTAGGAGGCCAGTCTGTACAGTACTCTCGACGAGTACTATTTGTCGTCTTCCTCCGACCCTCTGTCAAAACCCTAGCCCGACCCCCTTCTTCCTCGACCCTATATAATCCCCCAAATTCGAAACCTTAACCCTCTTAATTTCCTTCTCAAAACCCTAGCAGCCGCCGCCATCTAGATCCGCCATAGCCGTCGATCCAGGCGACGTGAAGGCGAGCCACCACCACCATCGTGTTCGCCACCCTCAGGCGAACTCAGGGCAATTTTTCTCCGTCGCTCCTCCGCCGCACAGTTGCCTCCTTTTCACCAGACACGTACGTATCACCTCTTCCCTTCTCTCCATCATGTCTTGTTTTCTTGTATGTGGTTCATCTCGTGTCGTGGAGTGTAGCATTGGCCTTAGACACAGGAGAATCATGTCAGATCGTGAGTATTCGTCTCGGACACAGAATACGACGTCGGATACTATCGTTTCGTGTCCCTAACGGTCAGGACACGAAACTGTTAATGGGTTGCGGGTTTTATATACGTTTGGATTTATGATTCATTATGTTTTGGGGTTTGGATTTTTGATTCATCATAATGGGTTGTAAACCCATTATCATTTCGGGTTTGGGCTCAACCCGAAGGCTTTCGGCTTGGGCTGTGTATTATATATATATTCTATATATAATGGTATAGTATATGTATATATGTATATGTATACTATATATATATATATATATATATATATATAAAAATAAAAAAAAAAATATATATATATATATATATATATATATATATTATATATATATATTTATATATATATATATATATATATATATATATATATATATATATATATATATATATATATATATATATATATTTATTTATTTATTTATTTATTTATTTATATATGTATATATTTTTATGTATATATGTATATATATATATACATATACATATACACATACACATACACATACATATACATATACTTTTTTTTTAAAACATATATATATATATATATATATATATATATATATATATATATATATATATATATATATATATATATATATATAATTATATATTCTATGTGTTTTATATGTATTTTATATATATGTTATATACGCATTTATGTATACTGTATATGTACTATTTTTTATATATGTGTGTGTGTGTGTGTGTGTGTGTGTGTGTGTGTGTGTGTGTGTGTGTGTTATATGTATATTTATGTATACAATATATATACTGTTTAAATATATATTTATACTATATGTATTTCTGTATATATATATTAATGCATACTATATTTTACTATATATATAAATTCATATGTTATATTATTGTTAATAAAATAATATTATTATACTGTATTAATTTAATATGCATATTTAATTTTGTATTTTTACGTATTATGTTAATTATTGCCACTTGATCCCAAACCTAGCATGGGTTTTGTGGGCCCAAATGAGCCTAAATACATTCAAGACATGTACGAGTCATATTGGACACGATTCATGGCCTTGGGTCCCGTATTTGGACTTCGGTTCAATTTCGTATACTTGGACAAATACTATAAATAATTATTTATTTATTTTTAGAAACTATATTTTACTATATTTGAATTTTTAGATAGTTTTTAAGTACTGTAAGAATCTAGAAAAAATTGTAATTAAATACTATGTTTAATTAACTAATTTAAGATAATTTTTTAGGATTTAATTTACATATTTACCACTGTATAAAAATAGGTAAACAAAACTTACTTTTAAAGTACATATGTATATTGATTTTTAATAAATATCTACAGTAGCTTATAAATTCCAGAAAAATTATAATAAATTACTATAATTAACAAGGATTATTTTGGTACTTTAGTTCATAAATATTGGGGCTTTATAACTATCTTAATAATTGTTGGAACATAGTGAACAGTCTGGATTCTTATTGATCAATTGTGTCTTGTGTGTTAATGTGTGTTTTTGGGGTATTTCAGTATTGTAGTCTTTCTCCACCATAATGTTGAGTCTCTAAGTATTGGTTATAAGTTTAGTGTCACCCCATATTCGACTTCTATGCTAGGTCATCACTTAGCTTGGTGTCCAGTTAGAAGTCGTGTCACACCACTAGTGTTAGAGTCTTTGTGAGACTCGTCTCACTGTATCGATATTTATATACTGATACGTATTTTTGTACTGTATTTTATTTTTTTGGTTTTCGGAACGCTTTAAATTTTTTCTAACTTATAGATTTCCTCCTTGACCGGCATGCCGCCAGAATACCAGTGTATACCGACGGCATACCTGTCATTCCCATTTTTCCGTTATACATATTTTCAGTATACGTATACGAAATTCTGACATTTGTCAGGTGACCCATGTTTTGACTTTTCTTTCTTAGCCTTAACTTGGTTTAATCTTGACTTGGTTTAATTTGGTTTGGTTCAACATGGCATGGCTTGGTTTGGGTTGGGTTGAGATGAGAAGGATTTTGTATAAAAATCAACTTCTCTCTCTCTTCTCCATTTTTTCTTTACTTTTCATCTTCTTCTATATTTACTCCTCCTCCAACCCTAGGCAAGTACATCTTGCCAAATCTTGAACATTATTATTTTGCTATTTTGTTTGTTCTATTCTCTTTCTTGCATAATTCTAAGCCTCTTTAGAACTTGGAGTTTTTGGTTTTAATACTTACATTTTTATAGATCTAAGTTTATAACTTTTTTTGGTTTTGATCTCTTAAACTTTGTTATTTTCGAAAACTGTTGGTTCCATGTTGTAGAAAATTCAATTCTACCCAATTTTGGCATTTAAACCACTTGATTTCGATTTATTTTGAGTTAGTTATGCCATTTTTCGTGTTCATGGGTTCCCCACACCTTTTGGTGCTGTCGGGACGATGAACAGTGCCGTGCGCAGAATTTTTGTCGTGTGCCGTGCTTGCGTCGTGGGCATTTTTGCCCGCGTGCACAGAGCAACTTGCACGTCGCGTGCCCGCATGATTTTCTGCCGCGCGCCGTGCTTGCGCGCACATTGCGCCGTGGGCATTTTTGCCCCCGCGCCAGCACAATTTTCTGCCGCGCGCCGTGCTTGCGTGAACCATGCACCGTGGACATTTTTGCCTGCGCAATTTTCTGTCGCACGCCCGTACGCTGTGCTTGCGTGCACCTTGTGCCGTGAGCATTTTTGCCCTCGCGCGCTGCATAACTTGCGCGTCGCGCGCCCACACGATTTTTTACTGCGTGCACCTTACGCTGTGGGCAGTTTTGCCCGTGCGCACAGTGCATAGTCCGCGCACCGTGCATGCGCACACCTTGCGCCGTTGGTATTTTTGCCCGCGCGCGCAGTGCGCCCGTGCGCAGTTTGCCTTGAATGGCTTTTTTTGCTTGTTTAAGCTATTTTGTAGCTAGAATCTTGAGAAACTCAAAAAATGAAAGTTGTAGATCTTTGTCTTGGCTTCAATAATCTTCTTGTTTTTACTTTAATTGGATTTTATATGCAACTGATAATTTCAATTACAGTTTTGATCTTCTTTGCATATTTTCTATATTTTGAACATGACAACATGATCTCATCTTGATGATCTTGTATAGTTAGATAATGATTGTACACCCTATATATAATTGACACTAGCACATGTTCAGTTATTATTCTATGTCATGTACTTACTTTTAATTATCCCTTTTTACATGCCATGATATGTCATTCCTTTCGATTCTTTTTTATATGCTATGATATGTATTGTCAAGCCTTCCCGGATTTATTGTACTTTACAGTCTATGCCATGTCTAGAATTTCTTTATTGTGGCCCGTCGTGGCGAACCTATGTTACATGTCTTCTTTGTTTACTAGATAATGGCCCGTCGTGGCGCGCTTTGCTTACTAGATAGTGGCCCATCATGGCACACTCATGTTACATGTCTTCTTTGTTTACTAGATAGTGACCCATTGTGGTGCACTCTCATACATGTCTTTTCTTGCTTACATGATAGTGGCCTGTTAGGGCGCACACCTTATTTTCGCTATAGTGGCTCATCATAGCGCACTCCTAGCTTCCAGCTTATTATATTTTCTTGTTGTGGCTTGTTATAGTGCACTTTCTTGTATTGTCCAGTCTTGCGTATCATGTCTAGGATGAATTCTGCGGAATGCCACAGCCAGAATCCAATAAGAAAATGTTAAGGACTAAACAACTAGCTTGATTACCTAGATGCATTGGAAGGGGAGAATTTTTCGGTTGTCTGCAAGCCCTTTGTCCCAGTCCCAATCTGAATGGATTTGGAGCTATCTGTCATGATGAGCACACTTCCAGTGCACCGTCGAGTGTTGCACATTTTATATATTTTAGGGTACATTTGTCTCCTGGGCGATGTACCCACTATTAGATCTTAGGATACATTTGTCTCTCGGGCGATGTATCCACCATTACTTTATTTTCCTTTTAGCCTGGATAAGTCGAGTAGTCTGCAGGGCAGGTAACTGGATTGAATTTCTCAAAAGTGCATATATTACTAATTTGGATTGTGATAACCCTAGTTAGCTAATGTATAAAACGGTACTCATTGCTTGGCCGTGATTGTTGTACAGAGTCCAGTCTAGTCTAATTTTGTCTAGGCAGTGTCCGTATTTGTTTATTTCAGTACATTATTCTTTACACTTTACTTTTGTTGATAAATAATTATAAATTAAGTTCTGTTCAGGAGAAAGGTTACAAACTCGGTCCTTGTTTGGTTTATGGGTTGTAACTTGGGTTCCGAAATAGTTTCTTAGTCATCTTGTCATTTGTCATCCTATTACTCACACGCTATATGTTATTCCTATGTTGTACATTAATTAGAGACTAAGTTCTGTTCAGGAGAAGGGTTATAGTCCCAGTCCTTGTTTGGTTTACGGGTTGTAACTTGGATTCCGGAATAGTTTCTAAGTCATCTTATCATTTGTCGTTCTATATAATTCTAACATGCTCACATGTCCCACTTATCTAACATGCTCACATGTCCCAGTTATCTAACATGCTCACATGTACCATTTCTCTTACATGCTCATATGTTTAGTTTATCTTACATGTTCACATGTTTCCTTTTATCTTACATGTCCACATTTTACGTTATGTCACATGTTATTTACCATATGTTCCATGTTGTGTTTGTTTATTGTCTTTTCAATTATTGAGATAAGTGCATTGGTAGTACACGAGTCTCGATCCGCATTTACTTATTTCTGTCTCTATCCATTGCTATGTTAGTTATTGCTGGTTTTAGTTCATAGTTTGGCTTCCTTTATGGTACTTGCTATTGGGGGTCTAACCCCACTGGTTTTGTTTGGCCAGATCTGATAGAGGAGCCCGGAGGATCTTCCGTACCATCTACTCGACGATGACTACCCGGAGCACCAGAGTACCTTAGTGGATTTTCTATTTCATTCTTCCACTAGTTATGTACATTATTCTTTTGCGGCGTTTAGCCTCCGAGCACGTGTTCAGCTCGTGTTTTGGATCTTGACATTTAGCCTACGGGCCTAAACATAATTTGTGTATTCTAGACTATAGCTAGAGCTTATCATTTATGACTATTACTCTTGCTAGTTCTTCACTTTGTATTAATAGCTTCATGATCATCCATGTATATATAGTTTGGGATGCTTTACTATTTTATGTCTGATGATCATACTTCGTGTACTATGCATATTTGCCTGTGATTGAGATACCTAGGATCTCTTAACCTAGGATTGACTGTTGGCTTGTAGTAGTAACCCCTATGTATCTACAGCTTATACGTTATTTCGGGGTACTGGAGTACTTTGGAATACGTAGCTGGCCTGGTCCGTCCCTACGTGCCAGTACTCTGGTTCTGGGGCGTGACAGTCTTGAACATAGTATAGAGACTGAGATTGTATACCTTTTTGACAGTGACAGGACACCGGACTTTTTTCCTCTGCATTCTCGTTTCCTTGCCTTGCTCGAGGCAAGTACAAACTACAAACTTTACATACTGTATATGATAATGAACTGTGTATGAACAATATCTATATAGCTATTTATAACTAAAATTATGCCTCACATGCTTCTACGTACTTTTCATATGTTTCACATGTTTTAAACTGCTCTTCGTATCTTTCACATGATTATAATTTGGGAATGGGGAAATTGCTAGTTGAGTACATGATCAGACCCCTTTACATGTACCGAGCTCGGTCGCATCTCATGCAACCTTGCCGTAGGCCTTTATCCCGCATCTTTGTACGTATGTACATCTATGCTTGTACACTTGTACGTATGTACATTTTATTACATGTATACTTGTATACTAGTACATTTTATATCCATTGACCGATCACGTACCTGCTAGAGTTTCAAACATTACATGTACATGTGTCGCCATGACAAATGTATTTACCACATGATACTATGATATGCCATGTTTCTTTTATCACATCTCTTTTCATTCCATGCTCAGTATATTTAGTTTGTAGAACCAGTACTTGCTCCCTTCCTGACAGAAAAACGTTGCACGCATACTTTATGAGGAAGAGATGCTCTGTGATCCTTACTATGGGTCCACTGCAGAGGACCAGGTCATTGCTCTCGAGGATGTCCCCGCAGGGAACCTCGCTTAGTAGTTGCTTTAGTTTCCTTTGGCTTAGTGTGTTGGACTGTTTAGACTCTATCTTTTGTCACTGGACTTTGTCTCCAGTTTAATACCTTTGGAAGTATAATAACTACAACTTGAACTTGTTTGCTTTCGCTTATAAATGTTGTATTGTGATGAACTCTAAAATGTGATATTAGAACTATTAGCAATAGAGATCCTTTACTGTCTATTTCTTAGTACAGCTTACTACGCTACAACACAAGCGTAGGCTGGAAAAGGCTCGGCCCGGCCCAACAATTTGGTTAGCGGGTCGTGACAGGTTCTGAAATGGAGAAGAGTAATGAGTTGGAGTGAAGAGAGAGAGGTGAACGGAGCAATAAATAGAACAAAAAATTTGTCCACACCAAGTGAATTAGCGTGCATATAGACGTTGAAATGTAACGTTAAAATATAGTCGTTGTGTAGTTTTTCCCATGCATGCGCCAATTGGGTTGGCGTCCCTACCCTGCACACGCCAACTCAGTTGGCTCCCTCCCCCCTCTCTCTCGTTAACACACACCCCTCCTACTGACACGACACCTGACATACGCACCGACACACTATACGCACACAGGCACGCCAAGTTGGTTGACCCCCTCCCCCCACACACACACATGCGCCAACTGACTCGGCGTATTGCGTGCCAACTGAGTTGCCCCCCACCCACCCCCTCCACGTGCCAACTCAGTTGGCTCCCTCCCTCTCTCACTTCGATTGGAGCCTATGGACGCCAACTCATTTGACGTGTCTTTACCCCATTTAGAAATCCTGCAAACTTTTTTTTTTTTAGAATTTAGAAAAAAAAAATTTATCCTATATGAAATTTTTTGAAATAATATTGGGTACAAAGCTTCAAACTATTTTAATTGGATCAAACATGAACATAAATGCACGCTAGAAATGATTCATCATGTTCTAGACTTCTTTTATGTGTTTGGTAATATAGATGACATAAGTCGACAATATAATTAGATTGTTTGTTGAAATAATTATTTGTTTGCAAGGTGATCAATTAAATATATAAATTATGAATGTATACCCTATTCTACTGTATAATCAAAATATGGGTATGAAATACCAGTGGATATCTACTAGTCTTGGTAATATGCAAGTAAGCCTGAATCCAATTAGAACGATTGAAATTAAATCGAACGCAAATAAATTTGATATACATTGTTCCAATTGTAGACTGCCCACCAAAAATGGCTGGAGATCCCCAGTCCCTGTTGCCCTGCCGCGAAGCATAGAACAAAGGCCCCGCATGGCGGGCAGCGTGGTATACACTTTGGACGCGTCGAACTGTACCCATCCCTCCATAAACTCTTCTACTTTGAAAGGCTTTTTCTAAGGGCACCACACTTTTTACTTGGGGGCAGCCCCAAATTGTTTGCAAATTTTACAAGTTTGCCATCAATTTTTTTTACTTGAGGGCAGCCCCAAATTTGGTATAAAATCCAACTTTTCTAATTTTTTTTCCTCTCTTCCTTCCTCAACTCTTTTCTTCTCTTCCTCCCCATTTTAGGTCATAGTATAAAATCTAGCCAAAATTTTCCCCCAACCTACATTTTGGGAAAATTGTTGGTGAAATATCTAGTAATAGTATCAATAACTTCTTCCATTTATTGGTAAGTCATCGAATTAATATTTGTTTAATGTTTTAAACATAAATTTCACATATAAAAGTTGAATTATGTGTTTAATGTAGAAAAAATTGAATATAGAACAACCCGGATCATCAAACGTTGTATACTCTCTTCCCGCAACGTTCGAAGAACACTTTGATGCATTAGAAGCCCTCTTGGTAACTAAATTTTAACTTTTTATCGGGTAAAAAATTGGGTTGTGACACAGAGGACTGCCACCTCTCTGGTAGTCCAGATCATAGATTAGGACTGCCAGAGAGGTGGCAGTCCTTCACAATATATAGGACTGCCAGCACCCTGGCAGTCCTACTGTAGTGAAGGAATGCCACCTCTCTAACAGTCCTATTTAATTGCATATATTTACCTATTTTATTTATGTAGTTGTTTAGTTTTATTAACTTTTAAGTTCTATTGTAGGACTTGAGATCTTCCGATTTTGCGGTACCTGTTCCAATTGCAGTCGATGTAGGTCATTTATTCTGGACCAATCTTTGGTTTGAATCAAGCGACGGTGCGGTACATTAGTGTCGAGAAGTTGGAAAAAAAAAACAACATAGTTCTAGTGATATCCAGATCGGCCCAAAATCGCCCGGGACGACAAACTGTGATGGTTGGCTGTGAAAGAGGTCGTGTGTTCAGAAAGCACAAGAAAGACACAGTTATCCCAAGTAAAGTTCCAAAACAAATGTTGGAACGAGGAAATGTGGTTGTCCATTCATGATCCATATTAGAAACGAAGAAGAATGGAAGTGGACAGTAGAAGTGAAGAATGGAACCCACAACCATGAGATTGCTGAAACACTATTGGGTCATCCGTATGTCGATATACAACGCCCTATCTTCTTCGAAGTTGCACTGAGACAAATATATTCCGTCATACGACATGAAGATGAGAAGAACAAGTCTACAATGAAGTCAATATACAACGTCATATCTTCTTCGAACGCTGTCCGGACGAAATCAAGAATGGCGATGCAAGAAGTGCTCAACTTGTTGCCGAAAATCATTATGTTGAGTTCCATAGAAGACATCCCCAGAGTAATGAAACAATTTCAATCTTTTGGGCTCATCCCGATTGCACAAGTCTGGCCAGTTCTTTTACCGACGTGTTAGTCCTTGATTGCACGTACAAGACTAATAAGTTCAAGATGCCTCTCTTTCATGTTGTCGGGTTCACCTCTGTCACCCTCCGATTCCGTAGAATCGATAGTCGTCCCCCGGGCGTGATGTCGTGCGAACCTAAATTGCGATCGCACAAGGCATAGTCAAAAGGTTATCCAAAACACAACAACAAGAGAATGCGCAGAGTAAATTGAACATACATTATAAAGAAGGAAACTTAAGCTTTATTGGTAATAAATATCATTTTACAGACTCGATACAAAGGTGCCGCGTGGGCTTTTTACAAACTGACTCCATTACAAAACGAACGTCGATAAGATAGTCGTTCCATACATTTCATCTATTGATCATACAACCAGCATTACAAAACCACCTGGGATGGTGGGAAGTCGCTCCATTTCTCTTCTGGTCTTCAACAGCGGAGTCTTCAAAAGAGATTGGATCTAGGCTTCGACCGCACGGACGAAGCTTCAAAACACACGAGCGTTGCCTCCCTTCACGCGACATGCTCCTCCCGATTTATCGCACATGTAGAGAGAGCGGGGATCAGTACAATCAACATGTACCGACGAGTGGCTAACTAATTTACAGGCTCTCATTTGGTTCAAGAATTTAGATAAAAATCATATAACTTGCTTTTAGTGATCTTTTTAGCCATCCTTGTTATTTTTATGCGAAGCATTTGACGAAACGTAAACCAAGTAAGCTACACCAGAATTTCCCTCGGCAAAGCACGTCGTGCAACATAAAACTTACCATCACCTTCCCTGTTAGTTAATAACAATTTATATCAAGTGTATAATGTGGAGGTCACTGGCATTAACTAGCCATCCTGGATATAGCCTGGTAAACGGGACCTTGCAATGCAAGTAGCAAGCTCCGATGCAAGTTCTCGTATTACCGTTTGTCTATTACCCAGCTCGGCTATTTCTTCCTAGGCCGAGTCGGTCCCGTGGCCCCGGGTTGTCGCTCGAAGAAATTATCACCCTTGTCGACAATTTGTCCATGACCGTGTTAAGTTAACAAGGTATATTTTTAGGGTATAGTTGGGGTTGTTATGTAATCGATTCATTTACTTGGTTGTTTTGCAGACCAGAAATAATTCTATCTCTTTTCTAAACTCTCATCTTTTCTCTTCTAGGACATAGGACTTGTATTTTCCAAGTGAATCATTCAGATTTGATACCGTTACCTAAGTTCTTATTTTGAAATAGAGGGTCAAGACGAATGAGGTCAGCCACTCACCTTGAGTTTTGCTTGAGACGAGAGACTTGTTGGCCGCGTTAGACGTCGCCTATGCGATTACCTGAAATCGTACAAGCAACCGATTAGAATACTGTATTATGCAAGAAGTTCGATAGGAAATGCGAGTTCGAAATGCAAGCCATGAAAACCATCAAAAATATTCACAAAAATGCATTCAGAAAACCAAAGTCAAAACCAACGCAAGCGGCGTAAAAACAGAGCAACGGAAGGTCTCTTCCGATTCAGTCGCAGAGTCAATCCTTGAGGCGCAACCCGCTGAATATGGGACTTGGTTTCAAAGAAGCCATTCCATAACATGGAATGGATCTTAATTCAACCGTTCCCGTTCGACCGATTCAATCGATCCCGACCTATCGGTTCCGACCGAATCGATGGCGACAGTGTTCCTTTATCGCACACCCCGTGGACGGAGAACGGGGCACGATGTAGGGACGGGGCACTACACCATAACCAACTAAGAAAAAGTTTCGTCCTTGAAACTTAAGAATATAACCTACCTATACGAGAACAATGAAGGAAATTTTTTATTCATTTCTGACTTAAGCTCCCATGTCGACTCCTCGACCGAATGGTTTCTCCAGAGGACACGGACGAGAGGAATGGCACGGTTGCAGAGAAGTTTATCTTTGTGCTCCAAGATTTGTACAGGCTCTTCGACATATGACAAGTCCGCCTTCAGATCCAGCTGACCCAAATCTGCCATATGGCTCGGATCGTGCACGTACTTCCGCAACTGTGAAACATGAAAGACGTTGTGTACCTCTGACAATACAGGTGGCAAAGCAATTTTGTAAGCTACTAGGGCGACTCGCTTCAATATTTTGAACGGACCAACAAATCTTGGGCTCAACTTCCTTTTCGTGCCGAATCTGGTAACTCCACGCATGGGTATTACTTTCAGGAATACATGGTCGCCTTCCGAGAACTCGAAGGGGCATCGGTGCGTGTCGGCATAACTCTTCTGTCGACTTTGTGCTATTTTCAATCTCTTCCGTATCAACTTGACCTTCTACACAGTCTGCTCCACCAGTTCTAGGCCAAGTATCTGTCGTTCCTCGACTTCATCCCAGCAAATGGGCGATCTGCACTTCCGACCGTACAAAGCTTCATATGGCGCCATTTGGAAGCTGGATTGATAGCTGTTGTTGTATGCAAACTCGGCCAACGGTAGATGAACATCCAAGCTTGACTCAAGTCGATCGCACAGAGTCGTAACATGTCCTCGAGAATCTGGTTCACCCGTTCTGTTTGGCCATCAGTCTGAGGATGATAAGCTGAGCTAAACTTCAACTTGGTCCCCAACGCTGTATGAAGGCTACCCCAGAAGCCTGCTACGAATCGTCCATCCCGATCCGAGACGATAGATACTGGGACCCCGTGCAGCTGAACTATTTTATCAAGGTACATCTGAGTAAGGCGGTCGACGCTCCAAGTAACTTTAATGGCTATGAAGTGCGCTGACTTGGTTAGTCAATCGACAATGACCCAGACGACGTTGTTTCCCCACGGCGTCCTCGACAAGCCAACAACAAAGTCCATAGTGACATGATCCCATTTTCACTCTGGAAAGGCAAGGTTCTGCATCTTCCCGCCCGGTTGCTGGTGCTCGGCTTTGACTTGCTGACAGGCCATACACTTCGACACAAAGAGCGTTGCGTCCCTCTTCATGCCATGCCACCAAAAGACAATGCGGAGGTCCTTATACATCTTGGTGCTACCAGGATGCAATGAATATTTTGCATAATGCGCCTCCGGTATTATCTCCTTTCTAAGTTCTGCGTCATCCGGAACGCATATAGCCGACCCTTCACTCGCAACACTCCCGACTCGTCCTTCGCAAAGTCGGACGCTTTTTTTGTCGATATCAGCTTCCGCATCTTCTCCAGGTATGGGTTGTCCTTCTGAGCAGACTTGATTCTCTCCAATAGGCTCGGTTCCAGCCGCAGTTGTGCTAGTTTCACGTCTCTAAAACGAACTCAGAGTTCAATGCCCATTCCTTCCATGTCATGCAGCAGTCGAATGTTGATGCATAACGAAGCTAAGTACTTCCGGCTCAGCGCATCTGCTACAATATTTTCTTTGCCCGGCGTATAGTCGATTGATAAGTCATAGTCTTTGATCAGTTCAAGTCATCGCCTCTGTCGCAAATTCAGTTCTTTCTGGGTGAAGAGATACTTGAGGCTTTTGTTGTCTGTATAAATCCTGCACACCACGCCATAAAGATAGTGATGCCACAGCTTCAACGCGAACACAATCACCGCTAGTTCTAGGTCGTGCATGGGATAGTTCTTCTCGTGCGACTTCAACTGCCGGAAAGCAAAATATATTACCTTATCCCGCTGCATAAGCACACACCCCAAGCCCTGGCTAGAAGCATCGTTGAAGATTTGAAAGCCCTCAGTTCCTTCAGAAAGAGCAAGTATCGGGGCCGAAACGAGCCGTTGTTTGAGCTCCTGGAAGGAAGCTTCACAGTCGTCTGACCACTCGAATGTGACTCCTTTTTGGGTGAGGCGAGTCAACGGCGATGCAATCTTCTCGAAGTCCTTCACGAAGTGTCGGAAGTATCCCGCCAAGCCTAGAAAGCTTCGAATTTTACTAACTGATGTGGGTCGTTTCCAATCAGCAACAACCTCGACTTTCTTCGGATCGACTGAGATGCCTGCGACGGATATGATGTGCCCGAGAAATGAGACGTTGTTCAGCCAGAATTCGCATTTGCTTCTCTTCGCATACAATTGATTTTCTCGGAAGGTCTGAAGTACAGTCCGCAGATGTTCTGTGTGTTGCGTCTGATCCTTTGAATAGATGAGAATGTCATCTATGAAGACTACTACGAATTTGTCGATGAACAGATGGAACACCAGATTCATTAGATCCATGAAGATGGCGGGAGCATTTGTCAGGCCGAATGGCATTACCAAGAACTCGTAGTGGCCATAACGAGTGCGGAAGGCAGACTTCGACACGTCCTCTGGCTTGACCTTGAGCTGGTGATAACCCGATCGAATATCAATCTTCGAAAATACCGTAGCACCTTGGAGCTGATCAAACAAATTATCGATACGGGGCAGGGGGTATTTGTTTCGGACGGTGGTCTTATTCAATTCACGATAGTCGATGCAGAGCCGCATCGATCCATCCTTCTTTTTGACAAATAGCACAGGCGCACCCCACGGCGAGACACTCGGACGGATAAACCCTTTGTCAAGTAATTCCTATAGTTGTGCCTTCAGCTCTTTCAATTATGCCGGGGCTATTCTGTACGGAGCTTTCAAGAACGTTCGGGTGTCGGGGAAGGTGTCGATAGTGAACTCGATTTCTCGATTGAGCGGCATGTCGGGTAGCTCGTTCGAGAACACGTTTGGGAATTCTGCCACAACGTCGGTCTGACCCACGTTTGTACCATCCTGTCTCATGTCACGAACGAACGCCAAGTAGCCTTCGCACCCAGAATGAAGCAGCTTCCGAGCAGAAATTACCAAAATCACCATGCTGGTCGGCGATGCTTCACCATACGTATAGCATAATTTAGGCACTCCATATATGCAGAAGGTAACCTTCTTTCCTGTGCAATCGATGGTAGCGTTGCAAGGACCGAGCTAATCCATACCCAGTATGATGTCGAAGTCCTTCATATCTAGAACTATCGTATCAAGATCGATCTTTTGACCCCCAATACAGATGATCCCGTCGCTGCAGGCTAAATTCGTGAGTAGTGGTGCGCCCGAAGAAGTACTTACGCTAAGATCGAGATCTAATGATATTATAAGAAATTTGTGCTCGACGGCAAAGTCCGTCGATATAAAACTATGCGAAGCGCCTGAATCAAATAACACACGAGCAGGCACATTATTGGAATTTAGTATACCTGACACTATTGTATTTGATGCAAACACTTTATCTCGAGTCATGGCATAGACGCGATCGTTGTCACGACCCGCCCCTAGAGTAAGGGCACGAGAAGTGGGTACGTCCAGCCTACGCCGCAGTGTCGGCGGTAGAACGCTGTCCTAGTTCACAACATCTAACAATATAATGCTAAGCAGTTTATACTCCCCGAATGGGGGTGACATAGCAGAATGTAAACTCAATCACAACTAAGGAAGAATAAGCACGATATGATATAGAACTCAAATAAAATACAGATGATCAGAAGAGTCTAAGTGTCTAAGATAACATCTCAGCAAACATCCAGAAATACAAAGTCTCACTACAGAGTATGGAAAAATATCTACAATCCAGATCTCAATGACAGAAATAAAGCCTAACTAAACTAGTCCCAAGATAACATAAGTAAGATAAAGCCTAACTAAACTAGTCTAGGCAGTAGGGGTGATGTCATCAGCTAGAGCTGGATCCTCCTGAGAGTCCAGCTCACAAGTGTCATCTAGGGCTGTCCCATAGAAAGTATCAACTCCAGCCTCATCCTCGTCCTCTGTAAAATTTCCAACAGGTCCAGTCAGGACAGGAGCGAGCACAATACATCTCAACAGATCATAGCAGGTTAGAAAATATAATCATGCAGTAAAGTAAGATACATGAACTGAAAGAAAGTACAGAATGTAAACAGAGAGAGAACTGTAATAGAAATATCTACTATAAGTAGAAAACTAACAGTGGCTAGTGAGTCAGAGTACAATATAAACATGTGAATGGCATAGGAGATTCTGGGAACTATACTATGGAGTGATTCTGGGAACTACACTACTTGGATATTATTCACATGTCTACTTCTACTCCCCTGTACCCCCAATCAATACACAAGGATCCAGCCATGTTATGTTATAATTCCATGTAATGGCCCACAAGGGATGATACATGGTAGGCCCATAAATGGGTGATCTGGGAATGCCCATAAATGGGTGATTCAAAGAAGACTCTGTGATCATGAGAGTACATATCACAAGTGATCAATGAACCGTGAAGCATAGTGATACACCATGTAAGTGAAACGCACAGAACATATAGTATACGATGCTCCTAAGGGGATAACATCTCAAGAAGGATCCATATAGTACTAATCCGTGTGACCAACGTGACAGTATCAAGTAAAGTAATTTAAAGCAGGAGAATAATTCTAAACAGGATATGAAATGATCATAGAATGTACTCGCCTGGTATCTGAGTGTCCAAGATGAAAGTACTGTCCGAGGAGTGGTGTCTGGCTCCTATTTAGAACAGCACAAGTCACAACAAGTCCAGAATGGTAAAATGAAGTTCTACTATGCACTCTACATAAGTCTAGGTCAATCTAGGCCAAAGTCAATTCTTGGTCAACTCTGGTCAACCCTAGAAGTCAAACTAGGTCAACTATGGTCAAACTAGGTCTAACAAGTCTAAACTAGGTCAAACAAGTCATTCTAGGTCTAACTAGTCTATACTAGTCTAATCAAGCTATATAGGAAATCAACATACAATCCTTAATACAATTTGTGTCTATACATTATACATATAAAGTCATACCTATGCTATAGAGAACTAATATATATAGGCATGTCTCAACTTATATATATATATATATATATATATATATATATATATATATATATATATATATATATACATACATCACTACATGATTATATTGATACTAATATACATTTACATACCTAATAGGCCTATACAATAGACATACATACACTATACATGTATACATTATACATCCATTACAAGTATCTATACTAGATACATATATATATTACACATACCTATATTACATATATAGATATACATATTACATATATACATTACATATATAGTGAGATTGAAGGATAGAGAGGTAGAGAAAAGTGTCAATGTGTGTCATGTGCATGTGTGAAGAGGGGGTGTGTGTGTGTGTGTCAAGAGTGAACTGTGGGTGATAGCTGATTTGTGTGTACATGTGAATGAGAACAAGTGTAAAAGGGAAAGGAGTGTGAGGGTGTAGTGAGCATGGCAATGGTGTGGACAGTGGGCTATAAGCTCAGTTAGAAGAATAGGGAAGGAAGGGAAAGAAAAAGAATCAATTCAATTCATTCTCAGATTTTCTAAGATACTTCAAATCAGTTTGTATAATAAGCCACCAAGCAAACAAATCTCAGTTTCAACATATTCAGATTTTTGAAAACAGTCTAACACATTCCCTTCCCATTATCGAACCCAAAACTCAATGAAAACACCCAAAATTTGCACACAATTAGATTACCTATAGTTACACACACTAGGGTTAGAAACATGTGAAAATTTGCATTAATAAGAGTTAAACTGATTGCCCAAATTCGATTTAAAAATTCTGGAAATACAGTGAAGAACACTGTTTTCAGGAAAATAGGGTAATGAGAAATTGATGTATAAAAACTTGTTAAAATGTAAAATAAATGGTTGGTAAAGATATACAATAATGTGTTTGTGTCTCAGAGATTGTCTCGTGTCCACCACAATGTGAAACGACGTGTCCAACAGGAAATGACCCAAAACAGACACACAGAACATTCAAACAGGCACTGTGTCGTGCACGAGTGCACGCGTGTCGTGCACCCGACACAGGCCAAACCAAATCTCGTGCTTGTGTCTGTGGGTTCGCCTAGTGTCCAGCTAGGTGTCCAAAAACCTGAATCGTGTCCTGGTGAGTCGTGTCCAGACTTCTATAGCCGTATCAGTGGCCCTAAATCCCGTGTACAGTGTCAGTGCAAACCTAGTGCACGAGCTCGTGCTCGCTCGACACGACACGGGGACACATGAGACTTAACACACGTGGTGTCAGTCAATGCCCCTAGCCACGTGCCGAGTCGCCGTGTCCACAGAGAAATCCACCCCCAGTGGCAGGACAGTGTGTACGGGCTGAATCGCACGTGTTCACGTGTCCAAACCGACCCGACACGACACTAATCTAAACTCAGTACAACAAAAATCGATAAGCGAGACAAAAACACTAATTCCTATTCAAAAACTTTTCTAAAAACAGATCGAAATGCCCTTTGGGGCATTTCATCAAACACCTATATGAAGGGACTGATACGTGTCCATTTAGGACACGAAATGGACACAAAATCCTACAAAAATCTAGGGTTAGCTATGGGACACCTAGATCTAGGTCAATATGCAAAAATAACAGCATCTAATATAGAGTTTTAGGGATTTACCTATAGGTGTCAAAACTCCTCAAAAAGCTCCAAAGAGGGGGTGTCTCCTTGCTCCCTAAACTTCACCAAATTGCTAACAAACTGAGAATAAAATACATCAACAACAAGAATTTCTAAATTAGAACCTATTACAATTTGTTTGAGGGAAAAAGGAATTAATTTGGATTTTCTATGAATTAATGAAGTTGGTACATACCTCTCTTTCCAAATGAACTTTCCTAAAGAGGCTAGCCCTAATAGAAGAGAGTATTTATAGGGTGGGATTCCCTATGCTAGTGTGGCCGGCCATAGAGTGAATTAGGGTTAGGGTTAGCTAATGGGTTAGACTTTGGGCCCCTAAGTGCTAAGTTGCTAATTAATGGTTCAACCATAAGTCATGGCTTATGACTTAACTATTCTAACTTGAATTCTAATTGGCCTATTAGGAATTAACTTAATGTAAGGTTAGGGTCACATGACCTAATCAAGTCCAAACACAACTAGGGTTAGCTTCTAGGTTAGTCTACCAAGGTCAATGCTAGTCAAAGTCAACCTAGTCAACCATCATTCAAACAATTCCAAAATAAATCTTAAAAATTTCCATAAATTCAAATAAAATATAATAAATTCAAATAACCTCAAAAATGATAAAAATACCCTCGAACTAGAAATGTGGTAGTGACAGCCGTGGGCATTGGGGCGACGGTCTTGGCCATTTTATAGTACGGGTTGATGGGCTCGAGTTGTTGGACCCTGGTTCCCTGGACGATATTGCTGCTGTTGGGGCGCCATTGGGTTCGGCCTTTTGGTCGGACAATCAGCACGAACGTGGCCCATTTTACCATAGTTTCAGCATCCACCCTCTGGTATCCGACAATCATTGATAGTGTGACCGACATGGTGACATCGGGTGCAGTAAGGCCGTAGATTACCCCCTTGATGCCGCCTTGTTGCCCATTGTTTGGACGCTTGGTCGCATTGTATCCTTCCACGTGGCTAGGGCATTTGTGATTGTATGTATGCACAGCACCGACAGCTTCTGGAGGATATTGGCATTCAAGGCGGAGAGCGTGATTCATGGACTCGTCCATTGTCTTGTATTCGGGAACTGACACATGAGCAGAGATGGAGGACCGCAGTACCACTTCGAACCGTCGAGCACGACTCTCCATTGTTGGCAAAAATACTCCAACGAATTTTGCTAACTTATTGAATTCTGCTGCATACTGCCTCACCGTCTTGTTCCCTTGCTTCAACTACATAAATTCATTTTCTTTGTCTTGTCGAACGACTGCAGGGAGGTGCTCGATCTCGAACACCTTTCGGAAGGTGGCCCAAAAGATTGCCGCTGTCTCGTTATCGCATCTGATCGCTCGCTTTTACACGGCCCACCAGTCGTACGCGTTCAATCGGAGTAGAAGTTGAGCGCATGCGACTTTCTTAGACTCATCGACGCCCAGAAGCTTGAATCGGTCTTCAAATTCCTCCAACCAATCGATCGCCAAAGAAGGGTCTTCAGTACCGCAGAAGAAAGTGCAGCAATTTTTTATGAATTTTACCACCTCAAAGTTAGAGCTTCTTGGTGTCGCAGGTGAATTCTCGGGCGCCTCCGGCTCGATTTGAATCGGTCGAACCGCAGGCTCGGATGCAGTGTGAGTCATCGTAGAATTTCCATTGGCCACAACCGTCTGGACAATTTACTAAAGAGTATCAAGCTGCTTCTGCTGTAACTTGAAATACGCATCGAATCGGGCTCGAACTGAGTCTGCCGTGCCACGGCTTGTCTCTGCTGTTCTTCAACGTGCTGTCGATGCTGTTCGTTCAGACGCTGATTTGCCTTGGCCTACCGCTGTTGCGTTTCCAACATGCACGTCATCCGCTCCATGGGGTCCATTGGGACGTTTGAGGGTTACGCCCCTGAGCTGCTCGAGTCGTTCGAAGCACTATCTCCGTTCCCTCCCGCAGTTTCTTAGACCTCTGGGATTTAGAAGGCAACTCGTATTAGTCTCAAAAAATATTACGAACTCACTGTATGGAACAACTAATCTCATCGACACGAAGTCAAAGGTTCGAGACTCAAATGGAAGGCCAAAGGACGTAAAGCCGTGCTCTGATACCATTATGTCACGCCCCGATTTTGTAGAATCGATAGTCGTCTCTCGGGCATGATGTCGTGCAAACCTAAATTACGATCGCACAAGGTATAGTCATAAGGTTATCCGAAACACAACAACAAGAGAATGTGCAGAGTAAATTGAACACACATTATAAAGAAGAAAACTTAAGCTTTATTGATAATGAACATCATTTTACAGACTCGATACAAAGGCACCATATGGGCTTTTTACAAACTGACTCCATTACAAAACGAACGTCGATGAGATAGCCGTTCCATACATTTCATCCATTGATCATACAACCAGCATTACAAAACCACCTAGGATGGTGGGAAGTCGCTCCATCTGTCTTCTGGTCTTCAACAGCGGAGTCTTCAAAAGAGATTGGATCTAGGCTTCGACCGCACGGACGAAGCTTCAAAACACACGAGCGTTGCCTCTCTTCACGCGGCATGCTCCTCCCGATTTATCGTACCTGTAGAGAGAGCAGGGATCAGTACAATCAACATGTACTAACGAGTGGCTAATTAATTTACAGGCTCTCATTTGGTTCAAGAATTTAGATAAAAGCCATACAACTTGCTTTTAGTGATCTTTCTAGCCATCATAGTTATTTTCATGCGAAGCATTTGACAAAACGTAAACCAAGTAAGTTACACCAGAATTTCCCTCGGCAGAGCACGCCGTGCAACATAAAACTTACTATCACCTTCTCTGTTAGTTGATAACAATTTATATCAAGTATATAATATGGACGTCACTGGCATTAACTAGCCATCCTGGACATAGCCTGGTAAACGGGACCCTTGCAACGCAAGTAGCGAGCTCCGATGCAAGTCCCCGTATTACCGTTTGCCTATTACCCAGCTCGGCTATAACATGTTTCTTCCTAGGCCGAGTCGGTCCCGTGGCCCCGGGTTGCCTCTCGAAGAAACCATCGCCCTTGTCGACAAGTTGTCCATGACCGTGTTAAGTTAATAAGGTATATTTTTAGGGTATCGTTGGGGCTTGTTATGTAATCGATTAATTTACTTGGTTGATTTGCAGACCAGAAATAATTCTATCTCTTTTCTAAACTCTCATCTTTTCTCTTCTAGAACATAGGACTTGTATTTTCTAAGTGAATCATTCAGATTAGATACCATTACCCGAGTTCTCATTTTGAAATAGAGGGTCGAGACGAAGGAGGTCAGCCACTCACCTTGAGTTTTGCTTGAGGCGAGAGACTTGTTGGCCACACTAGACGTCGCCTATGCGATTACCTTAAATCGCACAAGCAACTGATTAGAACACTGTATTATGCAAGAAGTTCAATAGGAAATGCGAGTTCAAAATCAAGCCATGAAAACCATCGAAAATATTCACGAAAACGTATTCAGAAAACCAAAGTCAAAACCAACGCAAGCGGCATAAAAAATAGTGCAACGGGAGGTCTCTTCCGACTCAGCCGCAGAGTCAATCCTTGAGGCGCAACCCACTGAATATGACTTGGTTCCGAAGAAGCCATTCCATAACGGGGAATGGATCTTAATTCAACCGTTCCCGTTCGACCGATTCGATCGATCCCGGCCTATCGGTTCTGACCGAATCGATGGCGACAGTGTTCCTTTCTCAGGCACCCCGTGGACGGAGAATGGAGCACGATGTAGGGACGGGGTACTACAACCTCTACTTGGAAAATATTTCTAGTGGCATTTTGCTTCATGAAGAGTGAGAAACTTGAAAACTACACATGGGCGTTGGAGAAACTGAAAATACTTTACACCGGTCATGCAGAGCCGTAAGTTTTTGTTACCGACAGAGAGTATGCCCTAAATATTATTATTCGTATTATTTTTTTCTCAAGCGGATACATTGCTATGCACTTGGCATGTCAATCGTAATATTCAAGCCCAATGTAAGTTGAAGGTTCAGAAGGAGGATAGTAAAATTAACATGCAAATTTTTGACAAATTCTATAATGACTGGAATTGTGTGTGGCGAGCCTCTACGATTGCCAGTTATGACGTCGCATGGTACTTATTCAAGCAAAAGTGAGAAGCTAGGGAGCCGGCATGCATTTCTTATATCAAAGATACATGGCTTGAACCGCACAAAGAACAATTCGTCTTAGCATGGACGAATGTGATGAAGCATTACGGCACGACAATTACCAACCGTGTCGAAGAAGCACACTCTGTATTGAAGAGACACCTAAAATCATCTCTCGACAACTTTGTCTCTGTTTGGCAAGCTATACATCTATCGGTAGACCGGACGGTGAATGAAATTAAGGCATCATTTGAGATGAGATTAAATATAGTCAAGCATGAGCATAGAAAGGAAGTACTGTTAGATGCTTTAATTCGTGTGGTATCTCATAAGGCGTTGGCATTACTATTTGATGAGATTGATAGGTTAAAGTTTGTCAGGTTTGATCCCGAGGTTTGCGGGTGTGTATATCGACATACACTGGACCTCCCTTGTGCATATCAGATTAATGAATATCGTCGTGAATCCATTCCTATTCCAGTAGATGTTGTCGATCAACGTTGGAGGCAGTTGTCTATGATGCCCGTGGTGAAGACGCACGATAATTTATTCTCTTTGCCACAAGTGAAACTTCTCCACGCAAGGTGGTGTGCCTCAGTAGGAGCGGAGCGGAAGTCCATTGAGCTTAAAATCCAAGAAATTGCATGTCCGGTGACTACTAGAATGCATGAGCCATCCGTTGTTTCCAATCCTAAAAGGCAGGCCTCAAACAAGATTGACTAGTTCACAGAAGAGAAGGCTGGAGTCGACTAAGAGAGATCTATCGTCCTTTGAGCATGTTGAACGAAGCTTACAGCAACCTCCGCGTGCACGGAAGGGCAAGCTTGTCGTTCGCCGAAAAATGGAGAAAATGGACCTTCCAAGAGAAAATATCGTTGCAAGCCAAACACTGAGTTTGTATATTGACAAATTTCAACCTGAGCTTCGCAGTTACATTTGGTCTATTGTCGATGTCCCCGGTGATGGCCATTGCGGATTCCATTATGCTTGGAAGACATCTTGGTTATAATGACAAAGACGGATGGAGACATGTGAGGCAGGAGCTGTACGAGGAGTTAGAGACTCGTCTTCCATTCTACTCCCGCATCCTAAGCGAAGGAATAGTTGCAAGTTTGTTGTTAAGTATCCCTTGCACCGACAGTATTATCGAAAAAGACCACTACGTGTCAGTCCCGTCTGCCTGCTATTTATTTGCTAATAGGTACACGATACCTGTTGTACTTATCTTGCCGGGTATTAGCAATATATTCTTTCCGATGTGCGCTCCTCCGGCGAACCACGGACATTCTAAGCTATGTACTATAGGTCAAATCGGGGATCACTTCGTCATACTAAAGATGATCGGTCATTCTCCATTCCTCTACCTTCAACAGTTTGGTACAAAAGAGCACCGGTCGAAGCCATCGCTTGGACCATACCTTTCGTTGATCAAATCAACCAATGTAAGAAGTTGTTGAAGTTTGAGGAGCCAAGAGACTTACCTGCTGACCACTACGACGTCAAAATCGACTGAGTATGGATATATTTACAGTTTGATATTTTGTATATGGAGGACCACTTTGTATACAGTAAAATATAAAGTCCACTAACCTATATGGAGCAAATGTTGTATATAGTAAATTTTGCGTATTAGACTTACCTATATAGAGTACCACTTTTGTATACAGTGAAATATGAAGTTCAGTATGTTATATGTGTTTACCTGTGTGATATCTGTGTTATGTGTTTACCTGTGTGCTATCTGTGTTTCATATGTTTACCTGTGTGCAAGTATGTATGACAAAATATACCAATTGGTTAAAGTATCAGACTATGTATCAGGACTGCCAGAGGGTGGCAGTCCTAATTATAAGTCTCTGTGAAGAGAGTTTCAAATAGAAACTCTCATCACAGAGAGTTATAAATAGGACTGCCAGCACCCTGGCAGTCCTAGTTTCGATTAGGACTGCCAGCACCCTGGCAGTCCTACACTTATATAGGACTCCCAGGGTGCTGGCAGTCCTAATTGAAACTCTCTGTGACAGAGAGTTACAAATAGGACTGTCAGCACCCTGGCAGTCCTACTGAAGTATAGGACTGCCAGGGTACTGGCAGTCCTATTTGAAACTCTCTGTGATGAGAGTTTTAAATACAAACTCTCATCACAAAGAGTTTCAATTAGGACTGCCACACCCATGGCAGTCCTACTTTAGTATAGGACTGCCAGGAGTGTGGCAGTCCTGATACTAACTCTTTGTGAGGAGAGTTTGTATTACAAACACTCCTCACATAGACTTTCAATTAGGTATCTATTTGCAAAAACAAAAGTATGAACTTTATTTCAACAAACTTTGTAAAGATTACAAGAATTCTGGGAAAGTACAACTGTAGGAATCCAATCTAGAAGACGATTGCTTTATCCCTTGGACGATGTGAACTTTGAAGACGGTAGCCTCTGGAGTTGAAGGCAAAAGCCTCGAAAGAATACAGCAGCACTTGGGCAAGAACTCTTGAACTCTCTGATACTTCTGAACTTTATCTCTGATCCCCTTGAATGAAGACTTGAAACTCTATTTATAGAGTTCTGGAAATAACTAACTTTTAGTTATTCTGAATGGCGCAAGTTGGATTGCGCAGGCACTAGATTGTGCAGCATCAGACTGCGTAAGCAGTTGTCTGGTCGTGGGCCAACTGTCTTGGACATATGGCATCATTTGATTGAAATGGGCATGATCGTGTGAAGACGGTTGCCACGTAACGAGCAATTGATGGCATGAATGCCACGTGTACTTTTGTCAGTTGTCATGATGAAGTACGCCACATAAATTGTGCTGACTTTAGATTGCGCTGAGATGGACCGCGCTGAGCTGGACTGCGCTGCAAACAGATTGTGCTGCATGTACAGCTGTCCTCGAGCGCTGTGCGGCACAATAAACGAATAGTCTCCTCATTCTTTGTGCTGTCAGTTGTCAGAAGATTTGATTGTGTCAGGTAATGATGACATGGCCACGTCAGCCTGCGCACTTGAAAGTGTGCACAGTCCAGTCTGTGCCATCTGGATGATGCGCAATCTGATGTCTGCGCAGTCCATTTGAAAGCTATTTTTCTTGATTTTTATGATTTTGTTGATGGGTGCAACTTGAATTTTTAGGACCTACAAGACCCCCTTCAAAGTTTTCGAAAGTTGAATTTATTCAAAATTTCGAAATACTTTGAATTTTGAATTTTAAATCAAGTTGCGCATATGTTGAGATGTCTGCGCAATCGGATGAATCAGCCCCTGCTTTTTTGGCGCAATCTGTGGCGGCTGTTTGTTCTTTGAAAAACTATAAATAGTTCCCTCGATCCTTCAAATTATTCTTTACTTGCTTTCATTGTGTTTGAGAGAGAGAAACCCCGAGCCTACTCCGACTTCAACCTTTCTTCTCCGTCGATCTCATGGCTCCCAAGCGTTCCTCCGCCGCCGCCAAGGGCAAGGCCCCCGCCGAGTCTTCGACTCGTGTTGTACCTCGTCCTTCCCGTCATGAAACTACGCACCCTACTTTGCGAGGTAAACGAACCGATCGAAAACTCTTTTTAGAGTTTTTTCGACTTTGCTGGATCTTAAAATCCATCTCTTTTTAGAGATGTGATCATACTGCGCCACCCTTTTTAGGGTTTTGGTTGCACGAACACATTATTCTTCATTTTTATGAAGAATATCTTCTCGCACAATCGGTTGAATTGCGCTGGCAAAAGTCAGCGCAATCGGCTGATTTGCGCAATCTTGTCAGCACAAAATGATGCTTGCACAAGCTTTGTCAGCGCAATCTGATGGTTGTGCAATCTGATGGTTGCGCAATCTAATATTTGCACAATCTGATGTTTGTGCAATCTGATGACAAAATTTTTGACTTTGACTTGTACTGAATTGTGATTTTTCTGTTTGATGCAGTTGATACCAGAGAAGATCCTGAATATGAAACATTTGTAGGAACTTTAGCTGTGCCAGATTTCAAAGAAGACTTATCTCATGTACTCTTCCCACAATATGCCCTTCCATCTTCTCGCCAGGCTATTTTGATAGCACAGGATAACGAGACTTTGCTGAGTCTGATAAATGGACAGCCTTTGCAATCTGCTGACGCTGTCACTCATAGGAAGCCTATGTTCCTCTTTGGCGACGCCATTGATAAAATTTCTCAACCAAGACCCCGAGTTGAGTCGAGAACTTTCCAATGGAAGAAGAAATTAATCAAGTTACCAGACCTAGCTAGATGCCTTCCTCTAGCAAAATATGCTCATGCGAGCCATCCTAGGAGGATGGAATGGGACATTACTCCCTTGCAACAGGCACGGACAGGAAAAATCTGTTTCAAGAAAGGTCTGAACAATAGGGACATGTTCTATAGTTCTTCAGAACGACACAGCACTTTATTGAGAGGGTTGAAGCCAGGTTGTATTCCCCCTGAGAACTCGTCTTTGTTGCTGCCGGTGAGGACACCGATTTTTGCCAACGAGTATGCCAAAGCGGAGGGTAGATATCCGGATCAAGACATCCGGTTGACAGGTCTGGTAAACCCAGACATCAAAAGATGGAGCTGCATAGCCAACTGGATACTGGTCCAGTTTGAAGATAAACTCAGAGAAATTCATCTGTATAACGCGGTACACGCTACTGTATACGGCTTCTTTCCAAATCATTATCTGTTTTTGGCTCTGGCAGAGAGGTACAACTACAGGACAGGGACGTTCATGACGCCCTGCAGAGAGATGGGCTTGGCTCTCTATGAGATGAAATATATCTCATATTTACCAATGGGTGATTTATCTTACGAGGAGTACGTCCCGACCAACGACGAGTTAGATAGACTTCGTCGAGAGAATTCAAAGATGGTGGAAGTCTTTGATGAGCTTCTGTGCCATTATAACATATGCTCTTTGTATTACCAAAGTGGCTCTTCTGGCACATGCTATTCATCCAAATGGTTGACTTATCTTTTTTTCAACCACATTATTAGAAAAAGACAAAAGATCATGACTCCTGCAACCCTGATTTCTTCCATCCCCTTAGCAACAGTGAAGTGCTAAAGCTGATGGAGGAGAATAAGAGGATGGATATCAAAGTTGATGATGAACACCAATATCCTCCTCTTAAGGCTGGAGAATTTGTGGAGAGCTTTATAAGAATGGGCTACAGGTCCATGTCTAAACAAGCCCAGCTGGCAGGATTTTTGACGTACTGGCTATGTCGATTCGTCGTGCCTGAGCAAGTGCTGTAGACCGCTTCCATCGCGGTGTTCTTTTTGCTGCTGTCCGGTTAGTCTTCGGCTACCGGATGGATTTACTATCATCGATGACCAGTAGGATCAATGCAGGTCTTCGTCTGTATGTTGATTCTATGATCAAGTGCAAAGGTGATAAGGGGAACTTCCCTAGACTGGAGTTATCTTACACCTACTTATTCGGATGGTTGCTCTTGCATCATCCATCATTGATGAACCCTGCCATGGGAACAGTTGGTGGCAGTTTTCTGCACAGATTCTCACAGAGTAGGTGGATATACACTAGTTTGAGGGACTGCAGACGAACTCTGAACCTCGGTAAAGGATGGAATTTTCTTTGCTCTCCTCCTCCAACTGGTTATGAGCATATGGCAGGAAATCTGATTGACCTTAGGAGGCAACCAATAGGTCGAGTATCTTTTGAATGGCTGAAGACAATCAGACCATCACATCTAGTATACAGATTTGAAGAGGAATGCTTCCTTGAACCATATCTGATCGACGGTGCCAGAGCATGGGCTTACTATAATGCTCAAGACACAAAGACTGTGTTCTCGATGCCAAACAAAACTGATGCTGGTCCAAGAATGCTGTATACTTATTCACAGTTTTATACAGCTGCAAATACATTTGCTGAAAACTATAGCCTCAGTTGATAGTTTTGCAACAGCAAATCGTCTGAAGAAAGGAGCGACTGATACATTAGCTGCCAATAACGATGAAGAACATGAGCCAGTGGACTGATCCATTGGAAGCTTCCAGGGAAGCCAATTTCCCTAAGGAAGTTAACCAACCTTTAAGAATTTCTCTAAAGGTTGTTAAATCTCCGGTTAATGAGAAGAAGAGAAGGAGAAGAGCCTTCTTCCCCAGCTGTGAAGAAGAAATTGATCTTGGAACATTCTTCAGAGAAAGTCACTACGAGATCACAATCTAGACAATTAGCCGAGTCCACTCGAGATGAAGTAGCTACACCGACCTCTATTCAGAAACAGGTCGAGGTAGTAAACATAGAGAGTCCTGAGAGGCCTCTACATAGAAAGAAGAAGCTAGCTCACAGAAGAAAGAAGAGAACAGTTTCTCCTCCAAGGCAAATTTTGTCTGCGGTAGTGATGAACGCTGCGGCTGGAATCACCATGCCATCTCCTACCCCTATTTCTGAGTCTGGGCATAAAACTCCTAGTCCAGAACGGAGGGAAGAGATCGAGCAGTGGGAAGAGAGAAATGAGGCCGTAGAGCCCAGAGAAAATATTACTGAGACAGAGCATGAAGCTTTACAATCCCCTTTACCGATGATGGATACTACTCAACCTCCTGCTACACCAGGAGCAATCCGCGAGGAAGAGGATCAGTTTGATGATCGAGGCTTTATATGACTGTGACTTTGGCTCACAGGATTACATTGATCAAACCGCTGCAACTGCCAGTGGGGAGGTACCGGAGAAAGATGACAATGAGGAGGGTTCATCATCTGAGGACATTGAGGATACACATGATCCTGAAGGAGATGATGAAGAGCATGTATCTCCTATGGCTGCTGATGACACCTTAGATCCTGAGAAGGATATTGAGGTGCAGATATCTCCTGAAGCTGCTGATGATACCTTGGATACTGAAAAGGATGTTGAGGTACAGGCATCTCCAGAAAAGATAGTAGATGAAGAAGCAGCCCTGGAGGAAACTCCTGCTGTTGATCTCCAAGCTATAGAATGAAATTAGCAATTTTCTTTTAATAGATTGACAGCTAACATCTTTATTCTTATTCCAACAGAACTTGGATCTTCTCCAGCTCCTCCAGTGTGCATAGGACATAGTGCTTGCAACGACAATTGCTAGTAGCAGTCGCCATTTATCCTGTGGCTTCGAAGCAGAAAGTAGTCAGGCAATAGTGTCTGAAGCTACTTCTTCTCAGCTAGAATCTGTTCCAACAAATGATAGGCCTGTTACCGGATCGAACCATGGTAAGACTGTTTTCACTTTTGATTCTCTTTGACAATAGCAAATGACAGGCAAAATGATAATATTTAATTTTGCAGAGGAACAACCAGGAGGAGCGACCAGCTCTACTCTAGCTCCTTTATTCAAAGAGCCTTCCGTCCAAATACGAGAAACTGAACGTCCTGCTGCCTCGTCATCAACAGGAGTTGCTGCAACTCTGGTGCTCTGGCGACCAATTAATTCGTCATCCAATCATTTACCAAATTCTTTTTCGATTCATTGGGGCCATTGATCAATAGGGTGATGGAAAAAGAGGATGCTAATTTTTACACAGTTAGAGGTCCAACCTCTTTCTTAGTTCATGCTATCCGCGAGCAAGGTGACGAGCCTCAGGCCACTTTTTTTGAACACATATTAAATGAGCTAGAGACTTCAATAAAGAACTACAAAGAGCTCAATAAGGGGGAGGTAGAACCCTTAGTTCAAGCGGAATTTGAACGGATGGCTCAGGAAGCTGCAGTTGAGAGAGTAAATTTCCAGATTCTCTTGGATGCTTTTGCTACTAAATCTGCTGAATACAATTCCAAGGTGGAATCGGTGACATCTACTGCTGAAAGAAAAGAGAGAAGAATTGTTGAACTGAGAGCGAAGATTGCCGTCTTCAAGAAGAACTGGAAGATGAGGTTACCGAGCATCAAACTGCAATCCAACAACTCGGTACTCTAACCCAAGAAAGAGACGAATATGTCGCAGCTCATAATGATAAAATCACTCGCAGAATGGTAACCATGCCAATTTTCAACGAGACATCTGGGATGGAAGAGGCCAGGAAGAGAGTGATGGATTCCCGCAAAGAGCGTCTGCAGACTCTGAAGCAACAGATTACCAGCTTGATGACACCACTAGTTTAATAGAAAGATTCCTTGTATCTTCTTATTTTTTTACAATATGTATGTCTTTGTAATGTCTTGAATTTTGATCAAATAAAAAGATATTTTGTTGTGGCTCTATTATTTATTGCATATCTTGTTCAGATACAAATAATAGAGATAGAAAATATATTCGGAGGTACAGGATATGATATATTTCTTGATTCTGGAAAATAACCATATTCAAGTATATATGCTCAGAGGTAATATGGACGTGGCAAATATAATTTATTGAATATTATTATTTCAATAGACAACTTAATCGAGAATGATAAGTTGCTGATGTGGATAAATGAACGAAATGAATCGTCAAAATGTGTGAACGAAATGAATCGTCAGGATGAACGGATGAACCGTCAAATGAGTGGAATGAACGAACGAATCGTCAGATTGATTGAATGAACGGGTGAACCGTCAGATAAATATGATGAATGAACGGGTAAACCGTCGAATAATTGTGGATGGCATGAACGGGTAAACCGTCAGATAGATATGTGAACGGATGAAATGGTGATGAAATGAACGGGTGATCCGTCAGATGAATTAAATGAACGGATGAACCGTCGGATGATGATGAACGGACGAACCGTCAGATGAATGTGTCGTTTCGTTGTTTTGAGAATCTCCGCCTATAAATAGAATAGAAATCTGGAAGGAATGATCATTTCCACTTTTCAACATAAAGATGTCGTCCGGAGATGCATCCAAGAAGGCTGAAATTGTTCCGAAGATTGAAGTGGATACTGAAGAACGTCCTACCAATCCAGTCTAGCCAAAGCAGGCAGAAGTAGGCGAAGGTTCGTCTGCACCCAAACCACCGCGGGATATCTTGGACTTTCTACTTGAACCAGGAAAGACTGAAGAGGAAGAGGCCATGAGGATGGCTGCTTGCAAGTTCCTGGTAGGCTCGAGCAAGGATGTTCTCAGTTCTTTTGCTGATTATGTCTTTGATAAGGACGGCAGTGGTCTGCGTCCCAATGTCGAGAAGGATGATAGTGACCTTTCTTGATATCATGTAACATCGTTTATGATGAAATAAAAATCAAACTTTATTTATGAACTGTCTGATTTTATTTATATAAAATCTCTGTTACATTTATACATAGTATTTCTTGAGGAATTTGCCATTGCTAGGCATCATTGCAACTCGACCATCTAACTCTGAAAGTTGATAAGCTCCGTTTGAAAAGACTTTGCTGACAATATAAGGCCCTTCCCACTTCGCATCGAACTTGCCTTTGCTCGAGTGAGTCATAGTCATAGGACGTCTTACTGTTAGAACAAGTTCTTCTTGCTGAAAGGCTCTGACTTTAACTTTGTGGTTGAAAGTCTTCGAGATGCGGGCTTGATATAACTCAATATGCTGTTGAGCTAATAGCCGCTTTTCATCGAGCGCTTCTAATTCTTGAAGTCGAAGAAGATCGTTGTTCTCTGTAGTGAGTTCATTAGCAATGGCAATCCTTAAAGAAGGAATTTGAAGTTCCAGAGGAAGAACTGCTTCACAACCGTATACCAGAGAGAAATGTGTAAAGCCTGTGGGATTGCGGACCGTAGTTCGATATGCCCAAAGACATTCACCAATCTTTTCACTCCAGTTTCGTTTGTTAGTAGATACAAACTTCTTGAGGAGCTTGATGATAGTTTTGTTGAAAGCTTCAGCTAAGCCATTAGCAGCAGGATTGTAGGCTGTAGAAGCGACGTTATCAATCCGATGATCATCGTAGAATCTCGTAAACTTCTGGCTGATGAATTATGGTCCGTTGTCATGGATGATTCTTCGAGGTACACCAAATCGATAGATGACATGGTGTTTGACAAAGTTAATGACACTGCTGGTCTTGACTTCAGCCAGAGGTATAGCTTCAGCCCATTTAGAGAAGTAGTCGATTATTGCCAATATGAACCGATGTTCTCTAGAAGAAGGAGGATTGATGGGACCTATGATGTCCATGTCCCAAGCTTCAAAAGGCCATGAAGCAGCTGTCGGATGCAAAAATTCTGAAGGTTGATGAATAAAATCTGCGTTGATTTGACAAGCTCGACATTTTCTTGCATATTTGATGGCATCAGAAACCATAGAGGGCCAATAGTAACCCATGCGTCGGATACGGTCTTGTAGCTTAGGACCAGGTTGATGTGCTCCGCAGACACCGTCGTGAGCTTCACGCTGTACTTGCTTTGCTTTATCACCAACAAGGCAGCGTAAAAGAAGACCGTCATAAGTCCGCCGATAGAGAGTTTTGGTGGTATAATTGTAGTAGAATCGTAGAGATCGCCGACGAATACTCGTAGCCTCTTTGGGATCTTCAGGGAGTCTGTCATGAACTACGAAGTCGATGAAGGGAGCTCTCCAATCTTCACTGATAACATTGGTTTCAGTAAGATTACTGAACTCAATATTATGATTGTTTCCGACGCAGAACAATTTCCGATTAGAGATGACCACCACCTGCTGTCTTTTGATAGGGATGGCTAAGACTGCTGCAAGATTAGCCAAAGCATCTGCCTCAGTATTGCAAGATCGGCGTATATATTCAATGAAGAAGGCTTTAAATGATGTAGCCATGTTGATTGCCGCTTCAAAGTAAGGCACTAGATCTTGATGACGAACTTCATAGGTCCCTCTAACCTGGTTAACAACCAGCTTGGAGTCGCCATAGACTTCAAGATATTCGACGTCTAGTTGTTTGGCTAACTGAAGGCCAATGAGTAGAGCATTGTACTCTGCCACGTTGTTGGAGCAAGGCTCATCTAAGGAGTATGCTCTTTGAATAGCTGACCCGTCCTGAGAAACAAGGACAACTCCAACTCCTGCAACAATGGCACCATTGGGTCCGATTCTGGAGGCTCCGTCAAAGAATAGACGCCAAGTAGAAAATTCTTCGGAGACCATATTAGATTCCAATGTCTCATCTGGAATTTCATCATAAACTTTGGACGTTTCTGGAACAGGATGAGCTGCTAAGAAATCCGCCAGTGCTTGACCTTTGACAGATTTTTGAGGAACATATACCATATCATATTGGGCTAGCAGAATGGCCCATGTAGCCAACCGAGAGTTGAGTGTGCTGGGCTTCTTCATGAGTACCCGAAGAGGATTAACTCGGGATATGACATGAATAGTTTGACCAATAATGTAATGCATTGTCTTTTGAACAGCAAACATAAGAGCTAGGCATTCTTTTTCGACCGGACTATAACTGTGTTCAGCACCAATCATAGTACGACTAAGATAGTAAATGGCTTGTTCATGACCTTCTTTATTCTTTTGGACAAGTAAAGCACCCAATGAATGGTCCATAGCACGGACATACATTAAGAATGGTATGCCTGAGATCGGTGGCACCAAGACTGGTGGATTTATGAGATACCGCTTGATGTTGTCAAATGCTCGTTGACATTCTTCAGTCCAAATGAAAGATACACCCTTCTTCATGAGTTGAGTGAATAGTTTACAGCATCCAGACAGATTCGAAATAAATCTCCTGATGTACGCAAGTCGACCTTGGAATCCTCATAGCTCTTTTAAGTTGCGTGGAGGACGCATCTCTTGAATGGCTTTGATCTTCTCGGGATCCACGTGTATACCCTTAGAGGTAATGACGAAGCCGAGAAATTTGCCACTAGAGACACCCAAGAATGACTTGGTGGGATTCATTTTGAGTTGATGTTGGCGCATGAGATTGAAGATAGTTCTCAAGTCTTGGATGTGATCTTCCTTTAGATGACTTTTGACAGCAATATCGTCGACGTAGCATTCGACATTCTTGCGCAGATGATCTCGAAAGATGGTACTCATTGCTCGTTGGTACGTTGTACCAGCGTTTTTGAGACCAAACGGCATCACAGTATAGCAGTAGACTCCACGAGGAGTGCGGAAAGAAGTATGCTTCTCATCTTCAAGATTCATCCGAATCTGATTGTATCCGGAGAATCTGTCCTTGAAAGATATTCTTTCGAACCCACAAGTGTTGTCGATCATGACGTCCATGATAGGGAGAGGAAATTCATCTTTTGGACATGCTGCATTAAGATCCCGGAAGTCGATGCAGCCTCAAACTTTATCGGTTTTCTTTAGAACTGGAAGAACATTAGCTACCCAATCATGATGTTGTTCTTCTCGAATAAAGCCATAAGCAATGAGCTTCTTGACTTCATCGTCGATTGTGTCCATCATTTCTGGCTTGAAATGCCGTTGTTGTTGTTTGACCTGTTTTGCATTCGGCAAGATGTTCAGTTTGTGAGTAGCAACTTTGGGATCTAGTCCTGGCATGTCTTCATAACTCCAAGCAAAGACATCAATGTATTCTTTAATCAGAAGAATTAATTCTTGCTTGTCTGCCTCTGGAAGGTTCTTGCTGATGAATATTGGATGAGGTGCCCCGCTCTCTCCTACATCAATTGGAACTAATTGATCTTCGGTAGGAGGTTCCCTTTGTTCGAATCGAAGTTCCCACTGGGTATCCATTCGTTGAGCCCAAGGATCTATTTCAGGATTTTCTTCAATATCCTCGTCATAGCCTTCTGGAAGTTCGACAGAGACCATGTTAGAAGATACAGTCAGCCGATGAACTTGACCGATACTGGTGTCAGAATCCTACGATCTGGAATCAGAAGAGTTAGAACGCTCCTCACTATCGAATTCAGAGCCTACTGGGGATAACACTGAAGGAGAAGCATATTCGAGACCTCTTTTGGTCCTGCTGTAGTACATCTCTGACTTCCCTTTCGGTACAGCCGTATGGATAGGAGTTTTTCTACCCTTACCATAGTTGAGGCCGCTCTTGAAGTCGTAACCCATCTTTCGAATAATGTCTTTTGATTGTTGACTGTAACGACGGAGTTGAAGATGTCCCGTGTCGTTAACTTTGCTATCATCCGTATAGCTGAATTGTTGTTCCGGTCTGTCACGACCCGCACCCTAGAGTTAGGGCACGAGAATGTAACAACGCCCAGCCTACGCCGCAGTGTCGGCGGTAGAACGCTGTCCTAGGTCTCAATGCATCTAACAGTATAAGACTAAACAGTTTATACTCCCCGAATGGGGGTGACATAGCAGAATGTAAACTCAATCATATCTAAGGTAGAGCATAAAGGAAAATAGATAAAACATGAAATCGAAAAGAGATACAACAGATAGAAGTCTAAGTGTCTAAGATAAAAACTAAGAATACATCTCAAAACCCAAATACAGTAATCCATAAATACAACTCAAGATGACTGAAAATAAACTATAAGCAAAAAATCCTAGCTATCTATGCAACCTCTACTGTCTCCTATAGGCTAGCAGGCAACCTCCAGGCTATCTGTAAAATTTATCAACAGGTCCAGTCAGGACAGGAGCGAGCACAATACATCTCATGCAGTTCATATCATGTCAGGAAATATAAAGCAGGCAATAGAATAAGATACATGAAACGCTGTAAGAAGATGTACATAAAAACAGAAGAGATATTTGATAACTGGAAATATATATATACATGATAAGTAAGAACTGTAAGTGACTAGTGATTTAGAGTACGAGATGGCATGTAATTGGCTTAGGTTGTACATGATGAACATGAAAAGTAACAGAGTGTACATGATGGGTAAATTATATGACCATTTATACTCACCCCTACCCACAATTAATACACAAGGATCTATTCAAGTTACGTTACGGACATGATGTTTTGGTTATACAAGAAACACATGAGGAAACATGAGCGTACATGAAAGAACATGAGAGTACATGAACGTACATGTAAGAACATGAGAGAACATGAGTGTACATGAATAACGCAGAAGCAAGGAATACATGATGTACATGAAACACATGTCATAAGGTATCCGATGCGCCCGCTAAGGTGGATAACATCCCAAGAAGAGATCCATATAGTACCAATCCGTGATGATAACGTGACAGCATCAAGTAAAAGTAATTTAGAGCGAGAATATAAATCGTGACAAGTATGAAACGATCAGAGAATGTACTCGCCTGATATCTGAATGTCCAAGGTAAAGATACTGTCCGATGAGAGGTGTCTGACTCCTAATTGGAACAGCACAAGTCACAACATGTCCAGAAGGGTAATATAAAGCACTACAATGCATTCTACATGAATCTAGGTCAAACTAGGCCAAAGTCAACCCTTGGTCAACTCTGGTCAACTGCACTAGTCAAACTAGGTCATGTCCTAACCCAGCAAGTCTTACTAGGCCTAACCAAGACTATCCTAGCAAGCACACATCAATACAAGGCTATACAAGCCAACATACACCCAATTTTATATAGCATACAATTATTCAATACTCAAATAGGCAAGAATTCACATTGGATATACACTAGGTAATCTATTACTTTAAACTATATATGTCTACACATATATACACATGCATATATTGGTATTCAACATTAGGTCTATAATCATGGCATTTCAAATGGTTATATAAACTTATATATTACAACACAATATGCTAACATATATATAATATACATACATAGCTAAGTTAACTGTATTCATAAATACTTATTTAAGAGGCTATGTGTGTGTATGTGAACATGGCAAAGGGGCAAGTGAGGGTTAAATGGGCATACATAGTGTATACATATCAAAGAGTGTCAAAGTGTAAGTGAACAAAGTGTCAAGTGTGATAGTGTCTACATAGTGTAAGGGGTACATGAGGTAATATAGGATTTGTGTTAACATAGAATATTACATCTCATTAACTTGTATATTGCATACATTACATCTATTATTATATTACATTCATGCTTGCATTCATTCATCATTCATTTATTCTCTTGCACTACTATATGCACCATACATTACATACTACGGAACCTACATATTCATTACAAGCCATACTTATACATGCTTACATTAGATAGGATACTTACACCTCATACATCATTTATTTAAACATTTACTCATGCTTGCATTCTCTATTTAATTACATAATGTATATACATTAACATGGGTTAAAATCAAATAGAACATTATATTACACACAAGGGTGCACAAAATGCATAAGCCGAATAGTAACTCCTACTAATAATCAATATTGTACCATCTCAGCATGAATTAAAATCTAGGATTAAAGTATGTTGTAGATCTATGTGTTAGCTTTCCGAAACTTCAAACGGATCGCGTTTTCGTTTTCGAAAACTCCCGGAATCGCGAAAACACCGAGAACGCGTTTGTCTTTTGTACAGCTGACACTCAAATAATTCTCCAGAAAGTTACAGAAAGAATTAGGCCTATTAATATATGTTTTTGGAAAGCTGACTTCAATACGCTTCTTTTAAAAAAATGGGAGATTAAACCGAGCTTTGAGCCAGAAGTTATGACATTTCTAAGTTAGGGCTGAAATTAAAAACGTGGATAAAAATTATGACGGATTTGGGTAGTTTGAGACAAAAGAACACAAGTATATAACATAATATATCAAGAACTCACTCTCTACACTAATATATATATATGAGACACTATAGAACACATCTCCAATACAAAAATATGAGATTAAACATGTAATAATTCATTCATACATAACAACAACACATAGTGTGTCCAAATTTGGGGTTTTCCCACATGGACACAACCACAACACAAAGGACACTCCTATGACCTCCAAATGGACACGAAATGGACACAAATGGAGATACAACCATGGGAGTCATTCCTATGGGTTCAAAATAGACCTATATGCATGAGGAAATGAAAAGGAGAAGGGATTTATACCTCCCAGTAGATCGAATCGAAGAAAAGCCTTCCCGGAGCGACACCGACACGTAGAGATTCCAAAAGGACACGAACGAGCTCCGAATCCTTCCAAACTTGGGTAGCTTCCTTCTTGGCTAGAATGTAGAAGGAAAGAAAAAGATTTGGTGGCGAAATGGAAGGATTTGGTGGAGAAATTGCTAGGGATTGCTCTCTAGGAATTTGGGGAAGAACAAGAGAGAGAGTGTGGATGAGAATAATGAAATGAACTTGAGCCTATCCTCTCCCAAAGTGGCTGGCCATATGGGGCTATTTGTCCTATTATGGTAAGGTCCAAAATGCCCCCACTAACCTATTCTATGAGTATTAGGAAAGGGCTAATTGGTTGGGGCTAAATTAGTCATTCTAAAGTCTCTAATCACACTAACCTTATCCATAATAATTAGTCTAACCTCTAACTAAAATATTTCTATCATGTGGACTAAAATTAATATCATGTGGGCCATGCCTAACTAGTGTGTGGGTCCCACTAGAGTCAAACCCGGGTCCCCGTTTCAAGTCGGATTGAGTTGAAATTCGAACCCGACTCAAAAAACCCCAAAACAATATCATAAATAATAAAATAATATCAAAATAATTCAAAGAGGTCGAATGCAAAAATATCCTTAGGCCAAAAATGATATTAAAATATCATAATCACATGGTTAGGCTCTAGGTCAAACAGTCTCTAGGATTTCACTAGCAAAACGTCAAAACCATAAGTCATTGATTTAAATAATTTTAAAATAATTTAAAATTACCAAAAATCATATCATGAATTAAATATCATTATTAAAATAATTATAAACACAAAATTTCAAAATTATCCTCATTTGGGAAACTGGGTGCTACAACTCTACCCACCTTAGAAAAATTTCGTCCTCGAAATTAAAATGTCCATACTCCCTCTAGGTCAAACCCCACAATCAAAGTCCCAGATTAAAACAAATCATGTGATCGAAAGGACGACATACAGGGTTATGGCATACGGTGGTAGTGAAAGTCTCATCTAGGTATACTAGTCATGCTAAACCAAAATGGTCATATGGTATCAAAACACACAAGTAATCTAGGGTGCTAAACTAGAAAAGATACAGAAATAACAATCATCAAGACTGTAAGGCAGTCTACCATCCTATATGAAAACTGGTACTTATCAAAATAAAATAAAGTTAACCACCATTTATCTAATAAGGGGTACTATTCAAGAAAATCAAAATCAAAAGTTAAAGAATGAAAGCCAATTGCATGGAAATCCAATCACAATATATTTATATATATAGCGTTAGAGAGGGAAAAGCTAGCATTATGTAATGTTATGTGGTTTGTGTGTGTATGGGTGTATGTAAAATATACATGAAATTGTATATGAGCTATCCTGTTACACTACTCATGGCATATGGGTTAACAACCTACAATACACAACCTATTTAATCATAACATGCATGGCTAACCATAAACATCTATAAGAGGTAGAGATTTAGTTATGTATATACATATATTATAACATGTATGCCTAAGCTCTATATATATCTATACAAGTATGTGATCATAACATAGAGAGGAAAGGTTAGGTTACATGACAGCGTATACTAAGTTAGGGTGTGTGTGTGTCCTTGTACAAGGTTATAGCTTAGTATTGAAAGGTTAAACCCAGTTTTAGTTCAGCATTTACATACAAAATCTGAAAATAAGCTAACATTTAAACCAGTGCAATATTAACATAATGCAATTTCAAAATTTAGGAGTTTGAAACATTACAACTAATCTCAATGCTCCCAATACATCCTAACATGATAGAAATGAAACCCTAATATACTATCAATACATTTATCTACGCATACAGTTCAATATTACATGTTAAATCTGAAATTGAACTAAACATGGAAATCAATGTAAAAATGTTAACATGTATTCAGTTTTCAGGATTTTGGAGAATTTGCACATCAAAACCAACTCAATGTTTATCACAACCTAACATGTAAGAATATGAAACCTAAATTTATATCCCTACAATAACAATGTACACAGCTCTAAATATTATATTTAAAACAATCAATTTGAACTAACATTTAAAATCCCGTATTAAGGGTTAATATGCACACAGTCTCAGATTTGACAAATTTAAACACAAAACTCAACCAAAAAAAAATTTTGAATTGAAACCCTACGTATAACATACATGTGCAGTGATATAAATAAAACTATTATCATGAAATTTTATATTTAAATTACGAGTTAAGCTAGGAAAAGCAGAGAATCGGAAATATTGGGGTTTTGAAAATTTAAACATTAACGACATATTAATATGTATTCAGATAGGTGAAAATCAAGTGTAGCATGCATAAGTGTCAGGAAAGTGTCCACTATATATATTCATATATATTCTCATGTCCCAATATAAAAATTAATTCTACGTTAAGGCTAACATTTAGATTTCTACCAAGATTGCAAAATAGGTGATTGACGAAATCAAGGCAGTTTTATTATTATTATTCAATACTAGAATAATAGCAAGAAGGAAATAACGATAAAAGCTGTTTGCTTATTTGCCTAAAAGAAGGAACCATTTTGAAACCAGAGCTAAATATCAAATCCAAGATAAAGTCTAGCAAAATCATCGATTCATTGTATTAAGAAGAAACTCATAGCAAGAAGTTACACAAGCTACTCCTAAGTTAAATAATTAGGAGCAAAACAAAGCAAAACAAATAATAATTCTTTTTGAAGGACTGCATCAAAGTAGAGAAAACATGCTTGAAAATATTTAAAGTACAATCTGATAATCATATGCGTTATGCGTCTATCCAAAATTATGGTACTCTAAATCCCCGTCATACTAGTAAGCAAGGCTACGATAATCACAGAGTCCTTGACTTATGCATATACCTCTAGAATCATGGTATTTAATATTTTCGCGATGCCGCTAGCTTGGCTGCAAAAACCTTAAATTCCCACACCCGAAAAATATAACCAAAGCCAGACTATATGTCCTCACCATGCTGGCTAATGTGACTATAGAAGACTAGATTCCATAACATAGATGACCTAGCCCATATAATTTCATCTTGTCAAAAAAAAATTAAATTAAATCAACAATGAATACCCATAAATCAAATCAAATTTATCAACGAACTTCAAAATTCAAAATGAACAAAAATCCATCAAAATATAACTCGGATGCAACAGCTATCATCAAGATTCAAAATTCGACAATCATTCATCAAAATCAATGAATACAACTCAAATTCAACCATAATCCATCAAAATCAATTTAACAACAGTAAGTAAAAATAAATCAAATCAAGGAAAAAAAGAGTTCTCAAATCGAAGTTAAAATAAGATTCTCAAGGGTCGTTCCGGGAATCTCTCAAGGGTTCCTAACTGTGATTGAGTACCTTCAAGATATATCATATTCCTACTGCAGGCTGTAGTGGTACTCAAGTTCGAATACCACTACATAAACTCGACCTGCATGGGCCACCACTAAAAACGTGTCACGACCCGCACCCTAGAGTTAGGGCACGAGAACGTAACAACGTCCAGCCTACGCCGCAGTGTCGGCGGTAGAACGCTGTCCTAGGTCTCAATGCATCTAACAGTATAAGACTAAACAGTTTATACTTCCCGAATGGGGATGACATAGCAGAATGTAAACTCAATCACATCTAAGGTAGAGCATAAAGGAAGATAGATAAAACATGAAATCGAAAAGAGATACAACGGATAGAAGTCTAAGTGTCTAAGATAAAAACTCAGAATACATCTCAAAACCCAAATACAGTAATCCATAAATACAACTCAAGATGACTGAAAATAAACTATAAGCAAAAATCCTAGCTATCTATGCAACCTCTACTGTCTCCTCTAGGCTAGTAGGCAACCTCCAGGCTATCTGTAAAATTTATCAACAGGTCCAGTCAGGACAGGAGCGAGCACAATATATCTCATGCAGTTCATATCATGTCAGGAAATATAAAGCAGGCAATAGAATAAGATACATGAAATGCTGTAAGAAGATGTACATAAAAATAGGAGAGATATTTGATAACTGAAAATATATATATACATGATAAGTAAGAACTGTAAGTGACTAGTGATTTAGAGTACGAGATGGCATGTAATTGGCTTAGGTTGTACATGATGAACATGAAAAGTAACAGAGTGTACATGATGGGTAAATTATATGACCATCTATACTCACCCCTACCCACAATCAATACACAAGGATCTATTCAAGTTACGTTACGGACATGATGTTTTGGTTATACAAGAAACACATGAGAAAACATGAGCGTACATGAAAGAACATGAGAGTACATGAACGTACATATAAGAACATGAGAGAACATGAGTGTACATGAATAACGCAGAAGCAAGGAATACATGATGTACATGAAACACATGTCATAAGGTATCCGATGCGCCCGCTAAGGGGGATAATATCCCAAGAAGAGATCCATATAGTACCAATCCGTGATGATAACGTGACAGCATCAAGTAAAAGTAATCTAGAGCGAGAATATAAATCGTGACAAGTATGAAACGATCAGAGAATGTACTCGCCTGATATCTGAATGTTTAAGGTAAAGATACTGTCCGAGGAGAGGTATCTGACTCCTAATTGGAACAGCACAAGTCACAACATGTCCAGAAGGGTAATATAAAGCACTACAATACATTCTACATGAATCTAGGTCAAACTAGGCCAAAGTCAACCCTTGGTCAACTCTGGTCAACTGCACTAGTCAAACTAGGTCAAACTAGGTTATGTCCTAACCCAGCAAGTCTTACTAGGCCTAACCAAGACTATCCTAGCAAGCACATATCAATACAAGGCTATACAAGCCAACATACACCCAATTTTATATAGCATGCAATTATTCAATACTCAAATAGGCAAGAATTCACATTGGATATACACTAGGTAATCTATTACTTTAAACTATATATGTCTACACATATATACACATGCATATATTGGTATTCAATATTAGGTCTATAATCATGGCATTTCAAATGGTTATATAAACTTATATATTACAACACAATATGCTAACATATATATAATATACATACATAGCTAAGTTAACTATATTCATAAATACTTATTTAAGAGGCTATATGTGTGTATGTGAACATGGCAAAGGGGCAAGTGAGGGTTAAATGGGCATACATAGTGTATACATATCAAAGAGTGTCAAAGTGTAAGTGAACAAAGTGTCAAGTGTGATAGTGTCTACATAGTGTAAGGGGTACATGAGGTAATATAGGATTTGTGTTAACATAGAACATTACATCTCATTAACTTGTATATTGCATACATTACATCTATTATTACATTACATTCATGCTTGCATTCATTCATCATTCATTTATTCTCTTGCACTACTATATGCACCATACATTACATACTACGGAACCTACATATTCATTATAAGCCATACTTATACATGCTTACATTAGATAGGATACTTACACCTCATACATCATTTATTTAAACATTTACTCATGCTTGCATTCTCTATTTAATTACATAATGTATATACATTAACATGGATTAAAATCAAATAGAACATTATATTACACACAAGGGTGCACAAAATGCATATGCCGAATAGTAACTCCTACTAATAATCAATACTGTACCATCTCAGCATGAATTAAAATCTAGGATTAAAGTATGTTATAGATCTATGTGTTAGCTTTCCGAAACTTCAAACGGATCGCGTTTTCGTTTCCGAAAACTCCCGGAATCGCGAAAACACCGAGAACGCATTTGTCTTTCGTACAGCTGACACTCAAATAATTCTCCAGAAAGTTACAGAAAGAATTAGGCCTACTAATATATATTTTTGGAAATCTAACTTCAATACGCTTCTTTTAAAAAAACGAGAGATTAAACCGAGCTTTGAGCCAGAAGTTATGACATTTCTAAGTTAGGACTGAAATTAAAAACGTGGATAAAAATCATGACGGATTTGGGTAGTTTGAGACAAAAGAACACAAGTATATAACATAATATATCAAGAACTCACTCTCTACACTAATATATATATATGAGACACTATAGAACACATCTCCAATACAAAAATATGAGATTAAATATGTAATAATTCATTCATACATAACAATAACACATAGTGTGTCCAAATTTGGGATTTTCCCACATGGACACAACCACAACACAAAGGACACTCCTATGACCTCCAAATGGACACGAAATGGACACAAATGGAGATACAACCATGGGGGTCATTCCTATGGGTTCAAAATAGACCTATATGCATGAGAAAATGAAAAGAAGAAGGGATTTATACCTCCCGGTAGATCGAATCGAAGAAAAGCCTTCCCGGAGCGACACCGACACGTAGAGATTCCAAAAGGACACGAACGAGCTCCGAATCCTCCCAAACTTGGGTAGCTTCCTCCTTGGCTAGAATGGAAAAGGAAAGAAAAAAATTTGGTGGCGAAATGGAAGGATTTGGTGGAGAAATTGCTAGGGATTGCTCTATAGGAATTTGGGGAAGAACAAGAGAGAGAGTGTGGATGAGAATAATGAAATGAACTTGAGCCTATCCTCTCCCAAAGTGGCTGGCCATATGGGGTTATTTGTCCTATTATGATAAGGTACAAAATGCCCCCACTAACCTATTCTATGAGTATTAGGAAAGGGCTAATTGGTTGGGGCTAAATTCGTCATTCTAAAGTCTCTAATCACACTAACCTTATCCATAATAATTAGTCTAACCTCTAACTAAAATATTTCTATCATATGGACTAAAATTAACATCATGTGGGCCATGCCTAACTAGTGTGTGGGTCCCACTAGAGTCAAACTACCCCCGGGTCCCCGTTTCAAGTCCGATTGAGTTGAAATTTGAACCCGACTCAAATAACCCCAAAACAATATCATAAATAATAAAATAATATCAAAATAATTCAAAGAGGTCAAATGCAAAAATATTCTTAGGCCAAAAATGACATTAAAATATCATAATTACATGGTTAGGCTCTAGGTCAAACAGTCTCTAGGGTTTCACTAGCAAAACGTCAAAACCACAAGTCATTGATTTAAATAATTTTAAAATGATTTAAAATCACCAAAAATCATATCATGAATTAAATATCATTATTAAAATAATTATAAACACAAAATTTCAAAATTATCCTCATTTGGGAAACTGGGTGCTACACGGTCCTTTACTAAAAAGTATTGGACTCTCGCCTTTCTTACGAGCGGGAACAATACGATATGAATCCTTTGGGTGTTCAAATGAAACTTCTGTTTGAAGAGATTGTACAACTCCCATTGTAAATGACTGAAAGCTATCTAACATGTCCAAATAACATTTAGCATGATAAATGACATCAGTATACTGGAAAGTAGATGCTTTTTTATTGATTTGTACATTTGTATTTACAGCAGGACCTTCAGCCTTAGCAGGCTTGGTCAGATTAATTACAAGAGGGGGAGAAGAAGAACGTGGAGGAGGATTAGCTTTGTTACGACGGAGGTCGATAACAAGCGGCTCAGAGGAGGTGAGCTTCATTTTCTTCTTGTTTTGAGATAGATTTATAACAAGTGGCTCAGAAGAAGTGAGCTGCTTTTTATCTTTGTTACACCGTAAGTCGATAACAAGTGGCTCAGAAGAGGTGAGCTCCCTTTGATCTTGATCATCAATTGATTGCTTCTGGACTGGCAAGTGGATAGCCAGTGGCTTGGAAGATTGAGGATGAGAAACACGTCCTTTGACAGGAATGATGAGGGTGTCATTAGGCACTGTTTCTTGCTCTTCTTCAGTATCCAGAGACAGGACAACCTTCATGAATTCGTCCTTATACATACGTGCATCATTACAGTATGCTTCGACACCTTTGAAAGGATAGAGATCAGCAACCTCCTTTTGCACCTCTCCATTGTTATCAACATATTTAAAACATTGATGGAGAGTCAAAGGGACAATATTATGCTCGTGCAGAAATGGTCTTCCCAGTAAAGCATTATAAGAACAACCATGATTGTCGATGATATAGAAGGTAACCTTTGTGCAAAGATTGCCTATTTGAAGTTTTAGACGAATATTGTCCAGAGGCTCACTCTTTCCTTGATTGAACCCAAGGATGGTGGTGATTGTACTGGAGAGACTATGCACTAGAATTTTCAGCGCATCCAAAATTGTCTTTGGCATAATGCTGAGAGCAGACCCTGGATCTATCAGAATACGATCGACTTTCATCGAGTCGACGTATCCTGTATAGTAGAGAGGACGATCGTGCCTGTTGTCTTCCATCAACATGTCATCTTGTGTGAAAGTTATGTTTGGAATTAACTCCAACACGCTATGACAATGAAGGCAAGAGACTGGCTCTGCTTTCGGCTTCTTCAGAAGGGCTAAACAGGTTTCAGCTTGCATGAGAGCCTCACTCAGTGTTTGCCGAGTTTCTTTAGAGAGGCGTAAGAGCTCGAAGATGGACAGCCGGGCCGGTGTATTGGCCAACTTAGCTAAGATATCAAAGTTGTAAGGCTTCTCAAGTCCGGAGGGAGATGACTTCTTCAACGGTTTGTCAAAGCGGACTTGCTGTTTGCCTTTGTCAGTGACCGTCGGCTTGGGAGGAATAGGTACTATAACATGTAAGGATGCAGAAGGGATGTCCTTAGTAGAAGTAGGCTACACTGAAGCAGGCTCAGAGGAAGAAGCAGGATTCTCTTGGGCTTCGGGGTAATCTTTTAGATAAGCTTTCCCTGATCTGGTGCCCAGCAGGATTTCTTCATCAACTATGGGGTCAAAAGACACCATATTGCAAATCTTTGTCTTGCCTTTGGAGCGGTCTTTCTTTTTGGAGGAAGAAGGAAGTTCAAACTCCGAAGCAAGCTCCGGATGAATCTACATAATCTTGCCATTGTCAAGAGACAAGGGGACGAGACCTTTACTTCGTGGAGGAGGGAGATTCTCAATCTCAAGAGTAGCTTTGAGAATAGAAATGACACCGTACTGCACCATCTGGGGCGGGAAGTCACCGAACTGAACTGATACCATGTTTGCAGTAACAGTCTTCTCGTCTTGTTGCAGATTGACAACACCAGCGTTGACCAGCTCCTGGATTTTGCCTTTGAGTACATAACATGCTCGAGTGGGATGTCCGATGAACCTGTGATAGACACAGTACTTGGGATTATCAGTCTTACCGACTTCATCGGGCTTCTTTGGATCTGGAAGTTGGATTTTATTGCTTTTGATTAAGCAATCAAAGATGCTAGCAGTGTCATTCTCATCAAAAGAATATTCTACTTTAGGACGAGGTTCTCTCGGTGGAGGTGCTGAAGGAGTGGAAGTGGACGTAGAAGGAGCTACGTTGACCGCAAGAGATTCTTTATTCATGTTCAAATTGATGTTCAAAGTTTCTTTTTCTTTGCGATTGTTCTGGCGATTGCCACCACCTGATGTTTGATGTTCATCCAGGTCGGGGTTAGACATATGTACCCCTAGCTGCTTGAATTTGTCGCCGCTAACTTCAGCTGCTTTAGCGTTGACAATGAAGGATGGACAATCTTGGAATTGAGTAGACCCCGTCCACATGCTGATGATAGGCAATAGATTTGCCTTGCAGGTGTCTATGGTGACGGCAGCCGGAGTTCCCGGAGGCATTTTCAAGGCTTTTTGGTGGAATCTTTCAATGAAACTCTCAGCAGTTTCATTGTACCTTTGTTTGATTTTATTGAGGGCTGACATAGTCATGTCATTGATCCCCTCATAAAATTGTTCTAAGAAAATTTGCTTTAAGCCAGAGAAGGAGGTGATACAACCATCGGGCAAGCTTCTATACCAATCGTATGCTACGCCGGCTAAATAGCCGACGAATACTCTGGTAAGAAGAGCGTCATTTGGTTGAAGTTGGACAGTCATAACCTCAAAGTGGTTAATGAACTGACTGGAAGAAGTGCTGCCATCAAACAGCGAGATGGTTGGGATCTTGTACTTTAGAGGAAACGGAACTTCCTTCCATTCAACTGGGTAAGGTTGCTTGATCCCCAATCTCTGCAAGTTGTCCTTCTCCTTGAAAGCTTCGAACTGAGTTCGAAGGAGCTTCACAGCTTCATTGGCATCTTTCACTGATGTAGAAGGAGCAGGCTGAACCACGGTGTTAGGAGGAGGAACAGCATGATAAGCACTACCCCCAGCACCTGACTGACTGGGTGTAGGTTGGACTTGTACAGGAGGGACTGGAAGAGATGCTACCTCCAGCCCTGCATTAACAGGCACCGACGATGCTATGATTTCAGGATTTGCAGAAGGTACGGTCGGTGGGACTGTATGCTGGGCCACAATGATGGAATGCATACTTGCGACCATTTCAGCCATTGTCTTTAGCTTGTCTTCTAATACAGCTATTCTCTGTTCTTGACTAGCTGAACTGGAAGCATCGGGATCTTCATTGACAACATAAGCTGTCACTTCTCTGGGTACAGTGGAAGATACTGTTTGTTCTGAGCTTTTACTGTATGCATCATAGTCGAAGAAAGAATCATCTCCTGAATGAGAAGGAAAGAGACGTTTGGAAGGATCTTGAAGATTCCTTTGACCGATTGTGTCTTGGCTTCGGGATCAGGTATGTTGGAATACTCCTTCAGAGGATTCTTGAAGTAAATCCAAATACCGTTGGCTTGGCTTACGAGGCTTGCCGTGCTTAGAGCACTTCCTACCCCCAGTGTCTCTGGAAATCATATTGACGGAAGCATACAAAACCTCGTCTTCATCTTCCGACATAGGTTCAGAGTTAGGAAAGTTCAGACGATCAAAGACAGATCATCTTGTTGTTTGACAACAACACTTGATGACCACTTTATGATTGCAATGGTGTCCAAGTGGTTGTACTGGGGATGTTGAGGTGTTGTCCCATTTTTGCTTGAGGTGTTCTCGGAGATCGGGAACAGCAACGGGACGAGCAAAAGTTCGAGGGATATGTTCTTTAATAACATTCGGAACATGGTTCCGATTCTTCAAATGTTTTGTCCCTTGAGTGTACAGGGAAGTGCTCATTTCATTGGCGTAGGTATCCGGATTCTTGATCCTGGAAGTTTGCTTCTGATGCTGATTGGTCTTCGGCATTGGCTGTTTACGTTTCACCGAAGTTGGCCTGTTGAGATAAGTTTTTAGGTTAGCAAACTCACCCCCAGGGGTTTTCGTCTGAGACACCAGCAATTTTCCCTGTCTTGAATGGGAGATCTTGAGGGTTGGGAGATCTTGGAACTCTGCTACCGGAGTAGGCAGAATACCTCTCTGATCAGTACACTTCCCTTTGGCAAGGAGAGAAGGAGAATCCTTGTGAGAAAGGGTCCTTGTACTGACTGGTGCTGGAGCACATTCAGATTGATCTTCAACGGTAAAAACCGAGGAAGACTGAGAAAAGACCAAAGGGCCTTTTCCTTCGTTTTGGAAAAAAGGGTTAGCTAAAGAGCGTTTCCCTCTGTTGTCTTCCAAGTCATGGGACAAGGAAGTTTGAGAAAAGACCAAAGGGCCTTTTCCTTTGTTCTGGAGAGGAGGAGGAATAACCAAAAGACTACACCCAGTAGATTGTGCAGGAGCAGCAGAGTGTTGGAGAGGAGCAGAGCTTTTCTCCTTGTTGTGAGAAGAGAAGAGATTAGCCAAAGGGCTGTCTCTCTTGGATTGCGCAGACACAGTTTGCGCATGGGTTGATGGCGCATTGGCAGAGTGCGCAGGAGGAGTTCTGGCCTGAACCACAGTGGTTTGCGCAGTAGGAGCCTTATTTCCAGAGTGTTTGAGTTGTACTCTGGTTGCTAGAATGGTAGATTGCGTAGCCAGAGTTGCAGCCAACTGCGCCAGTAGAACAGGAGTCTTATATTTTGACAGAGCAGCATATGATATAGGTTGTGCACTAGCCACAACAGACTGCGCATGAGTGGCAGAGACAGATTGTGCAACAGCAGAGACTTTAGACTGTGCAACAGTTTTGGTGGCAGAGACCTTAGACTGCGCAGCAGCTTAGGGACAGAATCAACAGACTACGCAGCAGTCTTTGGGACCCACACTGGGCGCACTTTGCTTGTGGCAGAAGTTGTTGTAGTGCGAGGAGTGGTCCTGGAGTTGATCATGGATTCATAGGCTGTCTGGTTGACCTTCACAACCAGCGTCTTCTGCGTCTTTCCGATAGACGCAACGTCACATTGAGTTGTCACTTCCTCGTCGGAGAAGAAAGTCATCCCCAGCAGATTCGTCATTTTGTTTGCAAAAACAAAAGTATGAACTTTATTTCAACAAACTTTGTAAAGATTACAAGAATTCTGGGAAAGTACAACTATAGGAATCCAATCTAGAAGACGATTGCTTTATCCCTTGGACGATGTGAACGTTGAAGACGGTAGCCTCTGAAGTTGAAGGCAAAAGCCTCGGAAGAATGCAGCAGCACTTGGGCAAGAACTCCTGAACTCTCTGATATTTCTAAACTTTATCTCCGATCCCCTTGAATGAAGACTTGAAACTCTATTTATAGAGTTCTGGAAATAACTAACTTTTAGTTATTCTGAATGGCGTAAGTTGGATTGCACAGGCACTGGATTACGCAGCATCAGACTGTGCAGGCAGTTGTTCGGTCGTGGGCTAACTGTCTTGGACACATGGCATCATTTGATTGAAATGCGCATGATCGTATGCAGACGGTTGCCACGTAACGAGCAATTGATGGCATGAATGCCATGTGTACTTTTGTCAGTTGTTATGATGAAGTGTGCCACATGAATTGTACTGACTTTGGATTGCGCTGAGATGGACCGCGCTAAGCTGGATTGCGCTGCAAACAGATTGCGCTGCAAGTACAGCTGTCCTCGAGCGCGGTGCGGCACAATAAACGAACAGTCTCCTCGTTCTTTGTGCTGTCAGTTGTCAGAAGATTTAATTGTGTCAGGTAATGATGACATGGCCACGTCAGCCTGCGCACTTGAAAGTGTGCGCAGTCCAGTTTGTGCCATCTGGATGATGCGCAATCTGATGTCTGCGCCGTCCATTTGAAAGCTATTTTTCTTGATTTTTATGATTTTGTTGATGGGTACAACTTGATTTTTTAGGACCTACAGTATCCAAAGAGAGTTTATAACAACAGATCCTTCAAAATATCCAACATAATATCCAAATTATGACAATCAGACAAAATAACAACATAAATAACAACATATCCAACAAAATATCCAACTACATATAAGTTTAACATATCCAACAACATATCCAACAAAATTTCCAACTACAAAATATCCAAAATATCCAACTACATATCAAGAACATCCAACTACATATTGTAATGATCGTGGTTCGTATTACGTATTTGGAATACGTATACGTATCTTGACTCGTATTTTATGTCTCCTGGCTTGGTCTATTTTGGGTTGGCTTGGTTCGGCTTGGGTTGCTTATTGGTTCATCATGAACCAAGGGGAGAACCCCTACCTACCACCACCATCACCATTTATTAACCCATTCCCTTATTCTCTCTCTTCATTTGCTTCTTCTTCTCCACCGTTACTTCTTCAACCACCAGGAAGGAGAGAGATAGAGCTTAGGCAAGTACAACTTGCTTCCTGATGGATCTCAAGTTTTATTGTTCCATTCTCTTCCTTACTTGATTCTAAGCCTCTTTAGAACTTGGCATTTTTGGATTTGATGGATGGATTCTTGTAGATCTAAGTTTGTAACTTTTCGGTTTTCTTGGTTTTGATCTCTAAAACTTTGTTATTTTCGAAAACTAATGGTTCTATGTTATAGAGAATTCAATTTCATGCAGTTTTGGCTTTTGTTTCGCTTGATTTCGACTTCGGATAAGGAAGTTATGGCCATGGCAAGTTATCGGAACTTTCATGGATGAACTTGATGTTTGGGGACGATGAACCCCATGCGCCCGGGAGGCCATGCGCTGTGAAGTCCCGGCAACGCATCCCTTAACTTCGAGCGTGTCATGCGCGTAGGTTCCTTACGCGCACGTACTGAAGACGCAACGTGAGTTTCCCATGCGCGGATGTGCAGGAAATGCGCGTAGGTTCCTTACGCGCACGTACTGAAGACGCAACGTGAGTTTCCCATGCGCGGATGTGCAGGAATTCCAACGCGCGGATGTGCAGGAATTCTTATGCACGGATGTGCAGGAATTCTCACGCGCGGATGTGCAGGAATTCCTACGCACGGATGTGCAGGAATTCCCACACGCGGATATGCAGGAATTCCCATGCACAGATGTGCAGGAATTTCCATGCGCAGATGTACAAGAATTCCCAGCGGATGTACAGGAATTCCCACGCACCGATGTGCAGGAATTCCATGTGCCGAAATTTCTTTAATTTACTGTTTTTGCATGTTTAAGTTGTTTTGTAGCTAGAATCTTAAAAAACTCAAAACATAAAAGTTGTAGATCTTTTCCTTGGCTTCAAGAATATGCCACTAGTTATTATGTAAGTTTCTCTCATTCATGATAAGGTAAGAATAGAACACGATAGTGGCCCGCTGTGGCGCACTCTTGACAAGTAAACTGAAATGATATATCTCGACATGTTGTTACGACAGCTAGCCTGACATGACAAGTATAAAAGACCTGGACATCGTGGGCGATTGTGTTTGTACAAATAAACTGGTACTGTCTTACAACATGTCTAGGATGGAGATTCCTGAGTACCACGGTCAGGGGTACCTACTGAAATTGACTAAGGCTAATTAACAAAAATAATTCAGTAGTCATGAAGAGATTTCCCAGCTACAGGCAATCCCGTTATCTGGGTGCACTAACGGACTTGTAGCCTACCGACGAGTAGGGCACATTTCTAGCACACAGTCAAGTGGTGCACTCTTCATAAACGGACATTCGACACGGATAACCTGGATGGTCTGTAGGGCTTGTGGCTGTTGGAATAATCTCATTGCATCTTGCTAGTAACTAGGCCTGTGATAACCCTAGTTAGTTAAAGTATCAAGCCGTACTCCTTGCTTGGCCGTGATTGATTGAATAAAGTCTAGCCCAGCTTCGACTTGTCCTGATCCTGTACAAGATTGGGACATGACATGATTGCTTATGCTTGCCTTCACAATAACAATTAGGGGACCAGTTCTGTTCAGGCGAAGGGTTACAACCCCGATCCTTGTTTCGTTTAAGGGTTATAACCTGGCTCCCGGAGCAGTTCTGTGTCTTCTCTTCGTTTATTATCTTATTGCACCCCATGCCATGCTTGTCATGTTTTACCTTACTTCAATAGCATGATTATCTATATTGGCCTTAACAATAAAGATCAGGGGACCAGTTCTGTTCAGGCGAAGGGTTACAACCCCGATCCTTGTTTGGTTTAAGGGTTGTAACCTGGCTCTTGGAGCAGTTCTGTGTCCTCTCTTCATTTATTATCTTGTTACCTTACCAATAGTATTTGAGACGGGTTTCTATTCAGGTGAAGGGCTGCAACCCCGGTCCTTGTTTGGTTTAAGGGTTGTGACCTGGCTACTTGAATATTTTCCTCGTACTCAGTTTACTGTTGTCATCTCTATTATTATCAGTTCTTTAATTATTGTCTTTAATATTCTATTGTGATTTGCTGGTTTTACTTTCTAAGTGAAGCCTCATTTGTGGCACTTGCTCTTTCTGGGGTCTAACCCAGCTGGTTTTGTATGGCCAGATATCGGAGCAGCACCAGAGGATCTACCTACCTTCCAGCCAGATGGTGACCACCAGGCGTAACCCTGGCAACGAGTGGATTTCTTTTTGTTCTCCCACTTTATTGTAAAATTATTCTTTTGAGACGTTTAGCCGATGAGCACTTGTTAGCTCGGTTGCACCTTTATTTACTGTCTGCCTACGGGCTGTAACATGATTGACAAATCCTAGGGTTGATCATGTATGACTAAACTCTTGCTAGTCCTGACATTTTGTAACGACTAGCTTCATGATCAGCTAAATATGTAATGTTTTGAGCGCCTTACTATTATATATTTTGTGGTCTTACATCTTGTAACATTTACTTACTTGCTTGTGATTGAGACAATAGGCTTGTTCTTGACCATAGGAGACTGATGGCTTGTAGTTAAACCCTTATGTATCTAGACAGCCGTGACCGTATAGCGAGGTGGGTTGCACTTCAATATACGTAGCTGGCTATGTACGCCCCCGCTCTCCAGTATTCTGGTTCTGGGGCGTGACATAGTTTAAGTGGTAGCCCATGCAGGTCTTGTAAATCAAGATATGTGAGGGTTACCGAATAGATGTCTCAATCAGTACTCGCCCTTGATCTCTACTCGTATCCTCTGAATCCCTGAAATCTTGACCTGATCACATGCATGTATCGTTGATCTGTCCTGGTCCTTTCTTATTGTTCCCTATGTCGTCTTCTTCAGCGGCATTGTTTCTGGACCTGCCGATCAGCAAGACGGAGCACCTCCTGTGGACCAGCAGCAACCTGGAGATCAGGCCCAGCATTTAGGAGTAGCCTCCTGAGTCGTGCCTACCGAAGGAGAGCCACCAATTCAGCCCATCCAGCCTGCTGAGCTCGATGATGGCACTTTGGTGGGTCTCATCAGGTCATTATTAGCCTCCCAAGACCGGCGAGGAGATGCCTTGCACCAGGCGGTAGCAGACGCTTTGACCAGAGGAGGTCATCAGGGTAACAGCGCGGCTAACAGCTTCAAGCGCTTGAACCCTCCCTTCTTCGACGGCAGTAAAGATGCTATCGCTGCTGATGCTTGGCTTCAGGACACAGAGGTGATTCTAGAAGCAGCCATGACTCCAGAAGACGAGAAGGTGGCGGTGGTGCGCCTGCAGTTGTTGGATCTTGCCCGCAGCTGGTGGGCGATGCAGGCCATTGGATTAGTGGCACCCATTGCTTGGGCAGTATTCAGAGAGAGATTCCAGACCAAGTATTTTGATGTTGTAGCTTGGTATGATCTACAGACGAGGTTCATCAATCTGAAGCAGATGGGCAGGACGGTCGACGGATATACGGCCGAGTTTTCGAGACTTAGTCGGTTTGCTCCCACCTTGGTGGCGACCGAGTTCGATAGAGCCCAGCGGTTCCAGCAGGGGCTTCATATGGCGATTCTATTAGCAGTAGAGCAGTTTGAGCATCAGACTTTTGATGCAGTATTGAGAGCAGCTCAGAGGCACGAGTATACCTCCCTGAGGATCGTGGATAGGACCGGAGGTCAGAACCGATCCCATAGCCAGATGAATCAGTCATCAACACCATCCCCGGCAGCCAGGGCTTTGACCATTGGAGCTCTGAGGCGGGCGGCCTCAGTAACGTCGGTTCAGCATTCAACCCCGACGCACCCTCAGAAGCAAAAGCAGTCTTCCGCAGTGGGATGTTCAAACTGCGGGAAGTCGGGGCATGTGGTATCAGAATATCGCAGAGCACAAGGTTTATGCTTGGTTTGTGGTGCCCCAGACCACAGGGTTGGGAACTGCCCGAACAGGGGGAGTTCATCATCAGCCTTCTCTAGTCCTTCAGTTAGAGGACCAGCACCAGTCCAGCAGCAGCTGCAGTACCCGTTCCTGAGGCCATTGCCATCGCAGGCCCAGGCATTCCAGCAGCAGAGACCGCAGCAGTATGCTCAGGCCCAAGCCCTGATCCAAAGTAGGCAGAGGAGTTTTCAGCAAAGGGGACCCGTACCCATAGGACATGGTCAAGTGCTAGCCTTGACCATGGGAGAGGAAGGAATTGCACCCGGTAAGGTGGTGGCAGGTACTATTCTCGTCAACATATTTCTAGCTTCAGTATTATTTGATTCTGGTGCCTCGTATTCATCTATGTCTGCACGATTCGCGACACTGATAGGATTGGAGCCCGAGTCATTATCAGTAAGGCTCAAAATACTTACTGGTAACGGACTTGTGGGAGTAGATAAGGTGTTTTCCTCATGTCAGATCGTAGTTAGCGGTAGAGAATTCCTCGCTAGATTGATAGAGTTCTCGATGGCCGATTATGATGTGATCTTAGGGATGGATTGGTTGAGGGACCAGTATGCTAGGATAGACTGCCATATCGACAGGGTTGTTTTTAGTATTCCAGGCGAGCCAGAGTTTTCCTTTACCCGATGCAAAGTTGAACCTTCTCCTCCAGTGTTGTGGATGGCAGTAGCAGCAGTGCAGTTACCTCGGATAGTCGAGGAGTTTCCAGATGTTTTCTCCGAAGAGCTTCCAGGGATGCCGCCAGAGCGGGAGATCGAGTTCACCATCGACTTGATTCCCGAAACAGCCCTCAGTGTCAGAGAGAGTCTACAAGATGGCGCCGTCAGAATTAGAGATATTGTACAAGATGATTGAAAAACTTAGAACCAAGGGATTCATTCATACAAGTGGATCACCTTGGGGAGCCCCGATGCTTCTTGTGAAAAAGAAGGATGGTACGTCCAAATTATGTGTAGATTATCGTACCTTGAACTCAGTGACAATCAAGAATAGATACCCTCTCCCGAGGATAGATGACTTATTTGATCAACTCCAGGGGACAGCAGTGTTCTCGAAGATCGACTTGCGATCAGGATACCATCAGATCAGAGTCAGAGAGCAGGACATCCCAAAGACAGCTTTCAGATCCTGATATGGGTATTGGGAGTTCCTTGTTATGTCCTTTGGAGCAACCAATGCGTTGGCCGTATTCATGGACCTCATGAATCGCATCTTCATGTATTATTTGGACCAGTTCGTAATTGTGTTCCTAGATGACATCCTGGTCTACAGCAAAAGTGAGACGGAGCATAAGCAGCATCTCAGAGTTGTTCTTCAGATTCTCAGAGAGCACCAGTTGTATGCCAAGTTCAGTAAATGAAAGTTCTGGCTCGATCGCATTTCGTACTTGGGTCATATCATCACCAGAGGAGGAGTAAAAGTGGATCCCCGGAAGATTGTGGCCATTGAGACATGGCCAGTGTCCAGCACGGTTGCAGAAGTTCGCAGTTTTCTTGGATTGGCCGGCTACTACCGGCGATTTATTTCGAACTTTGCTCGGATCTCAGCGTCATTGACCTAGTTGACCCACAAGGATGTACAGTTTGCTTGGACAGCAGAGTGTCAGGATTCTTTTGAGAAGTTGAAGCGAGGCTTGATGACGGCACCCATTCTCACGCTTCCAAATGGAACTGGAGGATTCTCAGTATATTGCGATGCTTCAGGCAGAGATTTAGGATGTGTTTTGATGCAGCATGGGAAGGTAATAGCATACGCGTCACGACAACTTTGTGATCATGAGAGGAATTACCCAACCCATGACCTGGAACTGGCAGCAGTAGTATTTTCACTTAAGTTGTGAAGGCACTACTTGTACGGAGATAAGGTGGAGATTTTCACCGACCACAAGAGCCTGAAGTATGTTTTTACCCAGAAGGATATTAACATGCGTCAGAGGAGATGGCTGGAGCTTCTTGTGGATTATGATGTCAACTTGCAGTATCACCCAGGGAAGGCCAATGTTGTTGTAGATACATTGAGCAGGAGAGTCGGAGTTTATTTCCTAACAGCGCAACCAGAGCTGTTAGCCGATCTTCAGAAGATGGGTATAGAAGTTGTTCTCTCTTCCAGTGTGGCGTTGATGGCCAGCATGCAAGTTCAGTACACTATAGTCAAGAGGATCCGGATGGCGTAGTCAGCAGATTCCAAGCTTCAGTGACTCAAAACAGAGTGTAAGGAAGGACGAAGACCAGAGTTATGCATTCATGAAGATGGTACACTTCGACATGGGAAGCATCTTTGTATACCCAGTGGAGATATCAGACAGAAGATCATGGCAGAAGCTCACAGTTCTCAATATTCCATCCATCCCGGCGGTACGAAGATGTACCGTGATATCCGTCAACACTTTTGGTGGAATGGTATGAAGAGGGAGATAGCCTGGTTTGTCTTTCGATGTTTGGTTTATCAACAAGTTAAAGCTGAACATCAGAGGCCAGCTGCACTTTTTCAGCCCTTGCCAATTCCAGAATGGAAGTGGGAGCATGTAACCATAGATTTCGTGACTGGATTACCTAGATCCCCAGCTGGTCGAGATGCTATTTGGGTTATAGTTGACCGACTCACGAAGGTGGCCCACTTTCTCCCGTTCAGAGTTGGTCAGTCGACGGCTCAGCTGGCAGAGATGTACCTCAGGCAGGTAGTCAGGATGCATGGAGTACCAGTCAGTATCACCTCGGACCGAGATTCAAGATTTATGTCGCACTTTTGGCGTAGCTTGCAAGAAAGTTTGGGAACTCACCTCTAGTTCAGCTCAGCTTATCACCCGCAGACAGATGGCCAGTCGGAACGCACGATCCAGACTCTTGAAGACATGTTGAGATCTTATACGCTCGACTTCGGTAGATCATAGAAAGATCACCTGCACCTGGTGGAGTTCTCGTACAACAATAGTTTCCAAGCTAGTATCCAGATGGCCCCGTTCGAGGCACTGTATGGCAGGAAGTGTAAATTCCCGCTAGCCTGGGATGATGTTGGATAGAGACAGATGCTCGGTCCGGAAATGACTGCTCAGACCGTCGAAGTGGTCAGGAGAGTCAGAGATCATCTTCGAGTTGCCCATGATCGCCAGCGTCATTGGGCCGATTCTCATCGACGCCCTCTTGAGTTTTCTGTTGGCGACCATGTATTTCTGAGGATTTCACCTAACCGTGGCGTCATTCGTTTCGGCGTACGGGGAAAGCTTAGTCCTAGGTATATAGGGTCGTTCGATATTCTGGAGTGAGTAGGTGATGTGTCACATTATCTCGCTCTTTCGCCGTCGCAAAGAGAGGTGCATGACGTGTTCCATGTATCCCAATTACGACGGTATATCCCGAACCCGAGCCACATCCTGGATCATTCAAAATTGGTTGTTGGTACCAACCTTTCGTATGAGGAGAGGCCCGTGTCTATATTGGATCGGAGAGAGAAGGTACTCAAGAACAAGACTATTAGTTTAGTCCGTGTTGCTTGGGGTCATCACTCTTTGGATGAGTCGACGTGGGAGCGTGAGGATGATATCCGATCACGATATTTCGACCTGTTTGACTCATAAGGTATAATGTCTTCCTTATGCCTTATGCTTTCAATTCCTTGCTTGAATAAATGACTGCATGATAGATTGCTTTTTATAGCTTACGATTAGTATAGCTTGTCCTTGCCGCTCTAGCCTCTTAATTATATTTCGAGGACGGAATTCTTTAAGGTGGGTAGAGTTGTAATGACCGTGGTTCGTATTACGTATTTGGAATATGTATACGTATCTTGACTCGTATTTTATGTCTCCTGGCTTGGTCTATTTCGGGTTGGCTTGGTTCGGCTTGGGTTGCTTATTGGTTCATCATGAACCAAGGGGAGAACCCCTACCTACCACCACCATCACCATTTATTAACCCATTCCCTCATTCTCTCTCTTCATTTACTTCTTCTTCTCCACCATTACTTCTTCAACCACTAGGAGAGAGAAAGAGAGAGAGCTTAGGCAAGTGCAACTTGCTTCATGATGGATCTCAAGTTTTATTGTTCCATTCTCTTCCTTACTTGATTCTAAGCCTCTTTAGAACTTGGCATTTTTAGATTTGATGGATGGATTCTTGTAGATCTAAGTTTGTAACTTTTCAGTTTTTTTGGTTTTGATCTCTAAAACTTGGTTATTTTCGAAAACCAATGGTTCTATATTGTAGAGAATTCAATTTCATGCAGTTTTGGCTTTTGTTTCGCTTGATTTCGACTTCGGATGAGGAAGTTATAGCCATGGCAAGTTTTCGAAACTTTTATGGCTGAACTTGCTGTTTGGGGACGATGACCCCTATGCACCCGGGAGGCCATGCGCCGGGAGGCCATGCGCTGTGAAGTCCCGGCAACGCATCCCTTAACTCCGAGCGTGTCATACGCGTAGGTTCCTTACGCGCATGTACTGAAGACGTAACGTGAGTTTCCCATGCGCGGATGTGCAGGAATTCCCACGCGCGGATGTGCAGGAATTCCCATGCACGGATGTGCAGGAATTCTCACGCACGGATGTGCAGGAATTCCTATGCACGGATGTGCATAAATTCCCACGTGCGGATGTACAGGAATTCCCATGCGCGGATGTGCAGGAATTCCCACGCACGGATGCGCAGGAATTCCCACGTACGGATGTGCAGGAATTCCCACGCATGGATGTGCAGGAATTTTCACGCGCGGATGTGCAGGAATTCCCATACACAGATGTGCAGGAATTCCCATGCACGGATGTGCAGGAATTCCCACGGGCGTATGTGCAGGAATTCCCATACGGGGATGTGCAGGAATTCCTACACGCGGATATGCAGGAATTCCCACGTACCGATGTGCAGGAATCCCATGCGCCGAAATTGCTCTAATTCACTGTTTTTGCCTGTTTAAGTTGTTTTGTAGCTAGAATCTTAAAAAAACTCAAAACATGAAAGTTGTAGATCTTTTTCTTGGCTTCAAGAATATGCCACTAGTTATTTTATGCAAGTTTCTCTCATTCATGATAAGGTAAGAGTAGAACACGATAGTGGCCCGCTGTGGCGCACTCTTGACAAGTAAACTGACATGATATATCTCGACATACTGTTACGACAGCTAGCCAGACATGACAAGTATGAAAGACCTGGACACCGTGGGCGATTGTGTTTGTACAAATAAACCGGTACTGTCTTGCATCATGTCTAGGATGGGGATCCCTCAGTACCACGGACAGGGGTACCTACTGAAATTGACTAAGGCTAATTAACCAGAATAATTCAGTAGTCATGAAGAGATTTCCCAGCTACAGGCAATCCCGTTATCTGGGCGCACTAACGGACTTGTAGCCTTACCGACGAGTAGGGCACATTTCCAGCACATAGTCAAGTGGTGCACTATTCATAAACGGACATTCGACCCAGATAACCTGGATGGTCTGCAGGGCTTGTGGCTGTTGGGATAATCTTATTGCATCTTGCTAGTAACTAGGCCTGTGATAACCCTAGTTAGTTAAAGTATCAAGCCATACTCCTTGCTTGGCCATGATTGATTGAATGAAGTCTAGCCCAGCTTCGACTTGTCCTGATCCTGTACAAGATTGGGACATGACATGATTGTTTATGCTTGTCTTAACAATAACAATCAGGGGACCAGTTCTGTTCAGGCGAAGGGTTACAACCCCGGTCCTTATTTGGTTTAAGGGTTGTAACCTGGCTCCCGGAGCAGTTATGTGTCTTCTCTTTGTTAATTGTCTTATTGTACCCCATGCCATGCTCGTCATATTTTACCTTACTTCAATAGCATAATTATCTATACTGGCCTTAACAATAAAGATCAGGGGACCAGTTCTGTTCAGGCGAAGGGTTACAACCCCGGTCCTTGTTTGGTTTAATGGTTGTAACCTGGCTTTCGGAGCAGTTCTGTGTCCTCTCTTCATTTATTGTCTTGTTACCTTACCAATAGTATTTGAGACGAGTTTCTATTCAGGTGAAGGGCTGTAACCCCGGTCCTTGTTTGGTTTAAGGGTTGTGACCTGGCTACTTGAATGGTTTTCTCGTACTTAGTTTAATGTTGTCATCTCTATTATTATCAGTTCTTTATTTATTGTCTTTAATATTCTATTGTGATTTGCTGGTTTTAGTTCCTAAGTGAAGCCTCCTTTGTGGCACTTGCTCTTTCTGGGGTCTGATCCAGCTGGTTTTGTATAGCCAAATATCGGAGCAGCACCAGAGGATCTACCTACCTTCCAGCCAGATGGTGATCACCAGGCGTAACCCTGGCAACGAGTGAGTTTTTTTTTGTTCTCCCACTTTATTGTAAAATTATTCTTTTGAGGCGTTTAGCCGACGAGCACTTGTTAGCTCGGTTGCACCTTTATTTACTGTCTGCCTACGGGCTGTAACATGATTGACAAATCCTAGGGTTGATCATGTATGACTAAACTCTTGCTAGTCCTGACATTTTGTAACGACTAGCTTCATGATCAGCTAAATATGTAATGTTTGGGACACCTTACTATTGTATATTTGGTGGTCATATATCTTGTAACATTTACTTACTTGCTTGTGATTGAGACAATAGGCTTGTTCTTGACCATAGAAGATTGATGGCTTGTAGTTAAATGTAGCACCCAGTTTCTCAAATGAGGGTAATTTTAAAATTTCGTGTTTATAATTATTTTAATAATGATATTTAATTCATGATATAATTTTTGGTGATTTTAAATCATTTTAAAATTATTTAAATCAATGACTTGTGGTTTTGACGTTTTGCTAGTGAAACCCTAGAGACTGTTTGACCTAGAGCCTAACCATGTGATTATGATATTTTATTGTCATTTTTGGCCTAAGGATATTTTTGCATTTGACCTCTTTGAATTATTTTGATATTATTTTATTATTTATGATATTGTTTTAGGGTTATTTGAGTCGGATTCGAATTTCAACTCAATCCGACTTGAAACGGGGACCCGGGGGTAGTTTGACTCTAGTGGGACCCACATACTAGTTAGGCATGGCCCACATAATATTAATTTTAGTCCACATGATAGAAATATTTTAGTTAGAGGTTAGACTAATTATTATGGATAAGGTTAGTGTGATTAGAGACTTTAGAATGACTAATTTAGCCCCAACCAATTAGCCCTTTCCTAATACTCATAGAATAGGTTAGTGGAGGCATTTTGGACCTTACCATAATAGGACAAATAGCGCCATATGGCCAGCCACTTTGGGAGAGGATAGGCTCAAGTTCATTTCATTATTCTCATCCACACTCTCTCTCTTGTTCTTCCCCAAATTCCTAGAGAGCAATCCCTAGCAATTTCTCCACCAAATCCTTCCATTTCGCCACCAAATCTTCTTCTTTTCTTCTCCATTCTAGCCAAGGAAGAAGCTACCCAAGTTTGGGAGGATTCGGAGCTCGTTCGTGTCCTTTTGGAATCTCAACGTGTCGGTGTCGCTCCTGGAAGGCTTTTATTCGATTCGATCTACCGGGAGGTATAAATCCCTTCTACTTTTCATTTTCTCATGCATATAGGTCTATTTTGAAACCATAGGAATGACCCCCATGGTTGTATCTCCATTTGTGTCCATTTCGTGTCTATTTGGAGGTCATAGGAGTGTCCTTTGTGTTGTGGTTGTGTCCATGTAGAAAAATCCCAAATTTAGACACACTATGTGTTGTTGTTATGTATGAATAAATTATTACATATTTAATCTCATATTTTTGTATTGGAGATGTGTTCTATAGTGTCTCATATATATTTTTTTAGTGTAGAGAGTGAGTTCTTGATATATTATGTTATATACTTGTGTTCTTTTGTCTCAAACTACCTAAATCCGTCATGATTTTTATCCACGTTTTTAATTTCAGCCCTAACTTAGAAATGTCATAACTTCTAGCTCAAAACTCGGCTTAATCTTTCGTTTTTTTAAAAGAAGCGTATTGAAGTTAGCTTTCTAAAAACATGTATTAATAGGCCTAATTCTTTCTGTAACTTTCTGGAGAATTATTTAAGTGTCAGCTGTACGAAAGACAAACGCGTTCTCGGTGTTTTCGCGATTCCGGGAGTTTTCGGAAACGAAAACGCGATCTGTTTGAAGTTTCGAAAAGCTAACACATAGATCTATAACATATTTTAATCCTAAATTTTAATTCATGCTGAGATGGTACAGTATTGATTATTAGTAGGAGTTACTATTCGACATATGTATTTTATGCACCCTTGTGTGTAATATAATGTTCTATTTGATTTTAACCCATGTTAATGTATATACATTATGTAATTAAATAGAGAATGAAAGCATGAGTAGATGGTTAAATAAATGATGTATGAGGTGTAAGTATCATATCTAATGTAAGCATGTATAAGTATGGCTTGTAATGAATATGTAGGTTTCATAGTATGTAATGTATGGTGCATATAGTGGTACAAGAGAATAAATGAATGATGAATGAATGCAAGCATGAATGTAATGTAATAATAGATGTAATGTATGCAATATACAAGTTAATGAGATGTAATGTTCTATGTTAACATAAATCCTATATTACCTCATGTACCCCCTTACACTATGTTGACACTATCACACTTGACACATTGTTCACTTACACTTTGACACTCTTTGATATATATACACTATGTATGCCCATTTAACCCTCACTTGCCCCTTTGCCATGTTCACATACACACACGTAGCCTCTTAAATAAGTAATTATGAATATAGTTAACTTAGCTATGTATGTATATTATATATATGTTAGCATATTGAGTTGTAATATATAAGTTTATATAACCATTTGAAATACCATGATTATAGACCTAATGTTGAATACCAATATATGCATGTGTATATATGTGTAGACATATATAGCTTAAAGTAATAGATTACCTAGTGTATATCCAATGTAAATTCTTGCCTATTTGAGTATTGAATAATTGCATGCTATATAGAGTTGGGTGTATGTTGGCTTGTATAGCCTTGTATTGATGTGTGCTTGCTAGGATAGTCTTGGTTAGGCCTAGTAAGACTTGCTGGGTTAGGACATGACCTAGTTTGACCTATTTTGACTAGTACAGTTGACCAGAGTTGACCAAGGGTTGACTTTGGCCTAGTTTGACCTAGATTCATGTAGAATGCATTGTAGTACTTTATATTACCCTTCTGGACATGTTGTGACTTGTGATGTTCTAATTAGGAGCCAGACACCTCTCCTCGGACAGTATCTTTACCTTGGACATTCAGATATCAGGCGAGTACATTTTCTGATCATTTTATATCCTGCTTAGAATTATATTCCTGCTTTAAATTACTTTACTTGATACTGTCACGTTGGTCACACAGATTGGTACTATATGGATCCTTTCTTGAGATGTTATCCTTTAGGAGCATCGGGTATTACATGTTCTGTGCGTTTCACTTACATTGTGTATCACTATGCTTCTTGGTTCATTGATCACTTGTGACATGTACCCTCATGATCACAGAGTCTCCTTGAATCACTCACTGTTGGGTAACCCCCAGAATCACCCATTTATGGGCATCCATGTATCACCCTGCGGGGCCATTGCATGGAATCATAACATAACCTGGCTGGATCCTTGTGTATTGATTGGGGGTACGGGGGAGTAGAATTGGACATGTGAATAATATCCAAGTAGTATCTTATCAGAATCTCTTCCATAGTGTCTTATCAGAATCTTCTATGCCATTTACATGTCTATATTGTACTCTGACTCACTAGCCACTGTTAGTTCTCTATGTATAGTAGATATTTCTATTACAGCTTTCTCTCTGTTTACATACTGTATTTCTTTCAGTACCTGTATCTTACTTTACTGCATGATTATATTTTCTAACCTGCTATGATCTGTTGAGATGTACTGTACTCGCTCCTGTCCTGACTGGACCTGTTGATAAATTTTACAGATAGCCTGGAGGTTGCCTGCTAGCCTAGAGGAGACAGTAGAGGTTGCATAGATAGCTAGGGTTTTTGTTTATAGTTTATTTTCAGTCATCTTGAGTTGTATTTTTGGATTACTGTATTTGGGTTTTGAGATGTATTCCGAGTTTGTATCTTAGACACTTAGATTTCTATCTGTTGTATCTCTTTCGATTTCATGTTTTATCTATCTTCCTTTATGCTCTACCTTAGATGTGATTGAGTTTACATTTTGCTATGTCACCCCCATTCGGGGAGTATAAACTGTTTAGTCTTATACTGTTAGATGCATTGAGACCTAGGACAGCGTTCTACCGCCGACACTGCGGCGTAGGCTGGGCGTTGTTACGTTCTCGTGTCCTAACTCTAGGGTGCGGGTCGTGACACGTTTTTAGTGGTGGTCCATGCAGGTCGAGTTTGTGTAGTGGTATTCGAACTAGAGTACCACTACAGCCTGCAGTAGGATTATGATATATTTTTGAAGATACTCAATCACAATTAGGATCCCTTGAGAGATTCCTGGGACGACCCTTGAGAATCTTGTTTAACTCCGATTTGAAAACTCTTTTCTTTTTTTTCCTTGATTTGATTTATCTTTACTTTCTGCTATTGAATTTGATTTTGATGGATTATTATTGAATTTGAGTTTGTATTTATTGATTTTTATGAAGATTGTTGAAATTTGAATCTTGATGTTACTATAGCATCCGAGTTTGTAGTTATATGATTTGAAGGATTTTGTTCATTTCTGAATTTTGATGTTCGTTGATAAATTTAATTTTTTTTTGGTATTCATTGTTGATTTAATTTAATTTTTGGCAAGATGAAATTATATGGGCTTGGTCATCTAAGTTATGAAAATCTTGTCTTTTATAGTCACATTAGCCAGCATGGTGAGGACATATAGTCTGATTTTGGATATATTTCTCGGGTGTGGAAATTTAAGGTTTTTGCAGCCAAGCTAGCGGCATCGCAAAAATGTTAAATACCATGATTCTAGAGGTATGTGCATAAGTCAAGGACTCTGTGATTATCGTAGCCTTGCTCACTAGTATGACGAGGATTTAGAGTACCATGATTTTGGATAGACGTATATGATTATCAGATTGTACCTTAAATATTTTCGAACATGTTTTTGCTACTTTTGTTTCAGTCATTCAAAAAAAAAGAGAAGGAATTATTGTTGTTTTGTATTGTTTTGTTTCTCATTGTTTACTTAGGATGTAGCTTTAGCTATTTTTATAAACCTTGTGTAACTTCTTACAAAAATTTATTTCTTTTTAATACAATAAACCAATGATTTTGCTAGGCCTTATTTTGGATTTGGTATTATAATTCTTATTTCAAAAAAAATGGGTCCCTCTTCTAAATAGATAAGCAGAACAGATTCTATTATCATTCTTTTTCTGCCAATATTTTTACTACCATCATTCCTTGTCTTATATACCTGTCCTGATTATATCAATTCCCTGTCTCGTATATAATCTGTCAGCTATACCTTAACAACTCTTGAATCTTCATATCATTTTGCCTGAGAAATGTTAAGAAAGTGACGTAAATTATGTAGCTCAGAGAAGACGTAACTGGTTATTTTATGATGATCTAAAGGAAATCAAATGTGGAGTGTTCCATATGAAAACTTGAGATAGAAATGTGGTAAAGGTCTCGAATAGAATAAAGAGATGTATACTGCCAATCTGGAAATAATTACATTTAGAGAAATTTTGGGGTTATGAGATAGTTTATAGGTGTATTCAAAATTAATGAGGATATCAGAGGTCAACCTAGTTTTGAGAACTTAGAAAATCTTGGTTATTGATTCTGGGAAAAACTTTTACTCTGAGGCTATGTAGAAGGTTAGTAATGGAAAAGAGAAGTTAATTGTGTTTAATAAGGATATTAAACAAGATGTTGCGAGAAAATGACTAGGGATAGAGAGAGCACAAAGTTATGGAAGTTTAGAGATTGTTGTGAAATATTTTTAGGAGAATAATATTCAAGGGTGTATGTCGAAAAAAATACGAAAGTTGATTTTATGATGAAAGATAAGTTTTGTAAGGCCTAGAGATTTAAATTAAATAATACGAGAAGAACAATTTGAACAAGTTCAAGGAATTCGTAAACGGGATTTAAAGGTTTTGGGTCAAATTTAAGACAAGGTGAAAGAACTTGGAAATTTAAATAAATAGTTAATGTTGATTCCTAAATGTGAGGGTTGTGCTTCAAGAGTGATGTTTGGAAATTGGAAATTGCCTACGGTAGTCATGGTAAGGGTTTAAGTAAAGGTTAAATTTTCATATGGAGACTGGTGAGGTAAGGATATGATTGGCAAGTTATGACCAGATGAACTTAAGAGTATCAGAAGCAGATGACTAACTCGATCTTTATTATTTTTGTGCATTAATTACCACCTCTTGAACTCCCACTTTCTAATTGAGATCCTTGACGTTCCTTATCGTGACTTTGATATTCGGAATGTAATACTAGCTGTTACCCTCCAACAAATCTTATATGCAAGACCTAGACGAGCTCACCTTCGTGTAGGTATATCATGTCCCACTAAAACCTGTCTTCTTGTACTCTATTTTCTTGATATGATTTTCTGGTCAACTGGCTAAACTATAACCTCTACCATTATGCTAAATTTCTTCTTATTTCAATTAGAAATCCAGCCTTGACTCAATTCTTTCGACCCGACATGTGATGGTGTTCTGCTTGTTTCCTTAGATGCTTAACCTTGTACCTTATCTGATTACTTGACCCGTTGGTTAAGAAACTTGGACTATGTAATTCCTTTCATCATTACCACCCTTATATCTTGTGCTGCTAAATTAGCCTTAGTTTTACAAGCTTATCTATTTTCGAGCTTGGTCATGACATATTTTATTGGGTGGCCACCCACTAATATATTGTCTAATCAGAACCGGTACATGATGGTCTGATCAACCTATTGCACTTTGGGTCGCTTTTTTTCATGTATCAATCTACGAGAATGGAGACATAGTTAAACTTGACCCTATAGTCTCATTCGCGACAGCCTTAACAATTCTCCTTGAAATCTTTTCATCGCCTATGAACCTCGTATTCGTACTCAGTCGAATTAAATTTAATCATGACCTGAACCTCCATCATTGGATGCTCGTGCTCATACTTTGATTTCATTGATTTCCCTTCTTGCCCAAATCTCGTTTTATCCCGAAATTGATCAACTTAGATCGTGTCAAGACAAAAATCTATTTGTGATTTGTTGTGCCTAAATTTTCAATTTTTACCATTTTATGGAATAGTAATCTTTTAATAATTTCTTAGTTGCTTGTTAATGACCAATTTTTATATAGGATGGTAGACAGCCCTATAACCTTGATGATTGTTGTTCCCTTACCTTCCCAATTAGGATACCCTAGATTGTTTGTGTGTTGATACCATAGTACTGTTTTGACCTAGAATGACCAGTGCACCTAGGTGAGACTTCCAACTGCTACGGTATGCCCTGACCTTGTATACTATTCCTTCAATTGCATGATTTAGATAAATTTTCTTAAGACCTTGATTGTTGGAAAATAGGGACGTCACCCCATTAGTATCTGTTGTAGATGTATATAGGTTAGTCCTTGATGTGGGGATGTGTGTCTATAAACATGTAGCTTTTAAGATTTATGAGAGATTATAGTATCGGCCTTGATATGATGTACTAGTCTTTTGGTGAGTATAAATGTGTTATGAGAGATAGGGGCCTATATGTCTTAGTAATGCATCGTTCCTATGGTAATAGAATGTATTAATAGATGGTTAATAGGAAGATAATAGTTTGAGCATACCTATAGCCTATGATCAGTTCCTTTTCATCCTTAGTTAAGACCACTTTAAAATAGGTCCAGTCCCTTGGATATAGGTTCCAGTCCATATTCTATTGAAGTTTCATTACCGCCGTACATCAGAGCAGTATTGGAGGTATTCCTAGATTGACACTTTTTAGATGTCCGTTTATTATTCAAGTGTTAGAAAGTGTTACCTTAGATATTGGGTAGGTTAGAGGCTCTAGAAGGAGTACTATCGATCTTAAATTTCGAGGACGAAATTTTTCTAAGGTGGGTAGAGTTGTAGCACCCAGTTTCTCAAATGAGGGTAATTTTGAAATTTTGTGTTTATAATTATTTTAATAATGATATTTAATTCATGATATGATTTTTGGTGATTTTAAATCATTTTAAAATTATTTAAAGCAATGACCTGTGGTTTTGACGTTTTGCTAGTGAAACCCTAGAGACTGTTTGACCTAGAGCCTAACCATGTGATTATGATATTTTAATATCATTTTTGGCCTAAGGATATTTTTTGTATTTGACCTATTTGAATTATTTTGATATTATTTTATTATTTATGATATTATTTTGTGGTTATTTGAGTCGGGTTCGAATTTCAACTCAATCCGACTTGAAACGGGGACCCGGGGGTAGTTTGACTCTAGTGGGACCCACATACTAGTTAGGCATGGCCCACATGATATTAATTTTAGTCCACATAATAGAAATATTTTAGTTAGAGGTTAGACTAATTATTATGGATAAGGTTAGTGTGATTAGAGACTTTAGAATGACTAATTTAGCCCCAACCAATTAGCCCTTTCCTAATACTCATAGAATAGGTTAGTGGGGGACGTCCAGCCTACGCCGCAGTGTCGGCGGTAGAATGCTGTATAGTTCGTCTATAACATCTAACATCTAACAACAACATGATATAAACATATCATCTCCGCACGGAGGTATAATATAACATCTCAACTCTATATCTCAATCACAAGTCTAGGAAAGATAGAGCACGATATGGAATCAGATAAAAGAAAGGAACTGAATATAAATAGAGTTATCACACCACACAAGTAGATGTCCAACACAAATAAATACAAGTCCTGAAATATAACTAGATCTCAACTAACAATCGGAATAATCCGATACAAACTGAAAGCTGTAAATACTAGACTAGACTAGGCTAGGCACCCTCTACTGAGCTAGATGCTCCTCGGGCTCCTGAAGGTAACCCTCTACTGAGCTAAATGCTCCTCGGGCTCCTGAAGGTCACCCTCTTGTGCCCCATAGAAGGTAAGACAGTCATCATCATCATCTGTAATATTTTCAACAGGTCCAGTCAGGACAGGAGCGAGCACAATACATCTCACGCAGTTCATAACATGTTAGGAAATATAAGCGTGCAAAAGAGTAAGATACATGAACTGTAAGAAGATGTATATGAAAACAAGAAAGAATTTATAACTGAAATAGATATAGGATAAGTAAAACTGCAATACTAGTGATTTAGAGCACGATATGGTTATGTAAACGGCTTAGGTTGCACAATAACAATAGGTCAAATCCATCATAACGTGAGTGTACAATGGAAGCGCACAATAGTTGTACAATGGGATTTGATTACATAACCATTCCTACTCACCCTCCCCAATCAATACACAAGGATCCAATCCAGTTACGCTACCTTGTACAATAGTCTCCATGAATCTCATGTGATAATGAGAGTACAATATGCACAATGAGTATACATGAATGGGGGTGTACAATAAATACAATATGTAAGTGAAACGCACATAACAATATGTATCTGTTGAACACAATAGAGATAGCATCGCAAAAGAAGATCCATATAGTACTAATCCGTGATAAGAATCGTGCCAGTGTCGAGTAAATTAATCTAAAGCAAGAATATAAATCCAGACAAGTATGAAACGATCAGAGAATGTACTCGCCTGTCACCCTGAATGACTGATATGAATGGATGTCCGAACTGGTTTCACAGAGTCCTATTTAGAGTAAAACAGGTTAAGATGTGTTCTGAAATAAGCTAATTGAAGTGTATGATGCAATCTATATGATTTCTAAGTCAATCTAGACCAAAGTCAACTCTAAGTCAAACATGGTCAACTGGCTAGGTCAAACTAGGTAAACAAGTCAATTGGTCAAACTAGGAGTCCAACTTGGTTATACAGACACACACCAAGCCAAACTAAGTCACACTAGGTCAAAGTCGACTCTTGGTCAACATCGAGTCAAGGTTATCTAGGGTTAGTCAATACAAGTCTAAGGGTCCAAGGGTTCAAAAAGCCTATTGTCAACTATAGGGTTAATCCTTACATTAGGCCTATAACCCGTATCACAAAATATAACCTATAAATACAAATATGTATAAATACACTCCTTATCTATCTTAGGAAGTCTATTACCTTAGATAATCTAGGTAATTCCCATTTTGTACTCATCTATATATATATATATATATATATATATATATATATATATATATATATATATAATATATATATATATATATATATATATATATATATATATATATATATATATATATATATATATATATATCACTATACTATATGAGGGTAACCCTCAACCTAATCCATAACTTAAACTAACACTCACACACTAGTCATACTCATAAGGAAATCAACCCAAGGCCTAAAGCCAATTGGTCAAGTGGCTATGTGCCACTTGTTGCTAGCCCATTGCTAAAGCCCATGCCATACATCCTAAGCCAAGGAAGAACAAGTGGCTTAATGCCACTGTTACTATGGCTGCTACTAGGCAGTGTGCACTCATGTGCCACTGCCCTTGCTACTGCTGCTGTTGCCTGCTGCAACATATCCTGCCTGGCCAAGCCATGCCAAGGCAAGGCAGCACACTGCTTGCTACTACTCAACCTTCATTTCTCTATTTTCTCTGAAGCAACTCGCCCTATAATTCCTAAACCTCTCCAACTCCATAACTCAGTCCTCTTAAAACCTGAGAATAAGTCTCAAATTTTTCAACATACCAAAACCCCATTCTAATCTTAGTTTCCAGTTCAAAAAGATTGGAACCTAAATCTCAGGTTTCCAACTAATTCTCAGATTTATGTGTTATCACATTCTCAGTTTTCTTCATTAACATTATTTCAGTTTTGAATTAAAATCCCAGTTTCAGTTCTCCTCTTCTTGTATACTCATATCTATACGTATATACATATAGACATACATATATATAATACATACAAACATATATACATACATATATATTTACAGGAATCCTCACTGAACTATAACTGAAATGAAATCTGGAAATCCAATTTCAAAACCAAAACTTGAACTCAAATCTAAACCATACATGAAAACTCAATTGGGAACTTATCAAAACTCCCCCAGGGTGATGTATTAACTTATTTGAATTTGAATTAAACCTTGGGAATATTGAAACAGTAAACAACATCAGAGTATCAGTAAATTCCATATTCAAACAAAGTAACAGTTTCAGAAATTTACACTTCGACCCAAAATTAAATTCTAAAACCTAGTGAAACACAAAAACAGGTGTATAGGAAAGTCCCACACATGTAGTCGTGTCATGGGGGTGGTGTCTCGTGTCCACAAAATGGACACGAACGTGCCCAAGACAGAAAAATGTATGTATCAGTGAACAGCCCAGTAAATCCTCGTGCACGCGTGCAAGTCGAGCTAGGACACGACACACGCAACCTTGGGTCTCGTGCACGTGTCAGTAGCTAGGGTAGGTCTAGGGCTTCGTGAACACGTGTCTGTATCGTGTCTACGTGGTCGCGTGTCCACGCGCGAAAGGCGTATCAGTGTCGCATTCCGCAGCGCGTGTGTGTGTGTGTGCGACCCGTGCACATCGAATATCTCCCAAAATACTCAATAATATTTCCTAAATTTTGTGTGCCTAATGACAGTCATTGCCCCCTCATGTACACAAATTTTCGTGTCACAAGAGTCGGTGTCGTGTCCGCTAGGAGTGTCGAGCAGCAGGGCAGCCGCACGAGCCCCGTGTGGTGTCTCGTACTAGCGTGTCCGAGCCCAAAAACTGTGTCCAAACTCATCTAAAATCGACTCAGTCGATTACAAATCAATTCCCCACCTAGTAGGCTACCCAAATATGAAATTTGTTTTGAAATTGGTTATAATTTAATCCATTTAGACATTTCACCAAACACGTAAATTAAAACACCGATACGTGTCCGATACGGGTATCGAACGGACACGAAATCCTACCAAACTTGGGCTACACCTAGGGGAACCCTAAATGAATGCATCCATGGGAAGAAAACTAGAATTTAATAGGTTTTGTAGGGTTTTACCTATTGAGGGTGAAACCTCAATTTCAAGTCTTTTGAATGAGGGCTTCCTTCGATCTTGCGACGATCCCGAGCCTCCGAATCCTTGCTAGCTACCCACAAATGGTACCCTCTACTGTAGGGGAGTCCAATGCAAAAGACTAGGCTCAATTTGGACTTGATTTGGATATTTGGGGAGGAGTTGAGGAAGAACACTAAAAGAGGCAATTCAAATGATTAAAAATAATGCTAATGATTAATGGGTTGTATTTATAGGGGGGGATGTGTGATGGCTGCCATTAGGTTAGGGTTAGGGTTTAGGATGAGTGGTCAAGGCTTCCCCAACAATTTCTAGCCAATCTAAAGGCTCACAATTAAAGTAACCCTTCTTAACCTTTAGCCTAAAATATCCTATTAACAAATATCTAGATATTAACCTAAATGATTACTTAGTTGAAACCATCTAACTTAGCCTCTATGGTCATGACTATTATCTAGATTAGGCTCAACTTCTAGGTCAAGCCCTAACTAATAGCTTAGCACAATATTTAATTAATACAATTTACAATTTCACAAAATTGCCAAAATGACCAAAATACCCCTAGGCTAAAAAGTTATAATTAGCCATCCTAATCACATGACTAGGCTCCCTTGGTCATGGTTAGTCTCTGGGCTCAGCAAACTCTAGGGTTACACTAGTCAATCACCAAAATCGCAAGTCGTGATTTTAAATAGTTTAAAATTAACTAAAAATTACCAAAAATCATAACATGGTTTAAATATCATTATTAAATGATTATAATTATAAAATTTCAAATTTACCCTTATTTTAGAAACTGGGTGCTACAAGTCTACCCTCCTTAGAAGAATTTCGTCCTCGAAATTAAGATGGTCGTACTCCTTCTAGGTCAAACACCCCCAATAATCACAGTCTCAATATACAGTCCGATAATCATATGCGTCTGTCCAAAATCATGATACTCGGAATCTTCGTCATGTTAGTGAGCAAGGCTACGATATTCACAGAGTCCTTGACTATGGTACATACCTCTAGAATCATGGTATTTAAAATTTTCGCATTGCCGCATGCTTGGCCGCGAAAACCTTAAATTCCCACACCCGAGAAGTACGTCCAAAATCTGACTATGTGTCCTCACTATGCCAGCTATCATGACTATAGAAGACTCTAGGTCCCATAATCGAGACGACCTAGCCCATACGACTTATCTCAGAAGAAAATAAATCACAATAAACTATCCGAACAGAATTTATCAACTACCAGGCACGGATAGAATCGAATTTCAAGACAGTTATAAGGGGGCAAATGCGGAAATAGAATCGAAAAGATTTGAACCTGCAATCAGCTCTCCCTCTGCCTGTGTATCCTCGACTGCCATGGCGAAAGCTCGCCCCTGCTGGCCTCCCTTGGCCTGTTGCTGATGCTGGGCAAACCTCTGCTGCTGAGTCTGCAACGGTGATCCCGTCTGCTGCCCTGTCGGAGCTCTAGCTCCTGCTACTGCCTAGTCACTGGTGCCTTATTCCTGGGACAATCCCTACACTAGGTGCTCTGCTGAACCACAAAGTAAACACAGTCCCTGCCTCTTCCTGCAGTCGCTCCATCGGTGACCTTGCCTCTTGCAGAAGTCACATGTAGGGTGCTGTTGCTGCCTGGTTGCCTGCTGATGAAGTACATGTCCCTGGCCCTGAAACGGCTGCTGAACTGGCCTCTGCTGGATGTGAGGGCGCTTGGCTGGCCCTGTACTAGAACTAGCCCCTAAGGTATCACTGCCCCTCTTCGGCTTGAGGTCGAAGTCCTCCTCTGCAATCTGCGCGTCCATCAATATCTGATCGAACGTCGCGTCACGGCGACCTGAGGTGCAGGTGCGTACTGCATGAATAAGTCCCCTACGGAACTTACGAGCCTTCTGCCCCTTATCCTGGATCAGATCGGGAGCGAACCTGCTAAGGCAGAAAAATTCTGCTGCATACTCATCCACCGACGAGTTCCCCTGTACTAGACCCACAAACTGGCCCTCCAACGCTGTAAGAGCCACGTCGGGGAAGAACTTCTCTTTGAAGAGCCGCCTGAAGTTCTCCCATGATATACCCTTTACTGACACCTGAGGGTCTGTCCGGAACCATGTCAAAGCGATGTCAAAGAACTGGTTGGCCGCAGATGTCACCCAAAGTTCCTTCGGAACCTCTGCTAACTCTAGGCTCCTCTGGACGTCCTCCAACCAGTCGTCAGCATACAGGATACCCTCGGTACCCTTGAAGTCCCTCGGATTCATCTTCCTGAAATCCAGACAAGTACCAGGCCTCCTCTGACTCTGCTGCTGCTGAACTGGGGTACCCCGATCTGTACCCGGGACAACCCTCTCAACTGCTGTCATCGCCAGCTGGTGGGAGTTCTCCATACTCTGTCGTAGAACCTCTGTCTGACGGTGGGATGCGTCAGCCTGATGCTGCTGTGCCTCTGCCTGGGCCCTCTGAGTCTGCATCATCTGCAGTACAAGGGCCATCATCTGCTGCGTATCTGTCGGTAGCGGAGGTGGCGATAGAAAAGTCTCGGGAGTAACTATGGATGGTCCCGCTGTTGGAGGTGGAAGACCTCCTGGAACAGTCGCTGCTACTCCTGCCTGAAGGGCAGGAACTGTGGTGGCAGCTCCCTCAGCTGCTACTCCCGTAGCCGGAGGTGGAAGACCTCCTGGATCTGACCTCTCTGGAACTGTACTAGGTCCTGCTGCCTGAGAACGAGTAAGCAGCATCCTGAGGACAGATTGAAACAAGGAGATCAATATGGCACATGATAAGGAAAATCAAGGAAGGACAATTAAATTCAGTTACAAGAAGAGTTGTCATGGTAATCAAAAGATCAGAGTTTTTCCTAAAATGTGATTGAGTAACTCTTTATACTGCCTAATCCTATATCCTAACAGCAGGCTCGTAGCAGCACTCTAAGTCGAGCACCACTACGAAATCGCACTAGTTGCGACTCATACCTGTATGGGCCACCACAAAAACGTGTCACGACCCGCACCCTGAGGAAGGGCACGAGAACGTGGGTACGTCCAGCCTACGCCGCAGTGTCGGCGGTAGAACGCTGTATAGTTCGTCTATAACATCTAACATCTAACAACAACATAATATAAACATATCATCTCCGCATGGAGGTATAATATAACATCTCAACTCTATATCTCAATCACAAGTCTAGGAAAGATAGAGCACGATATGGAATCAGATAAAAGAAAGGAACTGAATATAAATAGAGTTATCACACCACACAAGTAGATGTCCAACACAAATAAATACAAGTCCTGAAATATAACTAGATCTCAACTAACAATCGGAACAATCCGATACAAACTGAAAGCTGTAAATACTAGACTAGACTAGACTAGGCTAGGCACCCTCTACTGAGCTAGATGCTCCTCGGGCTCCTGAAGGTCACCCTCTACTGAGCTAGATGCTCCTCAGGCTCCTGAAGGTCACCCTCTTGTGCCCCATAGAAGGTAGGACAGTCATCATCATCATCTGTAATATTTTCAACAGGTCCAGTCAGGACAGGAGCGAGCACAATACATCTCACGCAGTTCATAACATGTTAGGAATATAAGCGTGCAAAAGAGTAAGATACATGAACTGTAAGAAGATGTATATGAAAACAAGAAAGAATTTATAACTGAAATAGATATAGGATAAGTAAAACTACAATACTAGTGATTTAGAGCACGATATGGTTATGTAAACGGCTTAGGTTGCACAATAACAATAGGTCAAATCCATCATAACGTGAGTGTACAATGGAAGCGCACAATAGTTATACAATGGGATTTGATTACATAACCATTCCTACTCACCCTCCCCAATCAATACACAAGGATCCAATCCAGTTATGCTACCTTGTACAATAGTCTCCATGAATCTCATGTGATAATGAGAGTACAATATGCACAATGAGTATACATGAATGGGGGTGTACAATAAATACAATATGTAAGTAAAACGCACATAACAATATGTATCTGTTGAACACAATAGAGATAGCATCGCAAAAGAAGATCCATATAGTACTAATCCGTGATAACAATCGTGCCAGTGTCAAGTAAAGTAATCTAAAGCAAGAATATAAATCCAGACAAGTATGAAACGATCAGAGAATGTACTCGCCTGTCACCCTGAATGACTGATATGAATGGATGTCCGAACTGGTGTCACAAAGTCCTATTTAGAGTAAAACAGGTTAAGATGTGTTTTGAAATAAGCTAATTGAAGTGTATGATGCAATCTATATGATTTCTAAGTCAATCTAGACCAAAGTCAACTCTAAGTCAAACATGGTCAACTGGCTAGGTCAAACTAGGTAAACAAGTCAATTGGTCAAACTAGGAGTCCAACTTGGTTATACAGACACACACCAAGCCAAACTAAGTCACACTAGGTCAAAGTCGACTCTTGGTCAACATCGAGTCAAGGTTATCTAGGGTTAGTCAATACAAGTCTAAGGGTCCAAGGGTTCAAAAAGCCTATTGTCAACTATAGGGTTAATCCTTACATTAGGCCTATAACCCGTATCACAAAATATAACCTATAAATACAAATATGTATAAATACACTCCTTATCTATCTTAGGAAGTCTATTACCTTAGATAATCTAGGTAATTCCCATTTTGTACTCATCTATATATATATATATATATATATATATATATATATATATATGTATATATATATATATATATATATATATATATATATATATATATATATATACTACCATATAATATATACCCTTATCATAATACACTATATAAATATCATATATATATATATATATATATATATATATATATATATATATATATATATATATATATATATATATATATATATATATATACTACCATATAATATATACCCTTATCATAATATATATATATATATATATATATATATATATATATATATATATATATATATATATATATATATATATATATATATATATATATATTATGATAAGGGTATATATTATATGGTAGTATATATATATATATATATATATATATATATATATCACTATACTATATGTGGGTAACCCTCAACCTAATCCATAACTTAAACTAACACTCACACACTAGTCATACTCATAAGGAAATCAACCCAAGGCCTAAAGCCAATTGGTCAAGTGGCTATATGCCACTTGTTGCTAGCCCATTGCTAAAGCCCATGCCATACATCCTAAGCCAAGGAAGAACAAGTGGCTTAATGCCACTGTTACTATGGCTGCTACTAGGCAGTGTGCACTCATGTGCCACTGCCCTTGCTACTGCTGCTGTTGCCTGCTGCAACATATCCTGCCTGGCCAAGCCATGCCAAGGCAAGGCAGCACACTGCTTGCTACTACTCAACCTTCATTTCTCTATTTTCTCTGAAGCAACTCACCCTACAATTCCTAAATCTCTCCAACTCCATAACTCAGTCCTCTTAAAACCTGAGAATAAGTCTCAGATTTTTAACATACCAAAACCCCATTCTAATCTCAGTTTCCAGTTCAAAAAGATTGGAACCTAAATCTCAGGTTTCCAACTAATTCTCAGATTTATGTGTTATCACATTCTCAGTTTTCTTCATTAACATTATTTCAGTTTTGAATTAAAATCCCAGTTTCAGTTCTCCTCTTCTTGTATACTCATATCTATACGTATATACATATAGACATACATATATATAATACATACAAACATATATACATACATATATATTTACAGGAATCCTCACTGAACTATAACTGAAATGAAATCTGGAAATCCAATTTCAAAACCAAAACTTGAACTCAAATCTAAACCATACATGAAAACTCAATTGGGAACTTATCAAAACTTCCCCAGGTGATGTATTAACTTATTTGAATTTGAATTAAACCTTGGGAATATTGAAACAGTAAACAACATCAGAGTATCAGTAAATTCCATATTCAAACAAAGTAACAGTTTCAGAAATTTACACTTCGACCCAAAATTAAATTCTAAAACCTAGTGAAACACAAAAACAGGTGCATAGGAAAGTCCCACACATGTAGTCGTGTCATGGGGGTGGTGTCTCGTGTCCACAAAATGGACACGAACGTGTCCAAGACAGAAAAATGTATGTATCAGTGAACAGCCCAGTAAATCCTCGTACACGCGTGCAAGTCGAGCTAGGACACGACACACGCAACCTTGGGTCTCGTGCACGTGTCAGTAGCTAGGGTAGGTCTAGGGCTTCGTGAACACGTGTCTGTATCATGTCTACGTGGTCGCGTGTCCACGCACGAAAGGCGTATCAGTGTCGCATTTCGCGCGCGTGTGTGTGTGTGTGTACGACCCGTACACATCGAATATCTCCTAAAATACTCAATAATATTTCCTGAAATTTTGTGTGCCTAATGACAGTCATTGCCCCCTCATGTACACAAATTTTCGTGTCACAAGAGTCGATGTCGTGTCCGCTAGGAGTGTCGAGCAGCAGGGCAGCCGCACGAGCCCCTTACGGTATCTCGTGCTGCGTGTCCGAGCCCAAAAACTGTGTCCAAACTCATCTAAAATCGACTCAGTCGATTACAAATCAATTCCCCACCTATTAGGCTACCCAAATATGAAATTTGTTTTGAAATTGGTTATAATTTAATCTATTTAGACATTTCACCAAACACGTAAATTAAAACACCGATACGTGTCCGATACGGGTATCGAACGGACACGAAATCCTACCAAACTTGTGCTACACCTAGGGGAACCCTAAATGAATGCATCCATGGGAAGAAAACTAGAATTTAATAGGTTTTGTAGGGTTTTACCTATTGAGGGTGAAACCTCAATTTCAAGTCTTTTGAATGAGGGCTTCCTTCGATCTTGCGACGATCTCGAGCCTCCGAATCCTTGCTAGCTACCCACAAATGGTACCCTCTACTGTAGGGGAGTCCAATGCAAAAGACTAGGCTCAAGTTGGACTTGATTTGGATATTTAGGGGAGGAGTTGAGGAAGAACACTAAAAGAGGCAATTCAAATGATTAAAAATAATGCTAATGATTAATGGGTTGTATTTATAGGGGGGATGTGTGATGGCTGCCATTAGGTTAGGGTTAGGGTTTAGGATGAGTGGTCAAGGCTTCCCCAACAATTTCTAGCCAATCTAAAGGCTCACAATTAAAGTAACCCTTCTTAACCTTTAGCCTAAAATATCCTATTAACAAATATCTAGATATTAACCTAAATGATTACTTAGTTGAAACCATCTAACTTAGCCTCTATGGTCATGACTATTATCTAGATTAGGCTCAACTTCTAGGTCAAGCCCTAACTAATAGCTTAGCACAATATTTAATTAATACAATTTATAATTTCACAAAATTGTCAAAATGACCAAAATACCCCTAGGCTAAAAAGTTATAATTAGCCATCCTAATCACATGACTAGGCTCCCTTGGTCATGGTTAGTCTCTGGGCTCAGCAAACTCTAGGGTTACACTAGTCAATCACCAAAATCACAAGTCGTGATTTTAAATAGTTTAAAATTAACTAAAAATCACCAAAAATCATAACATGGTTTAAATATCATTATTAAATGATTATAATTATAAAATTTCAAATTTACCCTTATTTTAGAAACTGGGTGCTACACCTAGTGTATATCCAATGTGAATTCTTGCCTATTTGAGTATTGAATAATTGCATGCTATATAGAGTTGGGTGTATGTTGGCTTGTATAGCCTTGTATTGATGTGTGCTTGCTAGGATAGTCTTGGTTAGGCCTAGTAAGACTTGCTGGGTTAGGACATGACCTAGTTTGACCTAGTTTGACTAGTACAGTTGACCAGAGTTGACCAAGGGTTGACTTTGGCCTAGTTTGACCTAGATTCATGTAGAATACATTGTAGTGCTTTATATTACCCTTCTGGATATGTTGTGACTTGTGATATTCTAATTAGGAGCCAGACACCTCTCCTCGGACAGTATCTTTACCTTGGACATTCAGATATCAGGCGAGTACATTCTCTGATCATTTTATATCCTGCTTAGAATTATTTTCCTGCTTTAAATTACTTTACTTGATACTGTCACGTTGGTCACACGGATTGGTACTATATGGATCCTTTCTTGAGATGTTATCCTTTAGGAGCATCGGATATTACATGTTCTGTACGTTTCACTTACATTGTGTATCACTATGCTTTTTGGTTTATTGATCACTTGTGACATGTACCCTCATGATCACAGAGTCTCCTTGAATCACTCACTGTTGGGTAACCCCCAGAATCACCCATTTATGGGCATCCATGTATCACCCTGCGGGGCCATTGCATGGAATCATAACATAACCTGGCTGGATCCTTGTGTATTGATTGGGGGTACGGGAGAGTAGAATTGGACATGTGAATAATATCCAAGTAGTATCTTATCAGAATCTCTTCCATAGTGTCTTATCAGAATCTCCTATGCCATTTACATGTCTATATTGTACTCTGACTCACTAGCCATTGTTAGTTCTCTATGTATAGTAGATATTTCTATTACAGCTTTCTCTCTGTTTACATACTGTATTTCTTTCAGTACCTGTATCTTACTTTACTGCATGATTATATTTTCTAACCTGCTATGATCTATTGAGATGTACTGTACTCGCTCCTGTCCTGACTGGACCTGTTGATAAATTTTACAGATAGCCTGGAGGTTGTCTGCTAGCCTAGAGGAGACAGTAGAGATTGCATAGATAGCTAGGATTTTTGCTTATAGCTTATTTTCAGTCATCTTGAGTTGTATTTATGGATTACTGTATTTGGGTTTTGAGATGTATTCCGAGTTTGTATCTTAGACACTTAGACTTCTATCTGTTGTATCTCCTTTCGATTTCATATTTTATCTATCTTCCTTTATGCTCTACCTTAGATGTGATTGAGTTTACATTCTGCTATGTCACCCCCATTCGGGGAGTATAAACTGTTTAGTCTTATACTGTTAGATGCATTGAGACCTAGGACAGCGTTCTACCGCCGATAATGCGGCGTAGGCTGGGCATTGTTACGTTCTCGTGCCCTAACTCTAGGGTGCGGGTCGTGACATTAAACCCTCATGTATCTAGACAGCCGTGACCGTATAGCGAGGTAGGTTGCACTTCAATATACGTAGCTGGCTATGTACGCCCCCGCTCTCCAGTATTATGGTTCTGGGGCGTGACACATATCATGCCGGACCTTTGTACAAGACTCTAAATTATGCATGAAGGGGAACTCGACCACGTCGTTGATGCGCTCAAGCTCGTTGGCGACCGCGACACTAGTGTCACTTTGGCAACCTCTCCGGAGTGTCTTGGCCAATTCCTTCGCTTTTTTAGACTGTAAATGAAAGTATAAGTGAATTAAGTCTACATGGAAGATGAAAGTCTAATTACAAATACGGAACTCACCATCTTCACCAACGAAGCATACAAGATGTTTTTGGAAAGAAGATGTTCAATAGCTCCCACGGCCATGGGACCCAGGTTTGTAGGGTTCGACAACTTAGGATGTCCGATCCCCAGGAAGTACGACATGTAGTTCTTGCTGCAGTCGGCCATCTGGATGACCGGTTGTCTTTCAGATTCCCGAAGTACATGTCGTTGCCACTCGGAGTAAAAGTCGGTCACCCAGTCGAAATTCGTCGGTTTATAATTTAAAGGTTGGGTTCCGTGCGGAGGCTCCAACATCCGTAGTGTGCGCTTTAGCACAGTTTGCACGAAGCCAAACTGACGAAGTACTCGATCAGGCATGTACGGCTCCGTGATCTTATAGTATGTGATCATGCCATGAAATAAAGAAACTGGTTGGACCTCACGATTCTCCTCGCGTAAATCTTGGTATGGATTCCAAAAAAATTTGTAGAAAAACAGTTAACAGCAAAACAAAATTAACATGAAAAAGTAAGTCAGAATTTGTTACCTCTTCTGGCACCAAATTGTCTAGTACTTCACGAATGGAAGCCAGTGTTTGCCAATTTTTGGTTTCCAGCTGGAAGGGCCTCCATCGAGACACTCTAGGAAGGTTTTCAACATACTCTGGGTTCAGGTCACCCCGCTTGAGCATCAGAAAGTACTCGTATATCCATGCCTATTCAATTTATAAATAAATAGTCAAAAAATAAACAACAAAATAAAGTCTATGAAATTAAATTTTAGAAGTTTTCTTACATATAGCAGAGTCTGGCATCCGGCCATTGTCTTAGTCCCGACACGGGATGCGATGCCGAGCTCGCGGTAAAGATTGGCTAGGATACCGCTTCTCTAGGATATATCAATGAAGTCATCCACTTCAGATAAATTGAGAATGTACCTAGCATGTATCGAGGTTCCGGACTTGTCCGGAATATCCACCATTCCTAGGACGAACAACATGTACGCACGGGCCACCGCATCGATCGTCTCATCATCATCGTTATCCACCTCCATATCCATGAAGTGCTCAACCAGAAATGACAGAGAAATTCCATATGACTTTTGAAGCCGGGCAGAGTTGTAAAACTGGTAGCCTCAAGTCCAAGGTGACTTGAGACAAACTGGACGATCTTCTCGTAACATTTTAGGGATTTCTCATTGGTGTAATATTTTTTGGTCATGACGCGCACGGTAACTGGCAGGGCTAGTATCTGATAGACGTCGTCAAGTGTAATGGTTATCTCCTGTCACGCCCCAGTACCAAAATACTGGGACGGACTAGGCCAGCTACTCCGTATGAGGTATAAAACGTCTTACGGCGATCGTGGCTGTCAATCTTGCTGGGTATCCTAGCATGCAAGCAGTCTATGGCCTAAATCCGATCTCATATCCACAGGCAATAATCAATAAAATAACGACAAGAGAGAGAATCATATGAAAAATAGGAAATACTCATATGATAATCAGAGAGTCTACAATAAGAAATAATGTAGACAAGAATACCTTCCCACACAGTTCCCTCATGGTCAGAAACTGAAGCACGTCCTCCAAGTCAAGTCTGGAAGATCCACAGGGTCGGTCTCAGGCAATCTGGGAACAATCCAGGGTTGGTCAGGCCAACCGCAGCAAGTACTAGAAAGGAAGGCTCAAGGACGGGCGAAGAAAAGCCAGCAGGATAAAATATGACAAGAATAGCATCTAAAAATAGTAAATAAGGTAAGGGATCGTGCGGTACCAACGCACGATAACAATCCAACAACTAAAAGTATTCTGGTCGTAACCTCGGTCGATAGCCTATCGTAGCACAATAACCAACCCAACAATCAAACAAGAACATGGGTTGGATCATGCACCACGATAGTCCATGTTCCTCAGTTATTTCCAAAAGTAACTCAACAATCATCACAATCATCCTAACATACACTAATGCCTGCATCGCTAACTGGAGATCGTAGTCTGTCATCGGGACAATAATCTACCCCTACATCAAACAAGAACAAGGGAATGAAATACTGAGCCGAGACAGCGTTACGCACCAGCCAGCTTAGCAAACAGCAAGCTATATAATTTAGGTGAATAAGCGGCCACTCAAATGTCTACGGCTATCTATATGGAGGTTGGGTTACCCCAACAATACAATATAGGAATCCTCAGATCGTGCCATATCCCGCAAGGGCTAGCGAGGCCAAATAACGTATAGTAGGTAGGTATGCACGGTCCCTCGGAAGGCCACCATGCTAAGCAGGAGTACATATAGTAGTCGAATACTGCCATATCCGTGGCGGCCAACCCCGACGCGCCAGGACGAGCCTTGTGGCGGCCGGTAATGCACGATCTCGGGATTTCGTTCCCTCCCAATGCTTCTACCATTTTAGTTGCCTAGATTAACCCTACATTTATCCGGAATCACATGCCGTGGTCACATGCTCATCCTCCTAGATGTCGTACCTCAGTACAAGAACGCTAAGTAAGAATCAGCCTCGGCACCTATAGTCCTAGTTGTGATCCATCCTTAGTGTTATGCAACAAGCAAGCAAGCAATCCTAACCACGCTAAGACTATAGGCCAACTACCAGATACCCGTGCAGGTAATCATATAATATAGCCAGAATATCAAGATAGCATCGCAATGCCATATAATCATGGAAGTAGCACCTCAAAGTGCCAATAGACAAAGGGCACCGCAGTGCAATGTCAGGGCCAGTACCTCACAGGGTAAGCTGGACTTATAGCACGAATACAGGTAGTCAGGTCTGGGACAAGGATAACTCTGTCAGTCACAAGAAGTCATCTGCCCACATCGTGGCATGGATATCAGGTCAAGTACAAGACCAGAACCTCTACTATAATAACATCTCAAGCATATATGGGAGCCTACAACTCCAATCATCAAGTCGGTCTACCCACCGGATCAATCTATCAATAGTCTACCAATCCTCGATGGAATAAATATCATATCAGGAAAAATGCGATCACTTGGTACTAGGCTAATCACTATAGACAATGCTAGGCCCTCTGGCTCACAAGAATCCTCCGAGTCAATGATCATAGGCTATCAGCAACTAAGTCTCCCAACTACCGGGATACAGCAAAGGTACCAGGTTCTGGGCGCTTGGGAAGTCGAGTAAAAATCATATATTGATATCCTCGATATTCTATTCGTTTCGCGAGATACTCGCACCAATATCAAAATCTAAGAGTCCTCAAGACATATCTGATCAAATTAGAACATCACCAAAGAACTAGTAACACTATCTAAGAATCCACTTAGTCTACCATAACCACTATCTCAATATCATGTCTCCTCATAGTCAATCCTCGAATAAGATCATAATCCCAACACATGGGTCAACACTAATCAATGCCGTCGGAAAATGGTAAGGATTGCGTGAACCACTCTGGATCAGATCCACAACCCTTAAACCAAACAAGGACCAGGATTGCCGACCTTCACCCGAGTAGAACCGCTCTCCTTACACAATCCGGCGGACAAAATAGACAATGGGATAACAACTAAACTAGAACACCATCTAAAAAGAAGGGTCACAGGCCAAGAGTCCAATGGGTGATACCGTCGAAAAGGCAAGGATTGCGTGAACCACTCTGGATCAGATCCACAATCCTTAAACCAAACAAGGACCAGGGTTGCAGACCTTCACCCGAGTAGAACCGCTCTCCTTACACAATCCAGCGGACAAGACAGACAAGACGCTAGGCGACTAATCTAGTCGGGAGTCTACCTAGCAGGCAATGAGATCAGGGATGCTATACCAAGAAGAACATGCATGAGTTCAGTCCCGCAAACCAAAGGAATGGTTCTGCCTAATCCTTCGAACCAAATTCCCAACTGGGAATTCTGGAAAAATCCGGCAGAGTCTCCTTTGTAATCTGGATGGGAGCACCCTACGAATAGGGGCTAAAACCACTCAGCGCAACCCGCCGCAGAATCGCAGAATCGCAGAATCGCAGACTCGCGGACTCGCGGGCTGAGAACACTAAGTCTCAGCTACCAGTAGCACTACGATGCGTACTGGGAACAAATCGATAGCCGAGAACACTAAGTCTCGGCCTCCAGTAGCACTATAATGCGTACTGGGCGCCAAGCCAACACATGCAGCAAGAATCGCCATGCAGGGCGCACCAAGACCCACAGTCATATCCAAGCCACAAACAAAGTCATAGAAACAGTTAGCCAAAGCTGTTACCCGACCGCGAGTCGGACACGGGGCATATGGGGACAATCCATACATGTGAGTCGTGCTCGTGTCCTCGGAGGTGTGGATGACCCATCCGAGTTGTCCGATACGGTCTATCACGGTATCGGACCAAGCTATCCTAAGTTATCATCATGGCAGTTCTACTACTAGGCTACACTAATCATGGTTATACAGTTTACAATAAATTAAATACAATAAAAAATATCCAGAAGAGATGGCAAGAGCCGCCGATGAGCAAGGGATACTTGCCTAGAGGGCTCGGCTAGGTAAGCAAGTCTTCAGCAGTCGCGATCCAAGCTAGCACGCCAATCGAGATCCTCAGAACACACAATAAACAATCATTAGAATTAAATAATAAAATAATAGAATAATCACAAGAGATGGCAGAAGGCTATACCGTGTGGGTCCCGCAAGCAGTGCAGAGATCTCATACAAAAACCGAGGCACGCAGACCGACGCAGACACGCAAACCGAGACGTATACGTATATCGAGACGCGTACGAGAATCGAGATGAACAGGAGACAACGTGTACGTAAATTAAGACGTACACGTAGATCGAGGAAATCACGAATATCGGAATGGCACACGAATCAACGCGACACGCAAATCGAGGCGTGCACGCGAATCGAGACGGAGCGAGATTCAAGGAAGCACGCAAATCAATGCGGCATACAAGTCGACGTATGTACGTAAATCGATGCGATATGGAGTCGAAGGTGATACGCAAACCAAGGCGGCACGTTAATCCGTACATACACGTAAACCGGGATGGCACAAAGTCCAAGGTGGCACACATGCCAATGCGGCACGCAAATCGATACATGCATGCAAACCAGTGCGACACGGAGATCAAAGTGGTACGCAACTGAGGCGGCACGCAAATCGGAACGATACAAAAATCGAGATGGGCACAAAGGCCGAGACACATAAACGAGGCAACACGCAAACCAATGGGGCACGGTGCTCGAGGCAGCGCGGGGCTCGAGGCGTCCCGCTGCCCAAGGCAGCACGTGAATCGAGGGTGCACGAAAACCTATAAGGCGCACGCAAACCGAAGCATATGCAGAACGAGGCGCAGCGGATCGAGCAGCGCACTGCTCGAGGCAGCACGTGCACCGAGGCACGTGGCCCGAAGAGCACGCAGCCCAAGGCTGGCTCGCTGCTCGAGCAGCGCGAGGCCCAAGGGCGTCCCGCCGCTCGAGGCGGTGCTGGCCCGGGCGCGGCAACGGCACGACGGTGGTGCTGGCCGCCGGAGAGAAGAGGAATGGAAGGGGCGCGGGGGAGATCGGGGCTCACCGGGGTCGGTCGGGCTCCGGCGGAGGGGCAGCAGCAGCAGCGGTGGTGGTGCTGGTGGCGACGGAGGAGGCCGACCGAGAGGGAGGCGGCGACGGCGACGATGATGGTGGCGCTGGTGGTGGAGACGAAGGCGCCGGCGGCGCTCAGGGGGCCGGAGGAGAAAGGGGGCAGTGGTGGTCGCGGAAGTGGTGACGGAGACGGTGGCTGGCGGTGGCGGCTCCGGGAAGAGGGGGCTCAGGGAGGAGGCGGCGAAGGCGTGGCGGTGCTGGTGGGTGATGGTGGCGGCTGGGGCATGGCCGCGGCGGTGGCTGGCCACGAGGGCGACGCCGGCGGAGGAGAGGGGCTCGAGGGAGAGGGGGATGGCCGGAGCTCTCCAGCAAGAGGAGAGAGAGAGGGAAAGTGAGGAAATGAGAGAGAGAGGAAGAATGAATGAGTGGAGAGAGAGAGGAGGGGGGGTAGGTAGGAGTTAAAGAATAATAATAATAATAATGATAATAACACTAATAATACTAGGAACAACCTAATAAGGCTAACCACGTAACTCTAATAAAATAATATTAATGACAATTTAATAAAAGCAAAAGTCAAGTGCCAGGTCTAAACAATCAAGGCCAACCCAAGTCCAGAAAAATAATTAAAATTTAAATAATACGAAATTTAAAAATAACCCAGATACGATCATATACCTATTATCAAAAATAGGGATATGACATCTCCCCTGCTGGAAGATGAAATGTGTTGGTCTCCGGGTGTCATCTCTCCACAAAGGCGGATATGAGGGCACTATCCATTGTCCTATAGGCATTTTGTGCCAAATTGTGCAAGCCGCTCAGCATGATTTTGCTCTAGACGGCCTCCAATAAGCTTCCAAACTTGCAGGACACGGTTTTCTTCCCGTGACGCACAACCCTAAGGATACGATATATCCACTGTATATCGAACAACAAAAAAAACATAACAATTATGAAATATATATATATAGTATACTGAACTGGTAGCTTACAAACGTAATGTACATACCGGGTTCTTTCATATTTCATACGCAATGTGGTTCTCAAAAGAAACCAACATTGAGCAACCGGACGAATGGACAGGCGGCTCGGAAGGACCGGCCTCCTCAGATGGAGCAGAACTGCCTTGACGTGATAGGAGTCGGCCAATTGGCATGTCGTCGTCGTCATCGGAAGAACGCGTAGGAGTAGGAGCTCGTTGCTTCGACCGAGCTTGGGGTGCCGGTGGCGGCATCCCAGACCGACCTTTGGGCGCCGGTTCGGAAATTGTAATCGAACGCTTGAGAGGACGTCCCTCGCGTTCCTTCCACTTTGACGCGGTGGACCGTATTCTTTTGTTAGCGGCCGGAGGACTGCAGGACAACGTATAGTTATTAAATAATAGAAACGAAAATAGGACAGTTACCCCCTCCCCACCCCCCCACCCTGCATATGAGCATCATGCAGTTACCCCCCCCCCCCCCTCCATATGAGCAACATACAGTTACCAACCCCCCCCCCCCCCCCCCATATGAGCAACATACAGTTACCAACCCTTCACCCCCCGCCCCACCCCAGATCTGATTACATTAGGACTGCCAGGCCTGTGGCTAGGGTTTCAAGAAAAATGTGGGTTTGTCGTATTTGAAAATTCTATTCATGAACCCTAAAGAGATTCTAAACCTAATTTATCAAAACTTTTTAGAGAATTAAAAATATTCTAGTGTTTTGAATAGAATGTATAAAATTCTAGAAGAAATTAGGGAAGAACATACCTAGATTCCGATTGCTTCGACTTGCATGTCATCTCTTCGAATCTAGGAATGTTGTTGAAAAAATTTTGGTGGAGGAATTGTGAGTGAAGTGGTGGAGGAGAAAAAAGTAGGATTTTGGGAAAGGGAGATGGAGAGTTTTTTTTCCCCCCTTTTTGTGGAGAGAAAGAGTAAAATGAGTTATGGAAAAGAATGAAGGATTTGGGGGTGGGGGGAGGGGGGTGGACTGCTCCCAAACAAATATAAATGCCCTCCAGCAAAATTTTCACCTGCTTAAGCTGCCCCTAAATAAGAGCTTAAATAATGTGGTGTCCTTAAAAAAAAAAAAACTCTTTGAAAAGATCATATAGATCGTGACTGAAAGGAAAAAAAAAAAAAAAAAAAAAAAAAAGAGGAAAGAAAGCCTTAACTGCACCCACCATAGACGCGCATCATTCATTTCATTGCTCCTTTTCTCTCTCTTCTGACGTTACTCCCAATGCAAAATTTCTCTCTCATCAAAAGACGACAAGCCAGCCCAGCTCCACACTTGCACACACTCGTACCGACCTAATATTGATTGATGGCAGCAACAGGGTTGCACAGAAACCAGCAGCAGAGACAGCAGCAGCAGTCGACCAAGCCCAAGCGCCGGAAGCGTCGCGAGACCACAATCTTCTCCAACGCCAGCAGCGCTGACACCACAACCACCACCACCACGATCACAACCACTGCAACTTGCGTTGCGTCTCCGACCGCGATGGATCCTCCCTCCTACTCCTCCCCGGTGGGCCCAGCCAGCTTCCCCTACGCCCATCACCCTTCTTCCATGAGCTACACCAAGTTCAACTCCGCTCTCAACGCTGGCCTGCTCAACCCGATGTCCCCTCCCCCCTCCGCCGCCGCCACCCGCTCCAGCCCCACGCTCTTCGACATGATGGCGAACGAGCAGGACTACCACCCGAGGCCCACCACGAACCCTAACCCTAACCCTAGCCCCCTCCCCCCTCAGGACCGCCAGGTCCTCCTCCACGACCGCATCGCCGAGATCATCGCCAGCTGCAGCCCCGGGAGCCAGTTCAACCGCCCCGACTCCAGCGACGTCCGCCTCACCCTTACCTCCAAGGACGGCCTCTCGGTTTCCCTCAGCGTCCACCGACACATCCTCGTCGCCCACAGCCGCTTCTTCGCGGCCAAGCTCTCCGACCGCTGGTCCAAGCAGCAGCGCTCCCTCCCCCACCTCGTCGAGATCTCCGACTGCGACGACGTCGAGGTCTACGTCGAGACCCTCCGGCTCATGTACTGCAGGGACCTCCGCCGACGCCTCATGAGGGAGGACGTCCCCAGGGTCCTCGGCATCCTCAAGGTGTCTGCCGCCATCGTGTTCGACGCTGGGGTCCTCTCCTGCCTGGAGTACCTGGAGGCCGCACCGTGGGCCGAGGACGAGGAGGAGAAGGTGGCCTCGCTGCTGTCGCATCTGCATCTCGAGAGCTCCGGGGCGGGGGAGGTTCTAAAGAGGGTCTCGCTCGAGGTGGCTCCGCTGTCGGAGGAGGCCAATGGGAGCTGGTGCTCAGGAGAGGAGATCTTGGTGAGGTTGCTTCAGGTGGTTCTAGAAGGGAAGGACGAGAAGGCGAGGAGGGAGATGAAGGGGCTAGTTTCGAAGATGCTCAGAGAGAATAACAATGCCGGAGGAAGTGGCAGCGGTAGTGGCGGCCGTGGGGACCTGAGTAAGGACTCTCTTTACTTGTCCTGCAACGGCTGCCTCCAACTTCTGAACTATCATTTCCTCCGTGCTGCCGCTGCGGACTTGTCAGAAGCGTGTCAGATCTCCCGGCAGGCCGATAACTTGCATTGGATCCTTGACATACTCATTGACCGCCAGATTGCTGAAGACTTCTTGCGGACATGGGCGGCACAATTGGAGCTTTCGGAGATGCATTCGAGGGTTCCGGCAATCCACCGGTACGAAGTGAGCCGGGTCACCGCGAGGTTGTTTGTTGGGATTGGTAAGGGGCAGATTTTGGTCTCAAAGGAGGCGAGGTGTCTGTTGTTGAGAACTTGGTTGGAGCCGTTCTATGAGGATTTCGGTTGGATGAGGAGGGTTTGCAAGGGGCTAGACAGGCATTCAATTGAGGACGGACTCGGCAACACCATATTGACGCTGCCTCTTGCAATGCAGCAGGAGATTCTGCTTGCCTGGTTCGACAGGTTCTTGAATTCGGGCGATGATTGCCCCAATATTCAGAGAGGTTTTGAGGTCTGGTGGAGGAGGGCCTTCTGGAGAAGGAATAGTGATTCGGAACGGGTGCCACAGCTTAGAATCACTGCGATCTGTGAGAATTCTTGTGGATAATCAGGTGATAATGGCATATGCCTAGCTTGCTTACCTTTGAATTTTCTTTTCACTTCTTGCTTGATTATTTTTCTTGTTTGCCTTTTGGTTTGTGCGTGGTATTTGGTTTCTGGATGACAAACAGCTGACTGTTTACTTGATCTTTATAAGTCGGTTACTTGTAAGGTGATAGAGGATAATGATAATGGATGTGGAAGATTCTTCTTCATTGTGTTTCGGCTTCAGCCTAGTTTAGAATTGCAAGTCAGGATATTGGGCTTCGGGAAGGATGTGTATTGGAATGTTACCTTAGCGATCAATTTTAATGATACAAGGTTGTTGGTGTGTTGTGGAAGTATGAATTATTGTGGTAACTTGAATATATAGTGGTACTCGTCATGATACATTATCATTTGGATGTTAGGAAACTTATATAAAATACTTCTTAGAGTCCTTCCAGTATTTAACCAATTCATCCATTCGAAAACACCAAAGTGATACTTATTATTCCACAATTTATACATTTCTTGATTGATACTTTTTTCATTTGGTTCTTACAGATCATTTATTAATGATGCTATATTAATTGTTGATGTAGAAGACTGGTAAGTTGTTGATTATAATTCCGGTCAATCATGGCCTAAATTTCGGCCAAAAAATTTCACCATATTGTTCTACAGTTGACACACTAGCAGTCTGTTGTTCTAGCCTTCTCATACTTATTAGTTGCTTTTGAGGATAATCCAACTCTTACACCATACCATGTTTTACTACTGATTTCTATTTCCAAAGCCATATGGCGAATGATATATTTCTGGTATTCTATTTATATTAAGCATATTTCTGTGGTCAAATTACTCGACTCGCTAAATGCATTATTCTTTAGCGGCAGATAAGTCATAGCTTTATCCACCAACATTAGTCTCAGAAGTAGGATCTTCATTGAGAAAAGCTATTCTCATCCTCAAGAATGTAGAAGAGTTGTTGGACTTTTTTGACAACTGGCATTGGACAGATTTTAGTTCTAGAGGCATGGTCTGTGCTATTGTATACATGGTTGGATTATTTCTCCTGAGCATTTTGAGTGTATGAGAACATTGAGCAGGCTGTGCAGTAGGATCCGCTTCTTTTTAACAGTACAAGGACTCAATCTTGCGACTTGGAAAATAATAATAGGATTTGCTTCTGCCATTTGATTGGTTCTTGGACTTGAGCGATAATGGCGTTGATAGCTAGAGGTGGTTCGACTAGAAGGATTAGAGCTGGAACAGGTAGCGCTGTGTTTTCAAAGAATTCCAAACTCTTGCTGATCAGGTGAGAAATGATCCACATTTTTAATTTTCTTTCCCCTCTGTTTTAAATTTTTTGGTACTCATTTATCTTTTGTTATTGTCACTAGTTTATGAACTAGCAGTTGCTGATGTGCTATGTAATCTACATCGCTATGGAGTTCCATCTAGATTACTAGCTTTATATGGTAAGTTGCCAGAGAAGAAGAGTATGTTACTACTGTAGTTAATCACAGAAGTAGGGAATAAACTTGTTGGTGCTGAGTTACTCGTTTTCTTTTGTATTACAGTTTGACATAAAAATTGATCAAACTTTCTTGGTCGTTTGAAAGTCTAGCTTAAATTCCATGTAGTGAAAAGAAAAATCGTCAGCCAGAAAACTGTACAATGGAACAAGAATCCGAGAAGAAAAAGACCACTTTTTTTTATATGAGATTGATACAAACTTATCCAACATAATTCTTTCCGACTCCTAAGATTCGGCAATGATGCAGGAGAATATCAGCTGTCATTTTTATCTGAAATTGCATTGTTGACTTTTTATTATGTTTAATCAAGGCAGTATAAAGCTCTTAACTTACAGGGTCTTGCAATATGGCATGATGTAGTGCCATCAAATTACTAAAACTAGTAATTGTTGTAACTCAGTTCACCCAAAATCCTCTACTCAGGTTGACAATCCACTCTATGATTCGTACCCAAGACTCCTTTTCATGTTCTTTCTGAAGATAGAGTTGTCTGTGATGGCTATGTAGCCTGTACAACATTTGTTGTGATCTGAAGCTCCTCATATGAGTCTTTAATGGGAAAATGCTGTGTAGATAGTGACACTATTCCTAAGTACATATGGTTTCTTGGATCCCAACATATTGCCTAAGAGATTGCTACTTATGTCTTCTTTGCATCCCAACACAACACAGCCTATTCTTCCATCTGGGGCTTGCGTTGCTCGACTCCATTTTTTTGTTCTAGTCTGAATATTTTGCTGCTCTTTTTCGTAAATTAAGTTTTGTTTCTCCATGAGCGTTGGAATCCAATCTTTGAAGTTCTTGGTGTGATTCAGAAATTTTTCTTCACTATAGAAAAGCGATCGGCAAATTCCTGAGTTTGAATTTTATTTTGTTTTTTCTCCTCTCTTTAAATATTACTTATTTGGAAAGTTACAAATCTTAAGATGTCCCAGTTTTTAAATTTGATGTTCTAAATTTGGATTAATAATCTGGGTTAATTGGATATACTATTGGATGAAAATAGAAGTTAATATGAAAAATAGGGGAATAATTGATACTTTGTCATCACGGTTGTTTTAAGATTTTTGTAAAGTGCTTGTTCATTTATCTGCGCCATGTCATGAAGTTTACTCAGGAATTTCCTTACCCATATTGTGATTGTTTGCCGTACCATCTCATCGCAAGTTGTTATTTGTGCATTATTTATTGTTGATTTCTCTATGTTTGTTTATCTTATGTAACTTGTGCAGGGAGTTGTTACTCTTTTCTCATATCACAGCTTTGTCCAGGAGATGTGGTTTAGATTATCGTGTCCCACTTTAATTCAGATTGATTAGGTAAGTTACCTACTCATTTGAGATCTAAAATTAGTAAATTATCCCTCCTTGTGTGCCTTCTATACATGTTTTGGAAACATTTTTGGGTTGTTTATCTTGTGTACCACGAATGCTTATTCTTTGTATATTTGCTAGGGCTAATATAATGGGATCTTTCTCGAGTATGGCGACTCGGTGGTATAGGGCCTGTTTGGATGGCCGTGAGTGAGTGGAAAGTGGGGGCTTAGGAGGAGAGATGCAGCAACTCTCTCCTCACTTTCACAGATCCGGTGTTTGGTTGTAAGTAAAAATTGAGAGGGAAGTGGAAAATATCTGGCACCCGACAGAGTCTTGTCCCCTCACCGAGTTACTCTCCACCTACACCCCAAAAATGGAGTAACTCCGGTGGAGCACCTCGAGACTCCTCACTTTTGCTTGTTGGAAGAGCCCTCTCGCTGCAGTCACCCCCTTCCTCCCGTGCTCGACAGTTGCGAAAAAATTCGCAGAGGTAAAACTTCTCTCCCTTGTGTTCGAGTCCGTAAATTTTTGGGAAAAATTTAGGGAAAGATTTGATCCTTAATTTGGGGAAAAATTAGGGGAAATTTTTTTGGGAAACATTTTTAGCGGATCTGTGAAAAAATTGGAAAATTTTTGGGAAAGATTTGATCCTTGATTCTTCAGATCTGATGCTATGAAATAGAAAAAGTAGTTGCCCGAAAATTACTATCCTTGATTCTTCAAGTCTGCATGTGAAAAATCGTTGTCAGGAATTTTTCGGGAAATTTAGTATGGAAAAATATTTCGGAAAATTAGTTCGGAAAATATTGCCAAAATTTTTCGAACACATCCGAGTTGTCAGAAAAATTGTAGATAGAAAAATTACTTGTCTGCATGTTTTGGGAAATATACTATCCTTGATTCATCAGATCCGGGTGTGAAAATTTGGAGAAAATTACTATCCTTGATTCATCAGTTCATATATGAAAAAATATCTTTATTTTATATTGGGCTTAAATGGTGAGGAATAATATGTTATATTTTCCAGATCGGGTTGTTTTCTTCCCGATATGTTTTTTATTCCACAACTGTGTATTTTATTTCAGATCTACGAACTTGAACAATATAAAATAAGGAATAAATACACGAGAATTGACTCTATATTTATGATTCATTGTTTTTGTTTTTATATAGATGGATTTGTCGAATCCCAACGATCCATTACTTAATGCGGCAATCGCTAGTATAATAACAGTCATAACCATAATTATGACTCTAATTGAAATGGAGGACAATGACCGACGGGACATTGCACGGGAACCTTTCCTAATTAGAGAACAGTGGAGGCAAGCACATATGTATCGAATTTTGACAGCCGGATCAAATAACTGTGTCCACTATCTAAGGATGAGTAAAGGTGCTTTCTACGGTCTCGCAAATATTCTTCGTTCCAATGGGTTACTGCACGATACGAGATATGTTTGTGTGGAGGAACAACATGCCCTATTCCTGTACATGTTGGGACATAAGTCCAAAAATAGAGTATGTGACATTGAATTTATTCGGTCTGGAGAAACAATTTCTAGGTATTTCAATATAGTTTTAGGTGCAATTTCTACCATCCGAGAACGATTTGTGAGGCAATCCGGTTCCGAAACTCCATTGGAGATAAGGAATTCAGCGGATTAGTTCCCGTACTTTGAGGTAAACTAAAGTTATTTTAATAAAAGTCTTATGCTAATGTAATGTAGTAGTAGTAGACATTAACAATGCATTTTATTGAAATATAGGATTGCGTAGGGATGATAGATGGCACACGCGTGCAGGCTACCCTCCCAGCCTCTATAGTAGCGAGGTTTAGGGGTAGAAAACAAGTAACACAAAATGTGTTAGCTGTTTGTACTCCTAACAAGATGTTTACATATATTCTCGCTGGTTGGGAAGGTAGTGCCAATGACATGACAGTTTTAAAGGATGCGCTTTCTAGGCCATCTCCACATGGCCTGAAGGTCATAACAGGTAAATAGTTTCAACCATTCACACATTTTTGTTTCCCTTTTCCACAAGTTGCTTTCGACATATAAGAATGAATTAATCTGCAAATTTTGTAGGAAAGTATTACTTGGTTGATGCTGGCTACACCACGATGCTTGGTTTTATTGCTCCTTATCGTGGAGTTAGGTACTACATCAATCCTAAGAAGGATCGTCACCCTAGCAATGTAAATGAATTATTCAACTATAGGCATTCAAAGTTGCGTAGTAAAATCGAATGTGCCTTTGCTACGTTGAAGAACCGGTGGTGCATACTAGGGGAGAAAAAATTCCACGACTTTCCTACCCAGGTTGATATTGTACTAGCATGTTGTGTTTTACACAACTACATTCTTGGAGTCGACCCTAAAGACGAGTTAGTTGTGGATGATCCGACTAACTTTGAAAGGGAAGACGTTGAGTAAAATTTGTTCCAATATGAACAATTCTTCCAGACTAGTATACAAGTCCAACGAACCGCCAAGAAGGCTTGGGAAGACATGCGTGATCAAATTGCACAACACATGTGGCATGATTACTGTACTGGAAATGGTAGGGTACAAGTATAATTTACATAGTTTGTGTACTTGCACTGAAAGATTAATGCCCTAACTGTTTCTTGTTTATTAAAGGGTTGTTTTCTGTTGTTTTTGAATTAACAGTACGCTCTATTTCTACCCTGTTTTAGGTACATTTTAATTATGCAAATTGTTATCATTTTTCAACAACTTTCAATCTATACATGTGAACAGGTGAAATGGGAGATAACTTTCCAACCTATCGACACTTTCAAACACATGCGGGTAGTCCTTTCGCACCCCCTCAATTGAATAGGAGGTCGTTGGGAGGAAGTACGGATAGCCAAGGGCAAAATATAGAAGAAGAACGGAGGCAAGATGGGTCACACACCCAAGTCCAATACGTCCCGTTGCAAATCCGATGCTAGACGCAAATTGGGAATTCCATGTAGATCCTTACATGGATACATATTCGTACATTCTTAGCGAAGGCTCAAATCCCTAATCTAAAGAAAAGTATGACAATGTTGACAACCAAGTTGAATCTCCTCGAAAGAAACAACAAAAAAAAGCATGTGGCACATAAGGGTAAGAATGTCCAAAAAGAAGGGACACCCAACAAACGTTGGGAGGATGAACACACGGACGAGCTCCTTAAGATCCTTGCAAAAGAAGTGGAGGATGGTAGAAAGTGTGATAAAGCTTTTAGAGGGAGTTCCTACACACTAGCCTCCAACCTAGTAAATGAAAAGTTTGGTACTTCTTATAGTGTGAGCAATGTTGTCAATCATATGCGTGGTTGGAAGGTGAAATGGTTATTGATTTTGAAGGCAAAAGATTTGTCCGGTGCGGGTTGGGATGAAGAAAATAAGATAGTAATATTGGAGGAAGAAAGCCACGAGGACCTTAAGAAGGTAAACATGTTAGCATTGTGCATGATTAACAATGCATTTTTATCACTAATGATTGTGTCCTATTTGGTTTATTTGTCTAGGCCAAATCAAGACTAGCACCATGGATTAACACTCCGATAAGAAACTACGATCTACTACGTATTACTTGTGGGGATGATCATGCAAGAGGAGACAATGCGAAAGATGTTTGTAAAAATTGGGGACCAAGAGAGGATTATATTGATCTTGATGCTACTCACAATGTCTCACAAGAGAAGAATGTAATGTCCCAATCTTCCAAATCCTCAAGAGGAAAACGTCGTAGGGAGCCCGACGTGGCTAGTGAAGCCGTATCTAATTTGGTGAATCATGTTTTTAGCATGGCAAGTGCCCTTTGTACGGGGTTCATGACCCCGATTGAGAAGGTGGGAGCAAAACTATTTGCTACGAGTCCCATGTGCTTAAGAGGGCCTATAATTTTCTTTGCAAGGATAACTTTGAGGCAACTAAGTTTGTAGGTTTGTCAGAGGAATTTCAACGGAAATGGTTGGATACCTTCATATTGGAAAATGAGGATGTTTGAGGGTTCGAATGTCTGCTTGCTCCTTCTTATTTTGGTGGGATCGTAGGCCTCTAATCTGTAATCTGTAACCTGTTCCTTATTTTGGTGGGTTCGTAGGCCTGTATTCTGTAATATGTAATTTGCTTCTTCTTATTTTGGAGGGATCCTATGTAGGATGCCATGACTGTTATTTTGGAGGACAGTACAATATCTTCCACTAAACTGGTACTGATGATGGTTGGGAGGGATCCTATGTAGGACCCTGAATGTTTTGTTGTTCATAACCTGTTATATATATGCTACTGCTGCTTCTGTTTTTCATAACATGTTGTATATACTGCTGGTGAATCATCTTTCCACAATGCTACTGCTGCTTCATCTATCCAATCATGTTTCTGATGCTTCTGTTTTTCATAAACTGTTACTGGATATTCCCTGTAATATATGTCTCATACCATAGTTACTTATATTTCTAACTTGGTGAATCATGTTTCTAGCATGTCATACTACGTAGTATTGAAAGGAATAAAGCCGGGAGTTTACACAACTTGGCCTGAATGTTTCATGCAAGTTAATGGGTTTAAAGGCGCTTGCTATTTCATGTGCTAAGATTATGATGAGGCGGTGAGTTACTTCGAGTCGAAGGTTAAGGTTAAACGAAGTGAAGTTAAGGAGGAAGTTGTAGTCAAAGGGTGTCCCAAGGGCAATGTTATTTTCTTTGGTTGCCTTGTGTTGCTTGCATCGATTATTGCGCTTGCTTATCTTATGTAAAAGCTATTACGAAGGAGACATAGTTTGCAACTGCTATTGTACTGAACTTTTGGAGACTATGATGATTAATCCAATCATGTTTCTGCCTTTGTACTGCTTGTTTGCAGGAATGGGCTCCCAATGAGGATTACAAGGGTGTGGCCGCGATGAAAAGATAAAGTTGGTGGCTTCCCCCACCAATTTGGTGATGGATGGAGGTAGCCAACTTATACCTACACTATAGACTATGATGAGGAATGTGCAACCTTTGAGTCTACATAAAATTGGCAATGATGAGTCATGGTGAATCCTTTGAGCCAATTTAACTTTAAATTTCTTCTTTCTTGTTTGTCATTGTGGTTCAGTTTTTTGAGGTTTTTGACTTAAACTTTTTTCTACATCACTTTGACTGGGAATGTTGGTTTCTTATACATTTTGTTTGTTACTTGCTTTCAGTTTTGGAACATGTTCTGATACATGTTCTGTTACATGTTGACTGGGAATGTTGGTTTCTGATACATCACTATGACTATATTCCTTTTTCAAAATGGGCTATGACGAGATTCACATGAAACATGTTCTGATACATGTTCTTATATACATGTTGATAGCTATCCGATGATGAGATTCTCAGGAAATGTTGGAAATGTGAGATTCTCATTATACATGTTCTTATACATGTTCATATTTTGGCAATGCGGGAAATGTTGGTTCCAGGAAAGTTGGTTGGAAATGTTGGCAATGTTGTTCCAGGAAAGATGGTTGGAAATTTTGGCAATGTTGGTTCCAGGAAAGATGGTTGGAAATTTTTGGAAATGTTGGTTGTAATACATGTTAATGTTCATAAATTCTGAGCCCATTTCAAACTTTACTCCACTTTCATTTGTTTTCATGTTTCAAGTTCCCAGGTTTTCGATTTGTTTGTTTCTTCATTTCCCAGGTTCCCATTTCAAACTTTACTCCATCTTTCCCAGGTTGCCATTTTGAGTATCATTTTGATTGTGGGTTTTTGTTTGTTTGTTATGGTTTCTTCATTTCCCAGGTTTTCGATTTTTACTTCTTATGTGGCCTATGTTGGAAATGTTGACATGTGGGCATTGTTCATATGTGGCCTATTTTGGAAATTTTGGAAATGTTGGACATACTATGTTGATAGATATTGGGCATGTTGATATGGGAATGTTGGTTCTGATATGTTGATATGGCTGGGAATGGGTTCTGATACATTCGAAATGGGAATGTTGGCTTCTGATATATGAGAATGTTGGTTTCTGATACATTTTGTTTGTTACTTGCTTTCAGTTTTGGCTGGGAATGGCTTCTGATACATTCGAAATGGGCTATGATGAGATTCTCAGGATACATGTTCTGATACATGGTCTTATGCATCTGAAAAGTTGGAAATTTGGGAGGTAATTGATAAAATGTGACAATTTCGACAATTGGAAGTGCATGGCTGGGATACTACAAGCTCTGAGCCTGTTTTGATACATGGTCTTTTTCTTCTGTTACATTGTCTTCTGATACATTATTGATATTTTTTGGATACCATGCTTTGGGGCCTATGCTCGACTTTCTTGCAAAGAAGCTTGTGTAGTAGACTAGTTTGTTTCTTGTTTGTTTCTTGCAAAGAAGCTTGTGTTTCAAAATGGGCTATGATGATCTTCTCAGGATACATGGTCTTATACATCTGAAAATTGTAAATTTGGCAGATAATTGAAAATTTTGACAATTTGGACAATTTTGTCAGTTGTGTAGTCCATTGTCTTCTCATACATGTTACACATTCTGTTGGTTTCTGTTTGCTTTGGACAATTTGGCCAATTTTTTTAATTTAATTTTTGAATAGTTTGACAATTTGCTCTCAATTTTGACAATTTGCTCTCAGTTAGACCAGTTGTCTAACTATTTCGTATGCTACACAAGTAAAATTCGTACTCTCTTAATATTTGGACAATTTTGACAATTTGCTCTCAATTGTCTAACTATTTCGTATGCTACACAAGTAAAATTCTTCTTTGTCTTTATACTAGGAATATGAAAAAATATAATATATTTCATAATATTAATTAATTTAATTTATTTTATTCTATTTGTTAAAATGGCTGTGAAATTCAAAACATAACTTTTATTCTTTTAATATATACAGAAGTTGGGGGTAACCATACCTAGGTTTACCACATCTCCATAAAATTTTTACTTTCAACAATCCAAACAACCGAACTACTTTTTTTTTACTTACAAAAATCATATAAACACCAAACCAATTTTTATTCCACTTGCTGCCGACAAAAAATATTCCATCCAAACACATTTTGAAAAGTGCCACTTGCCGCAAGTCAACGAAAATTCAACTTGCTGCAAGTGCCACTTTCACACTTCCAAAAAGTTATATCGATCCAAACAGCCCCATAGTGGAGAATGTTTTTCAAATGGTTTGTGAAAGTGATAAGATAGTCTGTTGTTTTACGGTTAAGTTGAATGATTTGCAAGACTGCCATAACAGTTGTCAGGTTTTGTTTTACAAATACTTGGGCTTCGTTTGTTACACTATAATATAATCTAATATAATTTTAATCGGAAAGTAATAAAATGAAAACGGGTCTTAGTTAGAGGGATATTAGTTAATATATTCAGATTTGAATTTACTTATGGGAGGAGTTGCAACTGTAGTACATGTTGTATATTTTTGGTAACGTTAGCGGTACTCATTCCTGTGAATTGTACTTTTAATTATTTGGCTTCTTTTGTATGATGCTTTTGTGTAATATACCATATATTTTATTTTATTTTACTTTATTGTTTATTTTGTTTATAAAATTAACTTAACCGATTGAGAATTGCTAAGATAGTAGTTGAAATGAGAATGATAGGATGGATGGGTGACGATAAAATAGTGTTGAGATGGATGGATTAAATGTTAAGATAGATGCAGCGATGGCAACGGGGCGGGTCGGGGCCGGGGACCATATCTCCCATCTCCGAGTAGTCTTCGAGTTTCCGTTCTCATCTCCGGTAGGATTTTATTTTTTATCTCCATCCTCGTTCCCGTTTAACAATGCACTTTCCGTCCCTGTACCCATCCTATCAACACTTTTAGGCAGGGTTTTATCGTCCAGTTAATAATGTTTCTTGTATGGTATAAACTTCAAAAAAAGTTCACTAAAAAAATAGAAGACGTTAATATATATATATATATATATATATATATATATATATATATATATATATATATATATATATATATATATATATCATGAACTCATACAAATAGGTTGCACACATGAGTATAAGTAATCGGGGTCTAAAATGTACTGGAGCGGAGAGTATTATACCCATACTCGATCCCGAACACGACTGCAGACTTTTTTTAATCTCTCTAAATCTCCAAACTCAACCCTGTCGGTCAAGATGTTACTTGGGCCGGGCTGGACCAGCCCGGATCCAGTGTTGACCGGGTATGACCGGGCCTGGGCCGGGCTTAGACCGGATGCAGAAATGGCTCGGGTTGGAAAAAAAAAAAATCCAAACCCAGTTCGGACCCATGGCCCGGTCTTGGGCGGGCCGGGCTAAGTCGGGCCTGGGCCGGACCGGTTCAGGGTCGGACTGGGCCGCCCCTTTTTTTTTAATAACTTGAAAAAAAAAGAGCAAGAAAAATTGGAAAAAAATATAAATGGTATTATAATTTAAATATGCTATAACATTAACTAACAAAAATTGAGATAATAAAATTTGACAATTTTTTATTAATGCCAATATAATTTAATGTAGCTATCAATAAAATTTTATAAATTGATTTAATTATCATATACTAAAAATAATCCATGACATAATTTGAATAACTGTCATATATACTAATAATTTGAATTGCTACCATTTCACTTTTATAAATGGATTTAATTGTCATATACTAAAAAGGCTAATAACATTATTTGAATAACTACCATATATACTAACTAGTTATTTTCATGTGTGTTGCACGTTCAAAAAAGAAGAAAAAAATCTACATTATGATTGAAATATAAAAATTTAAATTATATTTGAATATTTTAAATATAATTTGAATATATTTTATTTATGATTTATTATAAATATATTTTTAAACTTTTGGATGTGTTTAGTTAGATAATATCATTTAGTTATTTTAAATATAATTTAAATTCTAAAATATTTTAGTATTTTTACATATCCATGCAGTTAGGAAGATTTTAAGTTTTAATTTTAGTTTAAACTAGGTGAGAAAATAACTACGGTTACGGAACTTTTTTTAAATGAAATGTTTGATGAAATACACACGTCTTAGATGGCTCAATCTTGAGCCGTTTTGAAGCCCCATTATATTAGTAGAGATAATTTGAATGACTATCAGTTAATTTTTATAAATGAATTTAGTTGTCATATACTAAAAATGACCAATGACATGATTTGAATTACTGCCATATATACTAATAATTTAAATACCAATCAATTAATTTTTATAAATTGATTTAATTATCATATATATATGATCTGAATAACCACCATATATATATACTAATAATGACTAATAACATGATTTGAATGTTAAACGAATTCAATTGTCCAATGTTTAATTGTTATATTAAACGGATTTGAATATTAAACAAATTTATACAATATATTAATTTTATAAACTGATGTAATTGTCATATTAAATGTCATATAATTTGAATAACTACCATTTATGTTTTGAATGACTATCAATTAACTGTAATGTACCAAAAAAATAACATGATAATTCAATACTAACTTTTGATTTGAATGGATATCAATTAATTTCATATACTAAAAATGACATTAACATAATGATTTGATAACCGTTAACAATAACGATATATATATATATATATGACACTATCCAATGAGCACACACTTATAGTGAGCAAATGAGCACATCTATTTTCATTGGTAGGATTAAGGAGTAAGATTGAGATATGATCAAATTAAAAGTGTCTTCTCTCTTTCCTAAATTATCGCCAAATCTCCAGATTGACTCTTTTCTTAAGATTGAGATGCGTCTCCTTCTCGGCCAAATACAACATGTTTGTCGTCTCTTGCAACACCTGTGCACGTGGCTGCCCAGACGATGTAATGTGCAACCCCAACGTGCAGGCCCTACTTCTCCCGTCCAATGCCTTGGCAACTGTGGTGTAGTGGGAAGAGGTTAGGAGCAGCCGGCGTCAAGCTGTCGACCGATGGCAGAGCGTCACGGCGAGGGAGAGGTGGTGCTAGAGGAGGCCGTCAACTACGTCAAGTTCCTCAAGACCTGGATTTGGATCCATCAGGTTTCCATGACAATGCTCCCTCCTCCTCCTCCTCAGCTCCCTCCTCCTCCTCCTCCTCCTCATCATCATCATGATCACCTGTAGAGCTTATTAGTGTTCCCTTTCGTAATGACCCGCTCCGCCCTAGCGGAACGCCGATTCAAACGGTAAGTGCAACGACTCAAACGAGCCGTCGACTCGAAGAGTTGGCATCGACCTGATGAAGAATCGATGCAAGGCTTAAATTGGCCCGTCAAAGATGAATCCCGACTTAGACTTTCAAAGGCGCGCTCGGAGTATCGCTCGGCCGATGCGAACATCGCTAAGGTGGGTGGCTCCGATGAACCCGTCTTTGCTTAGCCTAGACACATAACAATACGAACACTAATGCTAGAATCGCTAGGCGATAACACCGCACATGCTAATAAATGAGTCAACGCACCTAGCTAATGGAATAATCTCATCTTGTATGCTTGTATAGAATATGGAAAAGAACATAGAAAATATGAGAACTCTCGCACCGCGCTCCACGCTCGTGCTAAGGCACAAGCTTATGTTCAGTCCCTTATGCGTTCAACAATGAAACAATGAATGATTTACAACAATGAAATGGAAGACTATCGACATAGTCGTTCCGAGTTAGAGTATAGCAACATTGAAAGACTTCAGGACTGATGGGTCGCTAAGGACGACTCCCGCACGGGGAGTTGCATAATGTATGAATGAAAGAATAAACAAATAAGTGAATGAATGAATCAACGAATGAATGAATGAATGTGTGAATGAATCAATGAACGAACGGACAAGTAAAAAGAAAGAAAAGAAAGAATGAATAAAAGATAAGAAAGAAAGGAATGGTTAGCGACAGGTATGACGGGCACGTGCATCGGGGCTCGCTACCCGTGCTACACGGACGTCCGCCGCCAACCTGGTCGATAACGTATTATGGCTAAGGGTTAGCCTACGGCTCAGAGATAGCCGTTAAGTTAAAATGACAAAACAATACGAAATGATCGTGGACAATCCCATCGTATACGGGAGGGAGGCGGAATAAGGGATTTCCAGCGGCACGGTCAAAGGGGGGACGTGGCCGGTCCGGACGGAAATCAAAATGGCTTGCAGGAGGCTACCTGGGTGCGGGCTTGGCCACCCAGGAGACGTAAGTGCGGGGTATTTCAAAAGACTATCAGATGTGTACCAGCCGCACGCTATGATAGGTGAGAAATTACCAAAGGAGAAGATGTCCAAAATGGCTTGTGGTGCTAGCGACCGGTGCATATAGATTAAGTGGGCTTTGCTGGTGGCAATCCACGTGCAAGTCCTTGCATTAAAACAAAGTAGTCTAAGTAACTGAATGAAGCGCCTTCTGAACAGGCTTGAAAAGTAACACATCAAATGATAAGGAATACTTCATGCAAATGAGTTAGAATACACCCCTACGACGCGCTAGGCCCCGAGGCAGGGACATGCCCTTGATATTGAAAGTTTACATGAGACACGTTAAGTTATTCCTTATGAATTTTTGACTAACTTGGTTTACTTTGGACAGGAAAGGCCGGACGGTAAGTATGGGTAAGTCGTGCATGCATTTCCTTGCAAATACTTGAATTCGGCAACACGAGATAGGTTATGAAATATGCCAGGAAACTGATCCTAAGGCAAGATTAGAAAGACAATAAATGATAGTCGGTGCACAAAAGTAAATAGAACGTGTTTGGTAATGATAGCATTGTGGGCGAGCTAGCCTCCCCACCAGTGCATAACAATGTACTGATAACCCCACAGTCTGCTTGCAGGATGCAGGAGACTGTCACCCCCATTTCCTGTATTTCGTATCTATGCTCGTATTTGATTTTGGCACGTATTTTAATTTTCTCGACTTGCGGATTTTGGTTTCTCGTAAATGGGTTTTGGACCATGGCTTGGTTTATTTTGTGGAAGTTGGTTTGGTTTGGTTCATCATGAGTGGAACACTTTAACCTACACTCCTCCCTCAACACACCACAACTCCCCCACTTTATAACTCCACCTACTTTCTCTCTCCTCTTTATTCTCTCATTTATTTCTTACAACTTCTTCTTCTTCCTTCTTCCACACAACTCCCCAACCCATAGGCAAGTGCACCTTGCCAACAAATAAGCACCCAATTTTATTTGTCCATTTGATAGATTAGGACATGTAGATCAACATTAGAACTTGAAATTTTGTGATTTGGAGTCTCCATTGTTCTAGATCTAGGTTTTTACTATTTTCGGATTTACATGGTTTTGATCTATTTAACTTTGATTTTTGTATGTTTTGATGCTTCCATGTGGAAGAGAATTCGATTTTACTCAAGTTAGAACTTTGAAAATCTAGATTTGGTTTTAATTTGGCTAAGTTATGAAGAATTGAAGTTCTTGGTGTTCTTGGACTTGCTCTCGGCCAGGAAGAACAGCCCTCTGCCTTGCGCTTTTTAGCGCATGGCCGATTGCGCACCCCCAGCCTGTGCTCTTTAGCGCATGGCCGATTGCGCAATCACTTGGCCAGTGCTTTGCGCTGCGTTGGATTGCGCTGGCGCAAGCTAGCCATGCGCAAGCCAGCCATGCGCAAAGTAACCCCTGCGCAATCGACCATTGCGCAATCCATCTCTGCGCAACCAACTCCTGCGCAGTTCACTCCTGCGCAGTCTACCTTCTACGCAATCCATCTGTGCGCCATCTGCCCCTGCGCACTTGGCACCCTGCACAGTTGGTACCCTGCGCAGCTCATCCTGCGCACTTGGCACCCTGCGCAGTGCATACCCTGCGCAACCTACTTGTCTATGATGAATTTGTTATTTCTTGATCTTGGCTCTTCTATAGTCCTATTTTATATTAGTATTTTATTAGGTATTTTACGCCCATTTTATATCCTTACGCCTTTTGTCATGAACTTGATTTTACTTAATATGTTTGGAATGTCTATTGCACATGGCATGGTATGACAAGGACCTAGCATAACACGACAGTGACCCGTCGTGGCGCACTCCTAACAAGTACCCTGACATGATTTACCTTGATAACTTGACTTGACTTGCCTTGACACCGTGGGTGTTTCTGCTTGCTTGCTTGTATAATCCACTTGCCTTGTCTTGCATCATGTCTAGGACGTGACTTCCTGGGTACCACGGCCAGGGACTCGCGCTAAATTGGATTAGGCTAATTATTAGATCAAACTAGAACATGGAGAATTCCCAGTCACAGGCAATCTCGTTATCTGGGCGCTTTAATAGACTTGTAGCTTGCCGACGAGTAGAGCACATTTCCAGCACACTGTCATGTGTTGCACCCTCTAAGTCACCTAAGGGTACATTTGTCTCCCGGGCAAGGTACCCACCTATAACTCTCAACCCGCGGAAGGATAACTGGATGGTCTGCAGGGCTTGGGACTGGGAGTTTCTCACTTGCATCTTGTTAGTAATTAGGCTTGTGATAACCCTAGTTAGTTAAAGTAGTAAGCCGTAGTACTTGCTTGGCCGATTGTGAATGGATGGTGTCCAGCCTTGTCTAAGTCTTGTCTAGCTCCAGTACCTGCTATCTCCTGAGCATATTTGTTTTACTTATCTTAACGATAAATGAGTAGAGATAGTGAGCTATTCAGGCGAAGGGTTACAATCCCGGTCCTTGTTTGGTTTAAGGATTGTAACCTGGCTCCCGGAATGGTTCCACGTCCCTAGTCGTTTATCGCCCTGTGTACTTTACTACTTGTACTTTCTTTTATTCTTTATGTTCTGATATGCTGGCTTTTGTTCTTATTTGTGGCCTCCTTTGTGGCACTTGCTCTTTCTGGGGTTTGACCCAGCTGGTTTTGTGTGGCCAGATTTCGGAGCAGCTCCCGAGGATTTACCAAGCTTCCAGCCCAATGGTGACAACTAGACGGAACCTGGGCCAAGAGTGGGTTTTCCTTTTTGTTTCACCCACTTATATGTAAATTTATTCTTTTGAGGCGTTTAGCCGACGAGCACCTGTTAGCTCGATGCACATTTACTTACTGTCTGCCTACGGGCTGTAAACATGATTAACAAATCCTAGGGTTGATCATGTATGACTGAACTCTTGCTAGTCCTATCATTTTGTATGACTAGCTTCATGATCATCCAATATGTAATATTTGGGACGCCTTATATATATATTTGATGCTCTAACATCTTGTAACTCTGTTAATTGCTTGAGATTGAGACAATAGGCTTGACCTTAAGAGACTGCTGGCTTGTAGTAAACCCTCATATCTAGACAGCCGTGACCGTATAGTTGAGATGTATTCTATTTCAATATACGTAGCTGGCTATGTCTGCCCCCGCTCTCCAGTATTCTGGTTCTGGGGCGTGACACGGTTTAAGTGGTGGCCCATGCAGGTCTTGTCAATCAAGAAATGTGAGGGTTTGCCGAATAGATGTCTCAATCAATATTCGCCCTTGATCTCTGCTCGTATTTTCAAATCCCTGAGATTCTTGACCTGATCGCATGCTTGTATCATTGATCTGTCCTGGTCCTTTCCTTACTGTTCCCTATGTCGTCTTCTTCAGCGGCATTACTCCCGGGCCTGCCAACCAGCCAGAGGAAGCTCGACAAGCACCCCAGCGCCAGGAAGATCAAGCTCAGCACTCTGGAGTAGCCTCCCGAGTTATGCTTCCCGGAGGTTCGGAACCTCCAGTTCAGGCAGCTCCGCCCGCTCAACCAGCTAGACTGGATGAGGGACCTTTGGTAGGGCTTATCAGAGAACTACTTGCATCCCAAGATCGTCGAGGCGACGCCTTGCACCAGAAAGTTCATGATGCACTAAACCGAGGAGGTCCCCAAGGGAATCAGGCGGCCAACAGTTTCAAGCGCTTGAACCCTCCCTTCTTTGACGGCAGTGAAGATGCGATTGCCGCAGATGCTTGGCTTCAGGATACCGAGGTGGTTCTAGAAGCAGCTAGGACACCTGAGAATGAGAAGGTAGCGGTGGTACGTCTACAGTTGTTAGACTTGGCTCGCGATTGGTGGGCGGCTCAGGCCATGGGGTTAGCGGCACCAGTCACTTGGGCGACGTTCAGAGAGAGGTTCCAAACAAAGTACTTCGATGCGGTGGCACGGTACGACCTGCAGACCAGATTCACCAACTTGAAGCAAGGAGGCAGGACGGTCGATGGCTATGCGACCGAGTTTTCCAGGTTGAGTAGGTTCGCCCCCACCTCGGTGGCAACCGAGTTCGATAGGGCTCAGCGGTTCCAGCAAGGGCTGCACTTAGAGATATTATTGGCTGTGGAGCAGTTCGAGCACCAGACGTTCGAAACAGTGTTGAAGGCAGCAAGGAGGCATGAGTATACCTCCCGGAGAATTGTGGACAGGACCGGAGGCAGGAAGCGGTCCCACAACCAGATGCACCAATCTTCAGCTCCAGCCCCGGCAGCTAGGGGTATAACCATTGGAACTCCGAGGCGGGCGGCCTCAGTGACGTCGGTTCAGCATTCGACCCCGACGTATCCGCAGCAGCAGAAGCAGAAGCAGTCTTCCGCGGTGGGATGTTCGCATTGCGGGAAGCCGGGCCATGTAGTGGCAGAGTGTCGTAGGGCACAGGGATTATGCCTGGCTTGTGGAGGAGCAGACCACCAGATAGGGACCTGCCCGAATAGGGGAGGTCCATCATCATCCAACCTTTCTATTTCTTCGGTGAGAGGACCAGCCCCAGCTCCAGTTCAGCAGCAGCAGCAGTACCCGAGACCATTGTTGCCTCAGGCCCAGGCCTTTCATCAGCAGAACCAGCAGCAGTTCACCCAGGCTCCAGCACAGAACCGACAGAGGGGTTTCCAGCAGAGAGGACCCGCAGCTAGAGGTCAGGCTATGATGATGACCATGGAAGAAGAAGTTGCACCAGGTGAGGTGGTGGCAGGTACTATTCTCGTCAACACCTTTCCAACATCTGTATTATTTGATTCTGGAGCATCGCATTCATTCATGTCTGCACGATTCGCGACACGAATAGGATTGGAGCCCGAGTCATTATTAGTGAGGCTCAATATACTTACTGGTAATGGTCTTGTGGGAGTAGATCGAGTATTTTCCTCGTGTCGGATCGTAGTTAGCGGTAAAGAGTTCCCCGCTAGGCTCATAAAGTTCCCTATGGCAGATTATGATGTAGTCCTAGGTATGGATTGGTTGAGGAACCATTATGCTAGGATAGACTGCCATGTTGGCAGAGTTGTCTTTAGTATTCCCGGAGAGCCAGAGTTTTCATTTTCCAGAGGCACAGTAGAGCCATCTCCTCCAGTATTGCGGATGGCAGTAGCAGCAGTGCAGTTGCCCCGGATAGTTGAAGAGTTTCCAGATGTCTTCCCAGAGGAACTTCCAGGGATGCCACCAGAGCGGGAGATCGAGTTCACCATCGACTTGATTCCCGGAACAGCCCCAGTGTCAGAGAGAGTCTACAGGATGGCGCCATCAGAGCTAGAGATATTGTACAAGATGATTGAAGAACTCAGAACCAAGGGATTCATTCGTGCTAGTGGATCACCTTGGGGAGCCCCGATGCTTCTTGTGAAAAAGAAGGATGGTACGTCTAGGCTATGTGTTGATTATCGTACCTTGAACTCAGTGACAATCAAGAACAGATACCCTCTTCCAAGGATAGATGACTTGTTTGATCAACTCAAAGGGGCTTCAGTTTTCTCGAAGATAGACTTGCGGTCAGGATACCACCAGATCAGAGTCAGAGAGCAGGACATCCCGAAGACGGCGTTCAGATCTAGGTACGGGCGTTGGGAGTTTCTAGTTATGCCTTTTGGAGCGACCAATGCGCCGGCAGTGTTCATGGACCTCATGAACCGTATTTTCATGCCTTACTTGGACCAGTTTGTGATAGTGTTCCTTGATGACATCCTGGTCTACAGCAAGAGTGAAGCAGAGCACGAGCAGCATCTCAGAATTGTCCTCCAGATTCTCAGAGAGCACCAGTTGTACGCCAAGTTCAGTAAATGCGAGTTCTGGCTCGATCGCATTTCTTACTTGGGTCACATCATTACCAGAGGAGGAGTGGAAGTGGATCCCCAGAAGATTGTGGCTATCGAGGCATGGCCAGTACCCAGCTCAGTGGCAGAGGTTCGTAGCTTCCTTGGATTGGCCGGCTACTACCGGCGGTTCGTCTCTGATTTTGCAAGGATTTCAGCGCCGATGACCCAGTTGACCCGCAAGGATGTGCCGTTCATTTGGACAGCAGAATGTCAGGAATCATTTGAGAAGTTGAAGCGAGGTTTGATAACGGCTCCCATTCTCACCCTTCCAGATGGGACCGGAGGATTCACAGTTTATTGCGACGCTTCAGGCAGAGGATTGGGATGTGTTTTGATGCAGCATGGGAAGGTAATTGCTTATGCGTCACGTCAACTCCGTGATCATGAGAAGAATTACCCGACCCACGACTTGGAGCTAGCAGCAGTAGTGTTTGCACTTAAGTTGTGGAGGCACTACTTGTACGGAGACAGAGTGGAGATTTTTACTGATCATAAGAGCCTGAAGTATGTTTTCACCCAGAAGGATCTTAATATGCGGCAGAGAAGATGGCTCGAGCTACTGGTGGACTACGATGTGGATTTGCAGTATCATCCAGGGAAGGCCAACGTTGTAGCAGATGCGTTGAGCCGGAGTTTATTTCCTGACGGCGCAACCAGAGCTATTGGCAGATCTTCAGAAGATGGGAATTGAAGTGGTTCTTCCTTCCAATGTGGCCTTGATGGCCAGCCTACAGATTCAGTCCACCATAGTTGAGAGGATCCGGACAGCACAGTTAACAGATTCCAAGATTCAGCGGCTCAGAGCAGAGTGTGAAGCAGGAAGAAGGCCAGAGTTATGTATTCATGAGGATGGTACACTTCGACACGGCACACGTCTTTGTGTACCCAGTGGAGATATCAGACAGGAAGTCATGGCAGAGGCTCACAGTTCGCAGTATTCTATCCACCCAGGCGGCACGAAGATGTACCGAGATATTCGTCAGCACTTTTGGTGGAATGGTATGAAGAGGGAGATAGCCCGGTATGTCTCTCGATGTTTGGTTAGCCAACAAGTCAAGGCTGAACATCAGAGGCCAGCTGGACTTCTTCAACCTTTACCGATCCCAGAATGGAAATGGGAGCACATTACCATGGATTTCGTGACTGGATTACCCAGATCTCCGGCAGGCAGAGATGCTATTTGGGTCATTGTGGACAGGCTTACCAAGGTGGCACACTTTCTTCCATTTAGAGTTGGACAGTCGACGGCGCAGCTAGCAGAGATGTATCTCAGGCAGATCGTCAGACTTCACGGAGTGCCAGTCAGCATAGTATCTGACAGGGATACAAGATTCACCTCGCACTTCTGGCGCAGTCTTCATCAAAGTTTGGGGACTCGTCTCAAGTTCAGCTCGGCGTATCATCCGCAGACAGATGGGCAGTCAGAGCGTACTATACAAACTCTCGAAGATATGTTGCGGTCATGTACCCTTGACTTCGGTGGTTCGTGGGAGGATCACCTGCACCTGGTGGAATTCTCGTACAACAATAGTTTCCAGGCCAGTATCCAGATGGCACCCTTCGAGGCTCTGTATGGCAGGAAGTGCAGATCCCCGTTAGCATGGGACGATGTCGGAGAGAGGCAGATGCTCGGTCCAGAACTAATTTCACAGACGGTTGAAGTGGTCAGGAAAGTCAGAGATCACCTCCGAGTTGCTCAGGATCGCCAGCGCCATTGAGCCGATGCTCATCGGCGTCCCTTAGAATTTGCCGTCGGCGACCATGTATTCCTTAGGATCTCGCCTACCCGCGGCGTCATTCGTTTCGACGTGCGGAGAAAGCTTAGTCCTAGGTATATAGGGCCGTTCGATATTCTGGAGCGAGTAGGCGATGTGTCCTATCGTCTCGCTCTTCCGCCGTCGCTAAGTGAGGTACATGATGTATTCCATGTATCCCAATTAAGACGGTACATCCCGGACCCGAGCCATATCCTAGATCATTCGGAATTGGTTGTTGGTACCAACCTTTCGTATGAGGAGAGGCCCGTGTCTATTTTGGACCGGAGGGAAAAGACGCTCAAGAACAAGACTATTAACTTAGTTCGTGTTGCTTGGGGTCATCACTCTCTAGGTGAGTCAACGTGGGAGCGTGAGGACGACATCCGATCGCGATATCCCTACCTATTTGACTCGTGAGGTATAATGTCTTTCTTATGCCTTACGCTTTCCCTTTCTTGCTTGCATTGTATGATTGTATGATTGAACTGCTTAACGTAGCTTGCCTGTGCTTAGTATAGCTTGTCGTGGCAATCTCTAGCTCCTTGATTAAATTCCGAGGACGGAATTCTTTGAAGGTGGATAGAGTTGTCACCCCCATTTCCTGTATTTCGTATCTATGCTCGTATTTGATTTTGGTACGTATTTTAATTTTCTCGACTTGCGGATTTTGGTTTCTCGTAAATGGGTTTTGGACCATGGCTTGGTTTTATTTTGTGGAAGTTGGTTTGGTTTGGTTCATCATGAGTGGAACACTTTAACCTGCACTCCTCCCTCAACACACCACAACTCCCCCACTTTATAACTCCACCTACTTTCACTCTCCTCTTTATTCTCTCATTTATTTCTTACAACTTCTTCTTCTTCCTTCTTCCACACAACTCCCCAACCCATAGGCAAGTGCACCTTGCCAACAAATAAGCACCCAATTTTATTTTTCCATTTGATAGATTAGGACATGTAGATCAACATTAGAACTTAAAATTTTGTGATTTGGAGTCTCCATTGTTCTAGATCTAGGTTTTTACTATTTTCGGATTTACATGGTTTTGATCTATTTAACTTTGATTTTTGTATGTTTTGATGCTTCCATGTGGAAGAGAATTCGATTTTACTCAAGTTAGAACTTTGAAAATCTAGATTTGGTTTTAATTTGGCTAAGTTATGAAGAATTGAAGTTCTTGGTGTTCTTGGACTTGCCCTCGGCCAGGAAGAACAGCCCTCTGCCTTGCGCTTTTTAGCGCATGGCCGATTGCGCACCCCCAGCCTGTGCTCTTTAGCGCATGGCCGATTGCGCAATCACTTGGCCAGTGCTTTGCGCTGTGCTGGATTGCGCTGGCGCAAGCTAGCCATGCGCAAGCCAGCCATGCGCAAAGTAACCCCTGCGCAATCGACCATTGCGCAATCCATCTCTGCGCAACCAACTCCTGCGCAGTTCACTCCTGCGCAGTCTACCTTCTGCGCAATCCATCTGTGCGCCATCTGCCCCTGCGCACTTGGCACCCTGCGCAGTTGGTACCCTGCGCAGCTCACCCTGCGCACTTGGCACCCTGCGCAGTGCATACCCTGCGCAACCTACTTGTCTATGATGAATTTGTTATTTCTTGATCTTGGCTCTTCTATAGTCCTATTTTATATTAGTATTTTATTGGGTATTTTACGCCCATTTTATATCCTTACGCCTTTTGTCATGAACTTGATTTTACTTAATATGTTTGGAATGTCTATTGTACATGGCATGGTATGACAAGGACCTAGCATAACACGACAGTGACCCGTAGTGGTGCACTCCTGACATGACCAACCTGACATGATAGTGGCCCATCGTGGCGCACTCCTAACAAGTACCCTGACATGATTTACCTTGATAACTTGACTTGACTTGCCTTGACACCGTGGGTGTTCCTGCTTGCTTGCTTGTACAATCCACTTGCCTTGTCTTGCATCATGTCTAGGACGTGACTTCCTGGGTACCACGGCCAGGGACTCGCGCTAAATTGGATTAGGCTAATTATTAGATCAAACTAGAACATGGAGAATTCCCAGTCACAGGCAATCTCGTTATCTGGGCGCTTTAATAGACTTGTAGCTTGCCGACGAGTAGAGCACATTTCCAGCACACTGTCATGTGTTGCACCCTCTAAGTCACCTAAGGGTACATTTGTCTCCCGGGCAAGGTACCCACCTATAACTCTCAACCCGCGAAAGGATAACTGGATGGTCTGCAGGGCTTGGGACTGGGAGTTTCTCACTTGCATCTTGTTAGTAATTAGGCTTGTGATAACCCTAGTTAGTTAAAGTAGTAAGCCGTAGTACTTGCTTGGCCGATTGTGAATGGATGGTGTCCAGCCTTGTCTAAGTCTTGTCTAGCTCCAGTACCTGCTATCTCCTGAGCATGTTTGTTTTACTTATCTTAACGATAAATGAGTAGAGACAGTGAGCTATTCAGGCGAAGGGTTACAATCCCGGTCCTTGTTTGGTTTAAGGATTGTAACCTGGCTCCCGGAATGGTTCCACGTCCCTAGTCGTTTATCGCCCTGTGTACTTTACTACTTGTACTTTCTTTTATTCTTCATGTTCTGATATGCTGGCTTTTGTTCTTATTTGTGGCCTCCTTTGTGGCACTTGCTCTTTCTGGGGTTTGACCCAGCTGGTTTTGTGTGGCCAGATTTCGGAGCAGCTCCCGAGGATCTACCAAGCTTCCAGCCCAATGGTGACAACTAGACGGAACCTGGGCCAAGAGTGGGTTTTCCTTTTTGTTTCACCCACTTATATGTAAATTTATTCTTTTGAGGCGTTTAGCCGACGAGCACCTGTTAGCTCGATGCACATTTACTTACTGTCTGCCTACGGGCTGTAATCATGATTAACAAATCATAGGGTTGATCATGTATGACTGAACTCTTGCTAGTCCTATCATTTTGTACGACTAGCTTCATGATCATCCAATATGTAATATTTGGGACGCCTTATATATATATATTTGATGCTCTAACATCTTGTAACTCTGTTAATTGCTTGAGATTGAGACAATAGGCTTGACCTTAAGAGACTGCTGGCTTGTAGTAAACCCTCATATCTAGACAGCCGTGACCGTATAGTTGAGATGTATTCTATTTCAATATACGTAGCTGGCTATGTCTGCCCCCGCTCTCCAGTATTCTGGTTCTGGGGCGTGACAGAGACGTTGTCGGGTGCAGAGCTTCCCTCGAACGTGCTAAGGCGCGGAGCTAGCTCTGGAGCCTTGGAGCGTTGTAAGGAGCTGAAGCACCATATACATGACATAATGTATCGGAACATCGCCATGAATCATTCCATCTTGTAAGCCACTTGGCACACCTTTTATGTTTCAGAGAGAGAGAGCTTGAGCGACTTGTAAACTCGGCCTAGCGCCGCTCGTAAACTTCTTGGAAATCAATAAAGAGTTTGAATTTGCTTCAACTTGTGTTCATTTGCTTTCCGCTGCAAATGGGGACACTCTGTGCGACTCTGTGGCCTAGCTCAAATCGGTCGTTTCTAGACTTAGCCTTGTACGGGCGCAACCTAGGCCCGTGCGGCATCACGCCTTAGCAAGGATGATCGCTCCTGCGGGAGCGGGGCACGACAGATTGGTATCAGAGCACGGCTTTACGTCCTTGGACTTCATTTCGATTCTCTCCGTTTTGAAAGCTCGTTGAAACAAAAGAAGTATACGCTCTCTCTCGTTGTGCCTCTGGATGTTCCATACAATAAGTCTAATATTTTCAAAAGCTCGTACAAGTACTCGGTTGAACGGGATCGATAGGCGAAGGCCTTTGTGTCGAACCACGACGTACTTGAGTTGGAAGGAATCGATGCTAAGAGTTAGCAAACGCAAGACGTGCTTGAATGACCTTACGCTGACAATAGCAAACGAACGAGACCGAAGTATAGTTCGAACGGGATGGTTATACACGCGGCCTTTTGGCTAAGTTGTGCCGAGTATCGCGCACCTAGACCTTCTGGTGCGAACGAGTTTGCGAGCGAGATCGACTATCGCTCGGACGAGAATAAGTGAGACTTAGAACGTATGTTGATAGAGACGCTACTTGACCAACGTTAAAACGAACGCGGGAAATGGTTCTTAGACTTTGAGGAACGGGCGAACATGCAATTGAATATATATCGATTGGGAATCAAATGACCTTTTGAGAAATTGTAGAATAACTTGACCTCGAGTGGTGTATTTGATAGCTTCGAAGAAGAATAAGAGTGAGTGTCGACGACTAGTCGAGTGGCTCGAACCCTGAGTGGTGTATGGACGTTATAGAAATTGTTCGAGCGAAACTAAAGGATTTACGGGTAGAACGAGTATGTCGACAAGCGATGATATCGTACAACGCCTTAGAACGAGTAACGCTTAGTTGGTTTTGACTTCGACAGTCTCAAACGAGATATCGTTCGGACGAATTAAGAACGCGTAGTGCGAATTATGAAACAAGTTGAATGGAGAGTCGAAAAGATGAAATGAATGGAGGTATTGGTCGAGGAAAACGTAGTGGATCATGCATGCGATTTTGAATTTAGTCGAATGGATTGAAACTTGAGTTAAGGTGAAATACTCATGGATGAGATCGAAGATAGCCCGATCGGAAGATAGCGTGCATAGGAAATGTTGATTTGGAGATACGAAAATGACTAAGGATTTGGAATGGATGTTGCTTCATGACGAGTTAACACGAGAAAATGCGAATTGAGGAATTAAGTTGCACGACTCAGAATTCGTTGCAAAAGGAAGATCGTCAGGTTATGTACATCATCGATGGTATTGAGGCGTATCAAAGATCGATGTACGATAACTCGGGGGTACTCTGATTCGATGAATGATGATCGTGTTAGAAGCCAAAGTGTTAAAGGATGCTATGTTGGAGAATTTGGATAGAAATGAATGTTTGGAATGAAGAAAGAAAGTGACTTGATTGTTCGGTGATAACCACAACGGCAATGATCTTGTCTTGTGCGAGCGCAACTCCAGCCTCGCACATGCGTCACGTCGGATTTGGGATGATCATTCCGCGTGAGCGTTGGCATAGTGATTCATGTCTAGCGGGAATGATCGAACTCAGAATATCATGTCATGGCAATTTTGATTGCTTCGACTTGTGGTTTGAAGCGATGGTAAATTCGAGGATTGTTAGGACTTGCGATTGAAGAATAAGAAAAACTTGAGGATTGAGTAGACCCAATCCGTGTATCGAAAATGAGTAAGGCTAGACTCAACGCAAGAGTTACGTCCCGATGAGGACGATTATTCTGCGGGAATGTTGACATGGTGATTCATGTCCGCCATGGATAATCAGACTTGTGTGAGATCGGGGCGCGACATATTGTAAGGCTAGACGACCTTGTGATCGACTACGTGAATTGGATAAGATGGATAGGTGGATTGTATCAAACATATTTGAAGAGATAGACTATGATAATTGTTATTGCGGACGCACGATATTGACATGTCAAGGATTTGATTGATGACAACCTATCGTAGGATGACTTTCCTAAACGAGCTCGAACTTGGAGCGGAGAATGTGTTGATGCGAATAGGGTGAACGCTGCTTGATGTTTAGAAATTTGAACGAAACGAACTTGGGTAGAAACTCCCGTATAAATGAACAAATGGTTTGACCATAGGATTTGGGGCGAGCTTCGTGCAGCGGCCTTGTACAATAAGCCACGGACTTGACTTGTAACTATGACCCTGTGAGATGACCTAGCAGATAGGCGGACGACCCTATGCCGAGTGATTGAACTTGTGCGATTGACCTTACAGTATTGCCTGGACGGACGATAGACTTGGGGCAGCAAGACTTAGAGTAGGACGGAGAACAGGGAGTGTACGTGAACGACGACGAGATTGGCCCCAAACAAAGCGAATGATAGGAATGGATGATGCGCAAGTAAAGTTGGGATAACAAATTGAATCATTGATAGGAAGACGTACTCGATGATAGTGCAATACTTGGTCTTGAATCGGACGGAAAGTACTTAAGACTTGGTCGACTCCGCTAAGAAGAAGAAATTGTATTGATTTCGTAGACAAGAACGTTTGAGAAACGAATCGGATCATCTCGAGGATCAAGATAAACGATAGTGAGATGCACGCGAGTTCGATTTTAAATCGAAGTTAGTAAAATGATCGACAAATCAAAACTATCACGAGTAGCTTATCCGACTTCGCTAATCGCTAAGCTTGGTTGAAATGTACGTATTCGGGGGACGCCTTGAATATGTGCACAGTCCCCACTCAGCGATATGATGAACTCGAATACAGCCGCAAGTGGGTATTAAGATGCGCATAAACGAAAGTGAGTTTGCCTCAGCTTACGACTCTCGAGTTAGATAAATTACAACGCACCTCGTGCGACCATTTCAGTCCCATGACACGAAGAAATAGCAACCAAGTCGAAGAAATACGACAATTGAATAAGTACCATCAACTCTAAAATGAGCGAAAAGTTATTCAATAAAATCGACCAAACGTATGCGACACGGAACTTGGAAAGGTATCGAGTGTAGATCGGTGCCATCAAGCGATAAAGTCATTTGGTAGGGATTGTCTAAGATACGCACACGACATGAGTTAGGGAATGGTAGGATGACCTGCACTCAGGAAGTCTCGAGGACGAGACTTGTTTTGAGTGGTGTATTATGTAATGACCCGCTCCGTCCTAGCGGAACGCCGATTCAAACGGTAAGTGCAACGACTCAAATGAGCCATCGACCCGAAGAGTTGGCATCGACCTGATGAAGAATCGATGCAAAGCTTATATTGGCCCGTCAAAGATGAATCTCGACTTAGACTTTCAAAGGCGCGCTCGGAGTATCGCTCGGTCGATGCGAACATCGCTAAGGTGGGTGGCTCCGATGAACCCGTTTTTGCTTAGCCTAGACACATAACAATACAGACACTAATGCTAGAATCGTTAGGCAATAACACCGCGCATGCTAATAAATGACCCAACGCACCTAGCTAAGAAAATAATCCCATCTTGTATGCTTGTATAGAATATGGAAAAGAACATGGAAAATATGAGAACTCTCGCACCGCGCTCCACGTTCGTGCTAAGGCACAAGCTTACGTTCAGTCCCTTGTGCGTTCAACAATGAAACAATGAATGGTTTACAACAATGAAATGGAAGACTATCGACATAGTCGTTCCGAGTAGAGTATAGCAACATTGAAAGACTTCGGGACTGATGGGTCGCCAAGGCGACTCCCACACGGGGAGTTGCATAATGTATGAATGAAAGAATGAACAAATAAGTGAATGAATGAATCAACGAATGAATGAATGAATATGTGAATGAATCAATGAACGAACGGACAAGTGAAAAGAAAGAAAAGAAAGAATGAATAAAAGATAAGAAAGAAAGGAATAGTTAGCGACAGGTATGACGGACACGTGCATCGGGGCTCGCTACCCGCGCTGCACGGACGTCGCCGCCAACCTGGTCGATAACGTATTATGGCTAAGGGTTAGCCTACGTCTCAGAGACAGCCGTTAAGTTAAAATGACAAAACAATACGAAATGGTCGTGGACAATCCCATCGCATACGGGAGGGAGACGGAATAAGGGATTTCCAGCGGCACGGTCAAAGGGGGAACGTGGCCGGTCCGGACGGAAATCAAAATGGCTTACAGAGGCTACCTGGGTGCGGGCTTGGCCACCCAGGAGACGTAAGTGCGGGGTATTTCAAAAGACTATCAGATGTGTACCAGCCGCACGCTATGATAGGTAAGAAATTACCAAAGGAGAAGATGTCCAAAATGGCTTGTGGTGCCAGCGACCGGTGCATATAGATTAAGTGGGCTTTGCTAGTGGCAATCCACGTGCAAGTCCTTGCATTAAAACAAAGTAGTCTAAGTAACTGAATGAAGCGCCTTCTGAACAGGCTTGAAAAGTAACACATCAAATGATAAGGAATACTTCATGCAAATGAGTTAGAATACACGCCTACGACGCGCTAGGCCCCGAGGCAGGGACATGCCCTTGATATTGAAAGTTTACATGAGACACGCTAAGTTATTCCTTATGAATTGTTGACTAACTTGGTTTACTTTGGACAGGGAAGGCCGGACGGTAAGTATGGGTAAGTCGTGCATGTATTTTCATGCAAACACTTGAATTCGGCAACACGAGATAGGTTATGAAATATGCCAGAAAACTGTTCCTAAGGCAAGATTAGAAAGACAATGAATGATAGTCGGTGCACAAAAGTAAATAGAACGTGTTTGGTAATGATAGCATTGTGTGCGAGCTAGCCTCCCCACCAGTGCATAACAATGTACTGATAACCTCACAGTCTGCTTGCTGGATGCAGGAGACGTCGCCGGATGCGGAGCTTCCCTCGAACATGCTAAGGCGCGGAGCTAGCTCTGGAGCCTTGGAGCGTTGCAAGGAGCTGAAGCACCATATACAGGACATAATGTATCGGAACAGCGCCATGAATCATTCCATCTTGTAAGCCTCTTGGCACGCCTTTTATGTTTCAGAGAGAGAGAGAGATAGAGTGCTTGAGCGACTTGTAAACTCGGCCTAGCGTCGCTCGTAAACTTCTTGGAAATCAATAAAGAGTTTGAATTTGCTTTAACATGTGTTCATTTACTTTCCGCTGCAAATGGGGACACTCTGTGCGACTCTGTGGCCTAGCTCAAATCGACCGTTTCTAGACTTAGCCTTGCACGGGCGCAACCTAGGCCCATGCGGCATCACGCTTTAGCGAGGACGATCGCTCCTGCGGGAGCGGGGCGTGACACCTTTGAATATTGCACTAAGTAATGCACTACTTCCTCCACTTCCAACACAGGAGGAGAATCTGTTGCTAGGCTACAACTATGCAACAGCTGCATCGCCAACAGTTGCTACTTTCCCATACTGTTCTTCCAAGGAGAGTAGGAGGATCAGATGCTCCCACATGTTACTAGTTTCAACTACTAGCACAACGTGTCCGACTACCGCAAAGGTCAGTATAGTGTTCATATGAAATAAAAAATTTAAGTTTCTTTTGTATATCAAATTATTTATAATTAATTTGGAATGCCTAATACTATTGTAACAAGTCGGTCTACAAGAATCATTCTTTTCAACTAGGACAAGTACACTTTCAAAATTGACTGGTTCGCTAATCTAGTTGAGGAAAATTTTGAGTTCCCATCAAAGGGTCCTCCAGTTCAGACGAAAATGATCTTAGTATTTGGTTGTCCGGTCGAGAAGGGTAAGTGAATGCGACACTTTTGAACTCCATCTCCCCTGATATGTCTCTTGTACATTCCCCTTTGCGCTCTCCGAGTCGATTCTCGGTGTCCTATTTATCACCTCGAGGATCAGTTCACCAGCTATTGCCGCCTCGGAGAGATACTTCACATTGGAAAGACCTGACCCTAGTGATCTGTTTCCACAAGAAAATGAATCAATAACAAGCAAATTTAGCACAAAATGTTGGTATAACATAAATGAAAGTACTACATACAGGCCTCCTATGATGTTGGCAGCTCCGACAACAAAAAGATGTCACCACCCTTCCCTCCATGGTACATAATGAGACGGCTGTTGTACCATGCCATAAAAGCCCAGATGGATGCTACCGATGGCGATCCCCTTTAGGCCTTGGCGAAGACCTGTCTTATCAGAGCATTCAAGCGAGGCCGAGAATTCGGATATGGTCCTCCTCTCCCCAACATAGTAGTAGACGCGTACAGAGGAGATTGCATGCTCGACTATTGAGCTTGCCTTGTCGTACTCGTCCCTTGTTGTGCTCCTCCCTGATCGTTCGTGCCAGGCTCATTAATTTTCTACCATACACTAGTCCAGATATGATGAGGAGAATCACTGTCGGCAAAGCTACAAGGGCTAACCTCCACACGAGGATGAACTTCACAATGTAACTGCCAGAAAATTCCTAGCATGAATTTTCTTATAATGCCTTCTCCCGTGTCAATGTGGTCGGTATAGAAAGCTTCATATGCCTTCTCGCTGAGGCAATCTCGGATGACTACTGTCGCTAAAGATGCTAGTGATGACGTCTAAAGTGGAGGACCCTGTCACTACCACATTTTCGGTTAGGGATATTTTCGACCAAATTAAATTCTGCCATTAGCATGACAATTAATTTAAAATCATGGATTAGGAATACTTATTTAGATTGGACTCTAGTCATGGCTAATTTAGGTGCAACATTAAAAAAGAGCCCAAACTACTTAATCCCCTTAAGGCCTCCTTATAACTATCTAATATGTTGATGTTTAGAGCCTTGCTAACCCTAATTAAACCCACACAAAACCCTTACATGGTCGACCGCATATAGAGTAGGGTTTCCTTCATTTTTTTCATTTCACACTCTCCAAATTTTCTTCCCGCTTTCCTCCAGGGTGTGCTAAGGAGTTGGGGAGCTCAAGGAGGCTTGGTGGGGCTCTAGCAAGGTTTTGGGAGCTACTTCTTCCTCCTTCCCCAAATTCGTGGTTCCTTGTGAAGGCACTATTCTCCATAGGTATAACTCCCTTCTGCTCATTTTCATAGTCAAACTTCAAGTAAACTTGTAGGAGACCCTCTAATGGCTAGATCTAACCTTCTAGGTGGTGGAATAGGTGTCAGAGGACTCATTCCTAGTAGATCTATGGTTTAGAATGGTGACATTTGAGTAGCTATGGGATTGCGACCACCAAGTGTTTGAACGAGTATAATTCATTGAAAAATGTTGGGTTACCCAGTCAGAATGGAACGAGTACAATTCATTGAATGCAGTTCCAAGATATGAAAACGACTATAAAGCAGATGTTAGCCATTAAATATATGATTTTAAAAAATAAATAGAAAAAGACATGAGAAAACTAGACAGCAATTGGACAATAAAAGAAATAAACAAAGAAAATACTTTCTAGGTAACTGAAGTACCTTTGATATGTGATCAGTCTAGGGATAGTTACACCACAATGTCTACGATGTCTAAACAATGTCTACGATGTCTACTTTACAATAAAATAACGCTGTCTAAAATGTCTACTTTGCAATAAAATAAAACTGTCTACGATGTCTACTTTACAATAAAATAATACTGTCTACGATGTCTACTTTGCGATAATAAATTACTGCCTACGATGTCTACAATGTATAAGGTCATATCACACATCCTTGTTACTTCTCCTTCTCGACACGACAAAATATGACAAAACATAATAGAGACAAAAATCATATAAAGAATGACCAACAGTGAAATATAGTAATAATCAATATCGAAAACAAACAACAAAATATACTCGCCTGGGGTCCTTTGCTGGTGAAATCGATAATACCAACAGCTCAATGTGTCACACAAAAGTCCAACTTGCACAACAGTTTCCGAGGGCAAAAATAGATATTACCCACATGTTCAGAATAGTCAAATTACCTAGAGTATCCTACCCATCAGTCCAATTCTGGACACAGGGGCAAAATGGTAATTTTGGGCCAAAACTATGTCCACCGTTGTACTCACTTTGCACCGAAAAACGTGCCAGTATCTACGGTCTTTAAAATTGTCAAACTATATGTCTACGGGTCCGATTTGATGAGACGAATCCAACCGTATGTCCAAAGTTGGATTCCGGTGGGCCGTGCACAATTTCGTCCGTTGGATCGAGTCGCGGGCCCGCAAAAAGGGCATTCCGGTCGACCATCTCAGAATTAGACCAAACTTGACATGCAGGACCAGAAAAACGATACGGTCCTGTTGGCGCAAGTATCGTCTCAAGATGACGAACGTGCATGAAGTTATAGGGTAGTTTGCAAAGAGGCTGATACGGGGTATCTCGACGGCTACGCTTCGATTTCGTCGCACACGCACAACGAAATCGAGTTTCATCGAATCGCACACTGTCACGACCCGTTACCCAAATTGTTGGGCCGGGCCGAGCCATGTCCAGCCTACGCTTAAGATAAAGCGCAGTAAGCTGTTCTAGAGATAACAAGATAAGACTAAATGTGCTAACAGTTCTATAAGTGAAGAAGAGTCGTAAATGCTCCAAACACAAAAGTCATCTCATATATGAATAAGTCCAAGTACAAGTCTGAAATATAAAACTGGATACATGTCCAGTTACAAAATACGTAGTCTAATACATGACTACACTAAGTATCCCAAGTGACTATGCAAACTAGGCGAGTCTCCCCGCAGGAACATCCTCATATGGCAAAGCCGGGTCCTCGGCAGTAACTCCATAATATGAGTCGCAGAGCAACTCCTCCTCAGTAAGGATACCTACAACGTTATCCTGTCAGGACGGGAGCAAGTACAACCTCTACAACTAAAGTACTGAACATATAATGAAAGATATGTACAACAAGAAACATGGTGTGATAAGTCTATAAAACAGGAAATACTAGAAAACATGGCCTCATGGTACAACTGGGATCATAGTATCATAGTAACATAGGGAACATGGCATATCATGGTTTAATTGGTCATTTCTACAAATGACCACATATAGTTTAAAAGTTTAAAATCGTAGCATGTACGTGAATCGGTCAATAGGTAGTAGGATGTACTGTGGTACATGTCAAGTTTTTCTGGTGTGCCCACACGTGCACGAACGGCATCGGTGTATATCCATACACAAACGCGAGATTCAGAAACATACGACAAGGTCGCATATAGAATGTCCCCGAGCGCGGTAAGTACATACGGAGAAGGGGGTCATGTTCACGTACACTACTAACAGTTTCCCCTTAACCCGTTTATTTAACATGTGGGAGATACGAGAGCAGTAAAAACATGTGAGAGATACTGTGAGCAGTATAAGCATGACAGGTACTGGGAGCAGTATAAAACATGTGAATACTCAGAGCAGTCTAAAGCATAGTGAAACTTGTACTGAGAACCCGTAAGAAGCATGTGAAGATAAAAGAGCTGTACTAAACATGGCCGGTACTGAAAGTGATACAACATGTGAAGACATAACTTGCTACCTCAAGGATCAGTCTTTTAACAGGGTTAATACATGTTCTAGCATTAAAAGACAGTAAATGAGTATGTAGATGTACTTGCCTGGGGTCCTGCTATCAATATGAATCAAGGCTCGGAGTGAAGCCACAGTCCTAAAGATGAGAAAATACAATAGCTAATTAGGGTGAAAAGACATACTATAATGTCTAGGTCAACTAGGGCAAACTAAGACAAACTGGGTCAGAGGTTGACTTATAGTTGACTTTGGTCAACTGGTCAACTTCGGTCAATTCCAAGTCCAATGTGGGGCGACACTATATCCAAACTAACTTTCTAGGGTCTTTACACTAGTATAGGGGGTGGCCCAATACTACAATAACTCAAAACAACACAAAATATTGCAAGTCATAATTATTCAATAATTAAATCAAACTGTACACTATGCTCCAACAATTTTTGAGATAGACAAAAAGCTCAATTTTTCATGAAATAAAGTACCAAAATGATCCTTGTTAATTATAGAAATTTACACTAATTTTTCTGGAATTTATAAACCTTCATAAACATTTATTAAAAAAATCAGCAAACATAGGTATCCTGAAAATGAGCTCTGTTTTCCTATTTTTATAAAATACCAAAAGTACTTATTAAATGCTGAAAAAATTATAATAAATTAGCTAAATTAACATAGTCTTTAAATACAATTTTTCTAGAATTTTTACAGCACTTAAAATATATGAAAAAAATGTAAAACAGCCTAACCGGATTATCCGGCGGATTACTGCGGATTACCGGCGGATTTTCCGTTCCGTCACAGCAAGTTTTGTGGTGAAAATTCGGATTTTCCGACGGATTTCCGCGGATTTCCGACGGATTTTTCGAACCGTCGCAGAAAGTTGATTTTTGAACTCAAAACTTGTTTCGGCCATAAAAACTTCGTTTTAAATCGAAATTCGGACTTTCAAAAGTCAAAATTTAATAGAATTGAATTTCCTACAACATGAAATTATTAGTTTTCACAAATCAAAACATTTGATAGATCAAAACCTCAAAATACTCGAAAATCATATCTATAAACTCAGATCTACGCAACACTGTCGATCAAAACCAAAAGTGCTATATACTAAACATGTTAACAATTTAAAGAAGCAAATTATAGGCCAATAAAACTTTAGTTTCCATGGAAAACAAAAATAAAGTATGGTCATGTCACTTTTGAGCAAGATACACTTGCCTAGGTTAAGCTCCAAGCCTAATCTTCTACTCCACCACCAAGAGGGGTACGAAACCACACTCTAGACCTCAAGGCCAAGCTCTTGGCAAGCTCCAAGGAAAGAGAAAGGAAGAAGAAATGGAAAGAGAGTGAAGAGAATGAAAAGAGAGGGGAAAGAGAAAGTGAAAGGGTATATATAGAAGGGAAAATTAATCTTAGCCGTTGGACCGTGATCCATGTGAAAATCTAAGTCAATCCTAACCATTCAAACAAAACCAAATATCCAATGGGTAATATGGTGCATCTACACTATTCATGAAAATATCTTAAACACTATTCACGAAAATATCTAAACACTATTCACAAAAATATCCGAAATACTATTCATGAAAATATCTGAAATCGAAAATATCTAAAATGTAGAAAATCTGTCTGGACGGTATGCCGTCGGTATACTCTGGTATACTGGCGGTATGCCGGCCAAGGAAAAATCTATAAGTTAGGAAAAATTTCAAAGCATTACGAAAACCAAGAAAATACGAAATACGCTACAAAATACGTATCCGTATATAAATGCCGATACTGTGAGAAAATATTTTATTCAGAAAAATAAAAATAAATCCTGAAATTCAGGGGGCTTACACACACGTCGACAACACCCATACGCTTCTTTTGATGCTCATGGGTTTCGACCACATTGCCTGGTTTGTCGGGGCGCACGCCGTATCAGAAATTATTTTCTAAAATTTCTAAAGTTTTGAAACAGTTTTTCGTCAAATTGGGAATCCGATTTCTTGGCGTACAGTCGTCGAAGTCGACTTTCGTAAAAAGGATTCTGCATCCCTATATGTTGTCTACGACTATTAAGTTAGTTTTCAAAAACTCCTAATGTAGGGTTCACAAACTTCTTTCGAAATTAGGGGTTTGGGACTGTTTTCAGTCCTATTTCGTAATGGTTTTTCTTTGACTTTGTATCAAAATTTTGGTCTGGTCTTTCGACTATATCAAAATCCGCCTGTTGGGATTTGGAGAGGGTCATACCATCTACATGTGGGACTTTACGGCTCGACAAAGCATTAACCGAACAGGGAGGGAGGCGCTGATGAAGTGGAGTACCAGGCACTGTGTTCGGTTTAGTGCTGCTGCTGCAACATCTCCTTTGATGCGCGCGTACGACCGTGTCTACTCCGGCTGTGGCACACGGTTGTAGACCGCCGTGGGGGATCGCTGGAGGTAGGGGTCTGCCTCAGTGGTCGGGATTTGGCAATAGGTCGAGAGGAGTTTTTGTAGATTTCGAGGTTCATATGAATATACTCTCGGTTGAGAGTATGAATCAACTCTATCTCAACTGTTTGCAGAATTGAAGGATAGGATTCCAGTTTTGGATATGGCAAAATATTTAAGTCGGGGTTTAAAGGTTTTTGGAGATGAAATCTGTGGTGAAATCCTATCGAGGGTTATAAGGAATAAAATCTCACGAGATTGAGTTCATCCTATACCTATCTCGTATGAACACAAGTTAAAAAAAATAAAATTAATGCTCTAAAATATACACAAATTTAGAAAACTCATCTTTAGGTTCATATATTGTATCCATTATTGTATATCTTTGTAAAATATATCTTTGTACATCTATGTTTGTTTACACCCATATTCCTATACCCAAATAAATTTAATAAATTATACCCCAACATTAAATACTTCCTAACAATTAACTATCAGTATATATATATATATATATATATATATATATATATATATATATATATATATATATATTGTATATTGTTACTTGCTATTCTTAATGATAATAAAATCATTAACACGCAAGGCTTATCAAAATTTAAGAAAATACTATCAATTTTGGTTAATAAATATTAATAACAAACAATTATTCATTCAATTTTATTTTAAATGGCTATTAATAATTAGGAAAATACCAAATAAATATTTTAAAAAGATAAAAATAAAAAAATTGAAACAGGGGATTTACATCTCCGATGCTTCTTGTGAAGAAGAAGGATGGTACGTCAAGATTATGTGTTGATTATCGTACATTGAATTATGCAACAATCAAGAACAAATATCATCTACCTAGGATAGATGATCTATTTGATCAACTCACTGGGCGACAGTATTCTCGAAGATTGACTTGCGATCAGGATACCATCAGATTAGAGTCAAAGAGCAAGACATCTCGAAGACGGTATTCAGATCAAGATATGGACATTGAAAGTTTCTCGTTATGCCGTTCGGAGCGACCAATGCGCCAGCAGTATTTATGGATCTCATGAATCGCATATTCATGTCCTATTTGGATTAGTTCGTGATAGTGTTTATCGACGACATCTTAGTCTATAGCAAGAGTGAAACAGAGCATGAGCGACATCTTTGAGTAGTCCTTCAGATTCTCAGAGAGCACCGGTTGTACGTGAACTTCAGCAAATGCAAATTTTCGCTTGATCGCATTTCGTACTTAGGTCACATCATCACCAAAGGTGGAGTGGAAGTGAATCCCCAGAAGATCGTGGCTATAGAGACGTGGCCAGTACCTAGCACCGTCGTAGAAATTTGCTGTTTTCCAGGAGTGGCGGGCTATTATCGGCAATTTATTTCAGACTTTGTTCGAATTTCAGCTCCCTTGACGCAGTTGACACGCGAGGATGTGTAGTTTACTTGGACAACAAAATGTCAGAGTTCATTCGAGAAGTTGAAGCAAGGATTAATGACGGCACCCATTCTCATGCTTCCAGATGGGACTAGAGGATTTTCAGTTTATTATGACGCTTCAGGAAAAGGATTAGGATGTGTCCGAATGTAACATGGCAATGTAGTAGCTTATGCGTCACGTCAGCTTTGTGATCACGAGAAGAATTATCCAATACATGACTTGGAGTTTGTAGCGGTGGTTTTTGCACTCAAGCTTTGGAGGCATTACTTGTATGGAGATCGGGTAAAAATTTTTACCGACCATAAGAGTCTCAAGTATGTGTTTACCCAGAAGGAGCTCAACATGCGTTAGAGAAGATGGCTAGAGTTACTAGTGGATTATGACATCAACCTGCAGTATCAACTTGAGAAGGCTAACGCAGTTACAGATGCGTTGAGTAGAAGAACAGAGGCTTATTTCCTAACAACACCACGCGAGTTATTAGCGGATCTTCAGAAGATGGGAATAGAGATAGTTCTCCCTACCAATGTGACATTGATGGCCATTATGCAAGTTCAGTCTAGTATAGTTGAGAGAATTAAGATAGCTCAATCAACGAATTTCAAGCTTCTGCGGCTTAGGACAGAATATGAAACGGGACAAAAAGACGAGTTATGCATTCACGAAGATGGTATACTTCGACATAGAAGGCGTATTTGTGTACCCAGTGGTGACATCAAGCAAGAGATCATAGCAGATGCTCACAGTTCACAGTATTCAATCCATCCCGGTAGCACGAAGATGTATCGTGATATTCGTCAGCATTTCTGGTGGAATGGCATAAAGAGGAAGATAAATTGGTTTGTCTCTCGTTGTTTAGTTTGCCAGCAAGTCAAAGCTGAACATCAGAGACCAGCTGGACTTCTGCAATCTTTATCGATCCCAGAATAGAAATGGAAACACATTACCATAGATTTTATGACTGGTTACCTAAATTCCCAGCTGGAAGAGATGCAATATGGGTTATAGTTGACCGGCTCACAAAAGTAGCTCATTTTCTTCTTCAGAATTGGTCAGTCGATGGATCAGCTTATAGAGATGTACCTCAGGCAAATAGTCAGATTGTATGGAGTGTCAGTCAGTATCGTATTCGATAGAGACTCGAGATTTACATCACACTTTTGGCAGAGTTTTCAATAGAGTTTGGGAACTCGTCTCAAGTTTAGTTCAGCTTATCATCCACAGACAGATGGTCAGTCAGAAAGCATGATTCAAACTCTTGAGGATATGTTACGATCCAGTACACTTAACTTTGGTGGTTCATGGGAAGATCACCTACATCTAGTGGAGTTCTTCTACAATAACAGTTTTCAGGCCAGTATCCAGATGGCACCATTTGAGGCACTGTATGACAGGAAGTATAGATCACCTTTAGCCTGAGATGATGTAGGCGAAATACATATACTTGGTCCAGAAATGGTTACTCAAACTATCGAGGTGGTCAGACAAGTTAGAGATCATATTCGAGTTGTCCAAGATCGTCAGCGCCATTGGGACGATTCTCATCGGCGTCCTCTTGAGTTTTATATCGACGACCACAAATTTCTTAGGATCTCGCCTACCCGTGACGTCATTCGATTCGGCGTACGGGGAAAGCTTAATCCAAGGTATATAAGGTCGTTTGATATTCTTGAGCGAGTAGGTGATGCGTCCTATCGTCTCGCTCTTCCGCCGTTGTTACATGAAGTATATAACGTGTTCCATGTATCCAAATTGTGACTGTATATCCAGGATCTGAGCTATATCCTCGATCATTCGGTATTGGTGGTTGGTGCCAACCTTTCGTATGAGAAAAGATTCGTATCCATATTGGGCCGAAGGAAGAAGGTACTCGAGAACAAGACAGTTAGTTTAGTCTGTGTCGCTTGAGGTAATTACTCTTTAGGTGAGTCAACCTGGGAACGTGAGGATGATATCCAATCACGATATCCACACCTGTTTGACTCGGAAGGTATAATGTCCTTCTTATGCCTTATGTCCTGAATTTCTTGCTTGCATGAGTGATTGCTTGATTGACTGCTACATATAGATTGTCTGTAGTTAGTATAGCTTGTCCCGACACCTCTAGCCTCTTGATTAAATTCTGAGGATGGAATTCTTTTAAGGTGGGTAGAGTTGTCACTCCCATTTTCCGTTATACGTATTTTCGGTGTACGTGTACGAATTTTTAATATTTGTCAGGAGACCCGTATTTAGACTTGTCTTGCTTAGTCTTGACTTGGTTTTGTTTTGGTTTGTTCTTGGCAAGTCTTGGTTTGGTTCACCTTGGTTCTACATGACATGTTGGCTTGGCTTGGTTTGGTTTAGGTTGGTTTAATATGACTTGGCTTGGTATATATAGCAACTTCTTCTCTCTCCTCTCATTCTTTCTTCATTTACTCTTCTCCATTACTCCTCCCACCAACCCACCTATCTATGGCAAGTATAACTTGGTCCATAGAGAACATGAAGGATCTCCATTTTTATTTGTTCAATTTCCTTCCTTACTTGATTCTAAGCATCTTTAGAACTTGAGATTTTCGATTTAGAATGATAAATTTTTGTAGATCTAAGTTTTAAATTTTTCTTATTTTTTCTTGGTTTTGATCTCTAAAAACTTGGTATTTTCAAAAACTAATATTCTATGTTGTAAAGAATTCGATTTCATGCACTTTTGGCTTTTATTTCGTTTGATTTCGACTTCGGATGAGGAAGTTATGGTCACGACAAGTTTTTGGAACTTCCATGGCTGAACTTGCTGTTTGGAGACGACGACCTCCCCCATGCGCTCGGGAGGCTATGCACCGTGAAGTCCTGGCAACGCATCCTTTGACTCCGAGCGTGTCATGCACGTAGGTTCCCTATGCACATGTACTGAAAACGCAACGTGGGTCTTGCCCATGCGCGAAAATGCCCATGCACGGAAATGCCCATGTGAGAAATTTTGCATACGCGAATTTGCCCATGCGCAGATTTTGTCCATGCGCGGATTTGCCCAGATTTGCCCATGCGCGGATTTGTCCATATTTGCCCATGTGCAGATTTGTCCAAAATTTTCCACGCGTGAAAATTCCCATGCCCGAAATTTCCTATGCGCGGATTTGCCCATATTTGCCCATGTGTGGATTTGCCCATACGCGAAAATTCCCATGCGCGGATTTGCTTGTTTAAGCTGTTTTGTAGCTAGAATCTTGTAAAACTCAAAACATGAAAGTTTTAGATCTTTGTCTTGACTTCAAGAATCTTCCTGTCTTACTTTAGTTGGAGTTCATATGCAACTGATAGTTTCAATCACCCATGGTTGTTAACCAATTTATGCAAGTTTTTCGTATTTCAAGATGTGGAGGTTCTCGATCTTCTTTGCATGTTTTCTTTACTTGGCCTGAATTGCGACGACCCGACTTGGCAACTTGATAATCTTGAACTAGTAACTTGAACTTGAACATGATAATATGATACCGTCTTGATAATCTTGATAGTGGCCTGTCGATGTGCGCTTCTGACAAGTATTCTTGATCTGACAAGTAAACCTGATATGACATGTATAACCTTGATTGCTGTTGCGATAACTATTTTCCTGTCTTGCTAGTGTAACTCCTGTCTTGACTCCGTGGTTGATTTTCCAATTGTGGTTGTACAAGCTACCTGTCTTGTCTTGCATCATGTCTATGACATAGATTCCTGTTTACCTCAGGTATTTATAATGAATATGACTAGGTTAAACGACTAGATTAATCAAGTTGCTCATATAGGGAGATTTTTCAGTTACAGGCGATCCCGTTATCTCGGCCACACATCACTACCAAAATAAGTCATATAAGCGACGAAATTAGCGACGCCGACATTAAACGTCGCTAATATTTTTGGATTTAGCGACTCCAAAACTATGCGTCACAATACGTCGCTGATAGCGACAAACAGCGATATATTACGACTACCTTTAGTGTAATAAAAACCAACGTCGTTGATTTGTCAGAAAATTTCGCCAGTTTTATTTGTTCAGCGACGTTTAGCGTCGCAAAGATCATTACGTCACCGAATATTAAAATAATACCGACGCTTTGCGACGTATTTAATTACGTCGCTAATTTCTGCTAAATAGGGTTTCTTCGGTTTCTCTTTTCATTTCTCCCTCTCCCCAAATTTTTTGTTCCTGCCCCTCTTCCCCCGACCTCGACGACAGCCCGACCCCCTTCCCTCCGGCGCCGCTCATCCTCATCCTCCACCGCGAGCCCCTTCTCCTCCCTCCGGCGAGCCCCTTCTCCTCCTCCTCCTCCTCCACCGCGAGCCCCTTCTCCTCCTCCACCGCGAGATCCTCCTCCTCCACTACCGCGAGGAGACTGAAGGTAAACCCTAACCCTAATTGAGTGTTTTTCGTGTCCAAAATGGACACGAAGACACATTACGACCATGTGTTCACTATTACAGTGTGTTCGTGAGGTTTTGGATACTTTGTGTCCATTTGTTGGACACGTGGACACCCCCAAGCTTGCATATATATGTATTTCACTTCTGTACACTTAATCCCCTCCTCCTCCACCACCGAACTTGTCCTCCTCCTCCTCCTCCACCACCGTGAGGAGACTGAAGGTAAACCCTAACCCTAATTGAGGTGTTTTTTGTGTCCAAAATGGTCACGGAGACACATTACGACCATGTGTTCACTGATACAGTGTGTTCGTGAGGTTTTGGACACTTTGTGTCCATTTGTTGGACACGTGGACACCCCCAAGCATGCATATATATGTATTTCACCTCTGTACACTTAATCCCCTACATACACTTGTGTATTTCCGTATTAATTTGGATTTGCATATTGGGTTTGGGTTTCGATATAGTGTTTGATACATTGTTTCACCTTGCAACATTCCTACACTTATTTTAGACAACAAGTATATGAACCAATTAGTCAACATCTATTTGTTGAAGTATGGTACTCCATTCTTCGTAAGTTCTAGCTACATATGTCTCTCAAGATCCAATACTCAAAAATCCCAAGAAGAAGAAGAAGAAAAGAATAAAATGACATCGTTCAACACCCTATGACGACTCTTTGTAGAATTGTGTTAAAGTGTGAGTTCTACAGTATGGTTCTCTTTGTAGAATAAAATGACATTGCTCAACCCTATCGATCCTCCATACAAGTCTTCCTTCATCTATTGTCTTAAAGTGTGAGTTCTACATCATGTATATGTATGTGTGTGTCTAGTGGGAGAAAGGGGAAGGGTTAACTAGTACCAGGTATTTGGAGAGGAGGGAGAGTTTATACTAGTATATAGACTAATATCCTAAAACTTGACTTATACAACTTAGAAATGGCTAGTTTGACCAAGTTGGACTAGTTTAGCTTAGAGTTGACTCGGTTGGACTATACATAATATATAGACTAATATCCTAAAACTTGACTTCTACAACTCAGCCTATATGAAATATTGTAGACACGGGTGATATACCGCCGTGATAATCTCTGACCACCGCACGCACAAACATGCGAAAGAAAAGTTAGCAATGCGAAAAGAAGATGACAGATAATCTCTGATCATTTAACGTAAAATGTCATGTGTACATATACTGCGGAAAGTGTAGACCGCATAAACTGACAATTGTATATCATTCACTACCTTGATGTATCTATCTTACAGAATTATGGAGCTGAATTACTATCTGCGGAATCGTACTTGGATGTACAACCGTCATCCTGATGACATGTGCGGTGTGCGGGATGAATTCATAGAGGGTGTACTCCAGTTCCTGCAGTTTGCCAAGGCATTCCCTCAGTACATGGACGGTACCAAAATTAAGTATCCGTGTGTGAGATGTCGCAACTTGAAATATCATCCAAAAGTGGATGTCACGTATCATTTATACTCGAAGGGTTTCACGCCGAATTACTATCAGTGGAGCGAGCACGGAGAACTTGTGTCTTTAGCATCGGAGTACGAGCCTTATGTGGATGTCCACAACAACGCTCCTTACGACGATGGGTTGGTGAACATGGTTTTCGACGCGGCCGGGCCTAGTTTTGATCCGGATGATCATGATGCACCTGAGGAGGCACCGAACCCCGATGCTGCACAGTTCATGGAGTTGCTGGAGAATGCAAGGACTCTATTATATCCTGGTTGTGAGGATCATTCACCGTTGGAGGTGGTTACAAGATTGTTAAGCATCAAGTCCGATTTTCACATGTCGTAAGATTGCTACAACCGTCTTATGGAGTTGCTTATAGAAATATTGCCTGAGGGTGCAAAGTTGCCTAAAGACTTCTACCGGTCTAAGAGGATGGTTAGATCGCTCTGGATGGGATACGAAAAAATCGATGCCTGTCGCAACGGGTGCATGTTGTACTACAAAGACGACAAGGATGAAGACGCCTACAGATTTTGTGGTGTCGATCGCTACAAGGCATGTGGTAAAGGAAAGTTTGTCGATGCCAGGAAGCCTACCTCTTCGATGCACTACTTGCCGTTGACGCCGCGGTTGCAGCGGTTGTTTATGGTGAAGGAAACTGCAGAAAACATGAGTTGGCATAAGCGGGAACATACCGAAGGAGTGTTGGATCACCCATCTGATGGAGAAGCATGGAAGCACTTTGATCGAAAGTATCCATATTTTGCTTCTGATCCGCGTAATGTCAGATTGGGTCTCTGCTCCGACGGTTTTACCCCATTCGGACTTTCGGGATCCCAGTATTCGTGTTGGCCTGTGATCGTCACCCCGTACAATCTATCGCCTTAGATGTGCATGAAGACTCCGTATATGTTTCTCACCGTTATTATCCCAGGTCTGAACAATCCGAAAAGGAACATTGATGTGTATTTACAGCCGTTGATTGATGAGTTGAATCAGCTGTGGGAAGTAGGTTCCAACACGTACGATGTATCTAGAAAACAAAATTTTTGGATGCGGGCAGCACTTATGTAGACCATCAACGACTTTTCGGCCTATGGAATGTTATCTGGATGGAGTACGCATGGTCGTCTTTCATGTCCGTATTGTATGGACAACACTAAGGCTTTCCGTTTGAAATACGGAGGCAAACCGTGCTTCTTCGATTTTCATCGACAATTCCTGCCGAAGGATCATCCGTACCGGAGGAACATGAATGCTTTTCGTGCTGGCATTGTGGAGAAGGCTAATCCCCCGCCAAGGTGGACCGGATACACGATATGGGAAGAGGTAAAAGATTTACCAAGAGCTATTGAGTAGCCTACTACGGGCTATAAGTGTGACGGATTTGGTCGCACTCATAACTGGACGAAGAGGAGTATATTCTGGGATCTTCCATATTGGAGCACCAATCTGATTAGACATAACCTTGATGTCATGCATATCGAGAAGAATGTATTTGACAACATAATTAATACTGTAATGGACGTAAAGGGGAAGACGAAAGACATTCCAAAGGCTAGATTGGACTTGGAAGAAATATGTAGACGTCCTGCATTGCATTTGATAGAGGACGAGAATGGGAAGTTGAAGCAGCCTAAGGCAATTTTTTCACTGGAGAAGGAGGATAAAGTGAGGCTTTGTAGGTGGATTCAAGGTCTGAAATTTCCAGATGGGTATGTTTCGAACTTGAGAAGATGCGTCGACCTCAAGGAGAACAAACTGACAGGTATGAAGAGCCATGATTGTCACGTATTCATGGAGCGGTTAATTCCGATTGCATTTCGGGAATTCTTACCGCAGGCAGTTTGGGATCCATTGACGGAGCTTAGCATATTCTTCAGGGACCTTTGTTCTAAGAAATTGCTCGTTGAACGTCTAGAAAAGCAAGAGAAGGACATTATGGTAACACTGTGCAAGCTAGAGAGGGTGTTCCCTCCCGAATTCTTTGACTCTATGGAGCATTTGTCGATTCATCTTTCCTACGAGGCACGTGTTGGTGGACCCGTCGAATATCGATAGATGTACCCGTTCGAGCGACATTTGAATCACCTAAAAAAAAAGGTAAAAAATAAGGCTCGGGTCGAGGGTTCTATTTGTGAAGCCTATATTCTCGAGGAGATTACAAATTTCTGCTCCTCCTATTTCAAACCTCATGTTGCTACGAATAGAACGAGGGCTCCGAGAAACGACGACAGATATGAAGAATTTAATGATGGAATACTGAAAGTATTCAATGCATCCGGAAAGCCTTCGGGGAAAATGAAGAAAAGATATTTGAATGACGAAGAGCTAAGGGTTGCTCAGTTGTATGTATTACTCAATTGCGACGAGGATGAAGTGGAGAAGCTAGAGGGGTAAGTAACTCAGGATGATGAGTTTACGTCATCTCAATATAATAGTATAAGCTAATATTATTGTACTAATAGGCGGTTGCTTCGTTGTTTTCCAGCACATATAATGATGAGTTGAGGCGGGTTAGACCCTACCTAACAGACGAAGCATTAGAACAAGAAATGAGACATCATTTTCCTTCTTGGTTGAGCGAATATGTAAGTAGCTCGATAATTACTGGCCTCTTCTAATGCAACTGCGCAATAAATAACTTATTATCGCTTCTTTGATATTCAGGTCGATCATCTAATTTCATCCGAGATTGAATTAATTAGAACTCTTGCTAAGGAACCAATTACTTTTGTTAAAATATGGCCAAGTTACTGTGTCAATGGCTTTCGGTTCAAGTCGATAAATGCTCCGATCAGAGACAGCTTCCTGGATCTTGATTCCACGAAAAACAGTTGTTTGTGTATCAAGTCTTCGAACTACAATGACGTCGATCCTGGAAATAATTTCTTTGGCATCTTGGGAGAGATTGTGGAGTTGTCATATAATGATGGCAGAGAACCTGCAAAGATCGTGTTGTTCAAGTGTGAGTGGTTCGATCCGATTGAAAATCAAGGTTGAAAAATTGACAAGCATGGTCTTCTGGATATAAACTACAAGCGTAGATATCAAGGCTACAAACCGTTTGTCCTAGCAACTCAGGCTCAGCTCGTGTACTTCACAGCTTATCCAAGACGGGGAGCAATGAAGTCTGACTGGTGGGCAGTATGCAAGACTAAAGCCAGAGATACTTTTGATGTTGACAAAAAAGCTTACCAGGAGGACGAGCTACCTCTTGTAACCAATATTGTCGATGTGGACTCCACGGAAGTTACGCATTACATGACACATAATGTAGAAGATGTAGAATTATTCGAAGAGGAAGACGAAGCCGACGAAGGCGAAGATGAAAGTGAAGATGAGGAGGAAGTGGAAGATGAGGTCGAGGAAGACGAACAAGATGATTATTCTGAAGATGATTGAGAGAGATATACTTATCTGAACTTAGATGTTTCTTCTAGAATATATTATCTGGACTTAGATGTTTATTGTAGAATGTATCATCATATGTTGTCTTGGTTATTATCTTGTCTTTGTTGTACTTTAATATTTCTAGTCTCTATTATTTATTGTACTTTCATATTTCTAGTCTCTATTATTTGTTTTACTTTTATATTTCTAGTCTCTATTATTTATTGTATTATCATATGCTGTTATCAGGTATGGCAGGTCATCGTGGAGCGTTCCGAAGGGGACAACGAGGTCACTCTCCTCCGGTACTTCCTACAGGTACTGCTAGAGGACGGAGTTTTCCTTCGGTACCTCATTCTGGTACTGGCTCTGGATCCTCGTCGCCGATTACTCCTCCATATCGGACAGTAGGTGGGCCTGGTGGGACGACGTCACGTGGCATATCTCCTGGGACGAGTAGTTCCAGGCCTGTTGAGAGTGCTCGCCCGTCCAGCGTTCCTGCTGCTGATACGACGATGGAGACGGATGAGCAGATGGCAGAGGCTGCGGCGACGGTCGATGCGGCGGCGCCGACGGCCGACCAGCATCATGCAGATGATGCGTGCGCACCTCCGGAGGAGAGGAGGACGGAGATCTGGGCCGACGGTACAAAGTAGGTGTTTTGGTTTATAATTTTTTTTCTTTATGTTTTTATCATAATTTAACTTTTTTCATGAATATAATATGTTTGTATAGATATCGTCCCCCAGAGGTATAGAGACGTCTAAGCCACATGCTGAGGCATAATTATGGTGGTGCTTGGATTAACTACTTTGATGCTCCGGACGAGAGGAAGGCCTTCTGGTTTGTGCGCTTCAAGGTTAAAATATATTTGCTTTTAACATGAATCATATAATTTTTGTATATTATATATAACTGATAAATATTTGGTTTGTGCTCTTCTAGGATATGTTTTTCTATCCACCGCACCGGGCCGAGCTTATCGAGGGGATGTTTCTTGTCGTCGCTGCCAAGCTGATCCGTGACTCTATCAATGATCAGAAGGATCGTGATCGTGTCGGAAAACCGATCCAAGGTTGGATCACCCCTGATCAATGGAATGCGATGAAGGCTCGATTCGAGGACCCAAAGTACAAGGAGAAGTCGGAGAAGGCCAAGGCGGCTAGGCAACATGCCTCGAAGTGGGTCGATTCCGATGACGGAATATTTCCATCGTCTGGTATGTCTTCCTCTTTTAGAAATATTATTTTAATGCAAAACCGATAAATTATTACTAAGATAATATATTTAATTACAGATAAGGAAGGTCGGTAACGCCGACATGGTGACCGTCTTTCTGGCCACCCATCGTCGCGGCGGTGACCTTATTGACGAGAGGCCCGAGCAGACTTATGTAAGTGTTACAATACGTTATCTTAATTTAATACTTCGTGTCAATTTTAATATAACTTAGTAAATACGATGCAAATAAATATTCATGTAGTTAGTAATAATAAGTACATTAATTAGAAATTAGAAATAATAAGTACATTAATTAGAAATTAGTAATAATAAGTACATTAATTAGAAATTAGAAGTTAGTAATAATAAGTACTTTCTAGGCCGAATATCAGAGGCTGCGGGAACGGGCGACTGCTAGTGCACCTGATGCAGGAGAGGCCGGTACTTCCTCGCAGCCCACTCAAGCTCCGTCGGCGGACGAGCTGTGGATGGCCGCCGCTGGTGGACTCCGTAGGGGTACGTACTACGGTACGGGATCCTATGGCGCCCTAGTTGCGACCCAGTCCTCTAGGATATCTCCTGCTAGTGTGCATGGTCCACAGCCGTCCCAGGAGACTGCCCGAGTCTACCAGATGATGGAGTCTCTCCGTGACGACCTGCTACGACGGATCGAGGAGCAGTCTCAGCACCCTACGGAGGATCCTGCGCTGCTAGCACGATTAGATGCACTCGACTGCGGTATTATGGACCTCAGGGAGACGACTGAGAGGACAGAGCGCACCGTTGGAGGGTTAGAGCGCACAGTGACGAAGCTGCAGACAGGACATGTGACCATGGCCGAGAGGATGAGATTGGCGCAGGAGTCGATGGTCCAGAGCAGTGATAGAATGTTATCTATCATGGATGCATACCACTAGCGACTTACAGCGTTGGAGCGTGCTGGTCTTCCGGGTGCGCCTTCATCGTCGTTGACTCCGCCGCCTCCACCGCCTTCTTCTTCGACACCGACTCCACCGACGTCACTGCCTCCATCGGTATCGATTTCACGTGAGGAGTATGAGTTATTCTTATCCCTTCGTCGCGGCGGTGCCCCTTCCGTACCAGATTTCGAGTAGTCCTAGTTAGGACTGTTTCTTTGTGTTTGTTTCATTCTTTGTTTATGACTTGGATATTTGTTGGTGGTGTAGATTTTTGGATACTTGGTTATTTGGATACTTGGTTATTTGTATACTTGGTTATTTGGATATTTGGTTATTTGGATATTTGGTTATTTGGTTAGTTATTGTGTGATTGTTGTAAACTTGGTTATAGGGACTGAAATCTGTGTACACTGAGAAATAGACATTCTGAGAACTGTATATTGTGTGATTGTTGTAGACTGGTTATAGGGACTGAAACCTGTGTACAGCGAGAAATGGACATTCTGTGATTGTTTGGATCCTATTCTACAGTGAGAAATGGTTATCTTTTTTAAACTGCAGGGAGAAATGGACATTCTGTATTTTATTTTTTTTATTTTTTTTGCAGACTTAGCGACGTTTGCCGACGTTTACCGACGGCCACCGACGTAAACATACGTCAGTAAACGTCGATAAATATGCGAGATTATCCAGGCTACCGACGTTTTAGTGACGTCGTAATATGTCGGAGGACGTCGGTAAACGTCGGTATTCATCCTAGGAATTCTCAAGATTTACCGACGTTTACCGACTTTAACATGTCACTAAACACTGACGATACGTCGGTATTCCGTCGGTACTTTACCGACGCCTAGCGACACGTCTTAATACGTCGCTAATTCACCGACTTCACGACGGTAGACGTCGGCAATATACCGACGTACATTTACGTCGACAACCGTCGATAATTGCGACGTTTGGCGACGTTTAGAAGATTAGCGACTTACATTTCAGCGACTATAAGAAAACGTCGGTAATTTCGTCGTTAAATATTTTTAGCGACGAAAATTGTTGTTTTAGCGACGTCTTTAGGCGTCGCTAAAATGACTTATTCTGGTAGTGCATGTGGACTTGTAGCCTGTCGTCGAGTAGGGTGCATTTCCAGTACACTGTCATGTGTTGCACTTATTGTATCCTAAGTACTCAAGTACTCCAAAAATATTGATAACTCTTGTAACTTGATAACACTCGTAACTTTTGTCTGTACAGCTTGGATAGTCTGCAGGGCTTGTGACTGGGGGAATATTTTAACTGCATCTTGTTAGTAACTAGGCATGTGATAACCCTAGTTAGCTAATGATAAAAAGCCGTAGGACTTGATTGGCCGTGCCTGAATGATTGTCTCCTGATTAACATGGGAATTATATTCCAACTCTTGTTCTTCCTGATGCAAGCAAGTATGTTTACTTTAACTCTTGTCATTTATGTTATTATCAATATATTGCTTGTATAGGTTCTTCTATTCTTTATATGCTAGTTTTAGTTCATAAGTGGAGCCTCCCTTGTGGTACTTGCTCTTTCTGGGGTTTAACCCAACTGATTTTGTATGGCCAGATTTTGGAGTGACACCCGAGGATTTACCTGTCTTTCAGCCAGATGGTGAACACCAGGAGTAACCGAGGCAACGAGTGGGTTTCTTATTTTGCCTTCCATTCTATTGTAACTTATTCTTTTGAGGCGTTTAGCCGTCGAGCATGTGTTAGCTCGTATTGCAACTTTATTTTTGTCTGCCTAAGGGCTGTAATATGATTGACAAATCCTATGGTTGATCATGTATGACTTAACTCTTGCTAGTCTTCGCATTTTGTATGACTGGCTTCATAATCATCTGAATACGTAATGTATAGGACGCCTTACTTTTGTATGTCTGATGATCAAACATATTGTAACTTTTATTTGCTTGCTTGAGATTGAGACATTAGGCTTGTTCTTGACCATAAAAGACTGACGGATTGTAGATAAACCCTCATGCATCTAGACAGCCGTGACCGTATTGCGAAGTGTATTGCACTCCAAAGTACGTAGTTGAAAATGTTTGTCCCCCGCTCTTTAGTATTCTGGTTATGGGGCGTGACACATAAGTACCTTAATCAGTTCGTGGTGGTGTTTATAAATGACATCTTGATCTACTCAAAGACCCTGGAGGAGTACGAGGAGCATCTGAGGATCGTGCTTGAGACTCTCAGAAAGGAGAAAGTGTTTGGGAAACTCTCTAAATGCGAGTTCTTCTTGGACATGGTTGAGTTTCTTGGCTATGTTGTGACGGAAGACGGTATATCCGTGGATCCGAAGAAGATAGCTGTAGTAGAGTCTTGGTTTACTCCGAGCTCAGTTGTAAAGGTCAGGAGTTTTCTTGGATTGGTCGGGCATTTCAGGAAGTTCGTAAAGGTCTTCTCCCGTATCGCAGAGCCGATGACGAGACTGACCAGAAAGGACGTAGAGTTTGTCTGGTCTGAGGAATGCCATATTGCCTTTGATGAATTGAAGAAGAGGCTAACCACGGCTCAAGTTTTGACGCTGCCATCTGGTACTGGAGGATTTGCTATATACAGCGAGGCTTCAGGAAAAGGGCTGGAATGTATGTTAGAGCAGTACAAGAAGCTTGTGGCGTATGCTTCCAGGCAGTTACGGCCACACGAGAAGAACTACCCCACTCATGATCTGGAGTTGGCGGCAGTGATTTTTGCTTTGAAGCTGTGAAAGCATTATCTCTATGGGGAGAGGGTGGAAATATTTACTGATCATAAGATTTGGAGTATGCTTTCACACAAAAGGAGTTTAATATGAGGCATTGCTGATGGTTAGAGCTGATGAAGGATTTTGACTTGCCTTGCAATACCATCCGGGAAAGGCCAATGTAGTTGCAGATGCACTGAGATCGTGATTTTGGGACTAGAGATGCAGATGATGGGTCTGCAGATTCAGTCTGATTTGATGGATCGGGTCAGAGATGCTCAGTACCAGGATGTGGGCCTGAGGAGTATTAGGGCTCAGGTACAGGCCGGGTTGCTTGAGGACTTCTTTATTGCCGATGATAGTTCTTTGAGGCACGGGTTTAGGGTTTACGTGTCGAGAGGAGATCTGCGAGAGAAGGTTTTACTGGAGGCACATCGCTCCTAGTATTCTATACATCCTGGGGCTACCAAGATATATAAGGATCTCAGGGATCATGTATGGTGGTATGGGATGAAGCACGAGGTGGCACAGTTCTATTCTTGATGCTTAGTGTGCCAATAGGTCAAAGCCGAAATGCAGAGACCCGGTGGTTTGCTTCAGCCTTTGCCTATCCTAGAGTGGAAGTGGAAGCACATCACCATGGATTTTATTTTCGATCTTCCACGTACTCCTCGAGGGAAGGATACGATTTGGTCATCATAGACAAGTTGATCAAATTGGCCCACTTTATTCCATTCAAGGTGGGTTTATCTACGGAGAAGCTCGTAGAGTTGTACGTACGATAGATTATCTGATAGCATGGAGTTCCAGTGAGCATAGTTTTTGATCGGGACAACAGATTCACTTCCCATTCTAGAAGAGTCTGCAGGCTAGCTTGGGCACTCAGCTCAAGTTCAACATCGCCTATCATCCTCAGACGGATGGACAATCGAAAAGGACTATTCAGACGCTAGAGGATATGCTTCGAACATGTGCATTGGATTTCGACGGCTCATGGGAGGATCATCTCCACCTGGTAGAGTTTTAATACAACAACATCTATCAGACCAGAATCGAGATGTCTCCTCTTGAGGCGTTGTTTAGACGGAGGCGTCACACCTCAAGAACAACTGGTCACTATACACGTATCAGTAAAAATGGGGAAAACCCAAATCAGACACAAAATCAAATTGAAATCCCAAATTAATGGTTGGTAATCACTCGTACATATCTTTGGGTGTCCCACGAGTCGTATGGTGTCCACACAACAGGACACGACGTGTCTAGACACTCATAAACACTCGCCAACACACGGCCACCGCACAGGCTCGTGTGGCGAGTCCACGAGCTCGTAGACACGACACGACTCACGTGGAGTCACGTGGTTGTGTCCACGTGTTGCCCACACATAGGACTACACTCACGACACGACACTTCGTGTCCACACGTGTCTACGCTCTGTACGACACGCGTATAAGAGCCTAGACACGGCCACTGCATAGTGTTCATAAAATCAGTGCACTCACAAATACGATACCGATACGACATGACTCGACATGCCACTTAGGGGCTGACGTGTCAGTCACTTCCCCAAGACACTCACCAAGTGTCACGTGTCCAAGTGACACAGAGATCTCGCGGTCGAGTAGCAGGACACTGCCCGCATTGTCTGTATGGCGTGTCCAACCCCTCATTCGATACGACACAGACACAAAAATCTGTTCAGTCAAACACGAAATCAAACCACACCTATAGGGCTACAAATCAGTTCAAATACATTTTGAAAATAATAGTAAAAATTTTATTGTGGCATTTCAACGAACACCTAAAAGCCTACACTGATACGTGTTCGATACAGACACCAAATCAACACAAATTTTCACCAAACTTTTCCTTCAGCTAGGAGACACCTAGATAGATGCATCTATGGAATTAAATCAGGATTTTAAGGTAATTTGTAGGGATTACCTATAGAGAGCCAATCTCCAAGAAAAAACCCCAAATAGTGAAGTCTTCTTCCTCAAGCTATGTCCCAATGAGCTCCCCTCCTTGCAAGCTAGCCTCCTTCTTCTTCTACTCCAGGTTTGGATTCAAATGCAAAAGATTGTGATCAATTTGGTGGAGGAATGATGAAAAGGGAAAGAAATTAGGGTTTCCTAAAGGGGAATTTCTAAAAGAGGCAAGTGGTTATGAAGAGACATTATATAGGCTGAAATTAGGTTTAATTTGGGCTGTGGTGGCCGGCCATGTAGGGGATTAGGGTTAGGATTTCATGTAAATGGGCTTTGAGCCAAGTTCATAAGCTAGCTAGCTCAACCCCTTAGCTATAAGTCCAAATACAAACTCTCCCAATCCTCTCATGAATCCTAGCCACACTCAAGTCAACTAAAACCAACTTAAGTTACATTAGGGTCCCACACCATTCTAACTAAGTCACTAAAGTCAAAGTCAAACTCTAGGCTAGTCTCTAAAGTCACAACTAGCAAAAGTCAAAAATTACAATACTAATGCAATAAATAATAAAATAATTCACAAAAACCAAAATGACCAAATTACCCTCAAGACTAAAATGTGGTAGTGACATTCCTTTCTTGTGCACCCTGTGGATGGAAATGGGGCACGATGTAGGGACGGGATACTACACCACAGGTATATTGCAACCACTTCATATCCCTGAATGAAAGTGGGAGCACATTACTATGGATTTTATTACTGAATTTTCGAGGAGCTCCAGTACAAAGGATATAGTTTGGGTGATTGTGGATAGACTCAGGAAGTCGGCACATTTTTTTTCTGTTCAAAGTGGGACAGTCCATCGAGATATTAGTTGACTTGTACATGAGACAAATTGTGAAACTTCATAGGATACCAGTTAGTATAGTCTCGGACAGGGATTCAATATTCACATCACTTTTTTGGAGGAGTATGCAGGAGAGTTTGGGTATGAGACTCAATTTTAGCAAAGCTTATCATCCACAGACGGACGGTCAGTCGGAGCGCACTATTTAGACACTAGAAGATATGTTGAGAGCGTGTATGTTAGACTTTGGAGGTACTTGGGGGGACAACTTGCACTTGGTGGAATTCTCTTATAACAACAGTTACCAAGCTAGCATATAGATGACAACATACGAAACACTGTATGGAAGAAAGTGTAGATCGCCAGTATGCTGGAGCAACGTTGGAGAGCGACAAAGGCAAGTACTTTTCCTTGTGTAGATCCTATTTCAATAGGAACTTGATGAGTCGATCCGCCTACACGTCTTGCTTTTACTGCTATATCGGGAGTTACTCCACATATTTCTTAATGTAAAATAGATAGTGGATTTGTTTCTGTCTTTTGTTGAATCTTTTTTACGGCTCGATAGATAATTTGATAAGCCAATGATTTTTTTTCGTGTTTCAGAATACGGTTAACCAATATGTTAACTAATCGATTACAATAAATTGGATCAGATTTTGCAGTTTTTTCTTCTGCAGTACCTCGACGTGACATGAGCGTGAAAGAGGTTCCAGAATCAGTTTTCTTTTTATAAGGGCTAAAAATGAATCACTTATTTTGGCTTTTTGACCCCATATTGTAGGGTGTTGGAGAGCGACAATTACTTGGACCAGATCTTGTGATGCAAACAGTCGAGAAAGTGAAGCAGATTTAGAGTCATCTTCAAACAGCTCAAGATCGGTAGAAGCATTGGTCGATAAACACATCGACTATTGGACTTCAAGGAGGTAGGGCATGTATTTCTAAGGATTTTACCGACTCTGGGCACCATTAGATTTGGGAGTAGAGGAATGTTGAGTCCAGGTATATTGGACCATTCGATATCAATGAGTGTATAGGAAAGGTGGCATATCGTCTTGTATTACCCCCACTCAAGGGAGTGCAATGTGTGTTCGATGTCTCATAGTTGATGAGGTATATGACGGATCCCAGTCATGTGATCGATCACTCTGAGATTACGGTGGAACCCAGTTTATCATACGAGGAGCAGCTGGTTGGTATCTTGGTTACGAGTGAGAAGACGCTTAGAGGGCAGAAGATTAGATTGGTTCGAGTTGCATGAAAGCACCATTCTCCAGGAGAATCTACTTGGGAGCGAGAAGATTTCATGCGGGAGCGTTATCCACATCTATTCGCGGATTCCGATAAGAATTAGTTTAATTATTCATATGTTATAGATTTTATACGATAGTATTATTTTAATTTCAAGGACAAAATTTTCTAAGGTGGGTCAGTTGTAAGCCCCTAATTTTTAGAATTTATGTTTAATTATTTTATATGGATATTTAAATATTAAAAATTATATTTTAAGTCAATAATGACTATAATAGTACTTTACCGTAGCTTTGATTTTTGAAGCACAACAAATATTGATTTCTCAAATCCAATTTCATATTTGAATTATAAACACATCCACCTTCAAATTGATATATCATGTCACGTCCGTATTTGTTTTCTAACATTGTTTTGATTTCGCACAATTTTAGGTCAACTTAGGCCATTTTGATCATTTATCGTAATTGTAGGCCTAACTTCCAATTTGATTACGGCACTCGACATAGAACAAAACCGTTTGACCCAATATATAATTTTGACCAATTTTGAGTCTACTATGCACATGCCTAGGATGTACCATCCAATTGAGTTCCCATGTACTAGAAAATGGCACATAAGACTCATTAATTGATTTTGGGTCCAATTTGACTAAAAATTATACTCGGACCCTAATCTAGTCAACCCTACTAGTTAGAGCCTAACTAAGATTACCAAAACCAAGTAGACATATGTTTTAGTGAAATTTAGAGATTAAATTGCAGTCTTGTGCATTATTTCCTATATCTTTGATTTGGTCAAACAACTCTCTAAAATAGGAAACCTATTACCATTAATATACTTTGGAGGGCTAAATCCTACCCGAATTAGTTCAAACCAAAGCCCAAACCCTTGCAATATAAAAACTTATCAAACCCTAAACATCTCCCTCTCCCTCATAGCTGCCAACACCCCATCATCCCTCATTGTGCGCGTGGCCAACCCTCCAAGGCCGACCCCCATAGCCGAAACCCCCACTCTACCAAACCCGATTTTTCCTGAAATTTTGTGCCAGCCACCACCACACTCGTGACCTCTTCTACGTTCTCTTCCACCCTAGCAAATGTAGAATCAATCTTCCAGCTATTAGAGAGATGCAAGATGCGCTACTTGGTCCAAAATTTTGTCGAATCAAATTCTAAAAATCATAACAGGTTAGTCGACTTCTAGACGAGGTTTTATCTACATTTTTTCATCCAATTCATCTCAACCCAAAACTTGAAGTTAACTTTATGTTTCTAATTCAATCTCTGATCGCTAGATCACACAGTTTCAAGCAGTTTGTCCGTGGCATCGATTCTACGACAAGCTATCCAGAACCGACAAATTTAGTTGCAAGTAGTTTTTTGCCCATCTAAGTTCAGTTTTTGTCACGATCCGCACCCAATGTAAGGGTACAAGTGTGTAACAACGCCCAGCCTACGTCGCAGAATCGGCAGTAGAACGCTATTCTATGTCACTATCTAAAACAACTCACACAATTATATAATGTACTTGTCTTAAATCTCAACTCCGAACGGTGGACGAGTATAGAAATAATATAACTCAATCACAGTCTAAGCACGATAGGATAACACAGAATTCTGTAACTAAAAGAAAACAAATAAAAACTTCTAAATGATAATATCTCAAAATAACTCAAAACAAGTCAACTTTCAATTATTACAATTCAAGTTCTAAACATAAATTTTAGAGCAAGTCTACTAAATTAATCTTCCGATCACTCCTGAGAGTCGGGGCCAAAGGTAGCTAATCCCTCTCTAGATTCATAGCAAGTAGGGTATGTATCCTCAGGGATAACATCTGTAATATTTTGTCAACGATCCAGTCAGGAAAGGAACGAGCACATCTCATCAAGAAATCCTAAGTAAATGACAAAGACTATAAAACAATTATAGACAGTTATATTGATGAAATATAGTAGTGAAAATGGAGAAACAGTTAGAACAATGAGAGTAAATATTGAGAGTCAGAAGATTATGGCAATAAAGACTATAAATATAACTAGCTGTACTAGAGTAATGTGATATGAGTCCAGGTGGTACAATATATGCCAAGTGTGATTCCATTCAATGATTCTAGTAGGGTGATTCTTGTAATGGTTCTTGTGATGATTCTAGTAAATATTCTTGTGATAATTCTAGTGAAGATTCTTGACAATACTCATAGTGTGTTTTAAAATAACTGAGATTGACATGTAAACGGCTAAGGTAATCTGGCGCATCACACACTGATCAGGTGAGGGATGGCTATCGTTCTTGTATAATTCACAGGGAGGTGGTTCGAGTATTTGGGAATGTTTACACGTCTACTCAGGTATTTTCCCGTCCGATAAATATGGGTGAGTCCATAACACGACACGTAAATCGAGAACAAATCTAGCCAGAACATGAAGGTGCTTGTAGGTGTTTCTTGTAGTGGTTCTTGTAATAAAGGCTAGACAAGAAATATCAATCCGTATTTGTAACAGAGAATCAAATAGAACTGACTAGAACTGAAATATAGAAATTGACAAGTTATGAAAGAACTACCAGAGAATGTACTCGCCTGGGATCCCGAATGTCTGATGAGAATATAAGTCCAAACTGAAGTCACAAAGTCCTATTTAAATCAACCACATGTTACAAAGTGTCTAATATGAAATAGATAAAGTCTACAACGCATTCTAAATGATTCTAGGTCCTTCTAGGTCAAAGTCAACCCTTGGTCAACTCTGGTCAACCCTGGTCAACTCTGGTCAAACTTAGTCAACTATAAGTCAACTAGTCCATTTACCAAATTTTAGGTCAAACTCAAGTTATCTAGTCATTCCAAGTCCGTTTGAGTCGACTTGGATCAAGTTTGATCCAAAGTTGACTTTTGTCAATTTGGTCAACTTGCTAGTCAACTCGACCAAATTAGGCTCATTGGGTCAATCCTAAACTGATTGGCAACCCTTAGACTCTATCTAAAAGCAACCACCAAATACCCTTATAGATTCTATTCATTCATTACATACAATATGCTATATATATATATATATATATATATATATATATATATATATATATATATATATACATACACAATATAGGCTTGAAGGATAAAATATATATATATATATATATATATATATATATAAATACACAATATAGGCTTGAAGGATAAGGAGAAAAGAGAGAGAGAGAGAGAGAGAGAGAGAGAGAGAGAGAGAGAGAGAGAGAGAGAGTGTGCTAGCTGTGTGAAGGGCTATTGTTGAACAATCTGAGAATAAATCACAAACACTCTTATTTATATATATATATATATATATATATATATATATATATATATATATATATATATATATATATATATATATATATATATATATAAAGTTATTAGGGCTCGCGTTCAGCGGAGCTCTCTAGGGCGATCGAGATCTCGTTGGCGTACGGAGGGATGTCCACTCCGGTGGGGGGCTCCGGCCCCCCTGGTGGTTCGACGGCGGGGGCCTCCGGCCCTCCTGGCCCCCGCAATGGCGGCGCCGCCCTCGGGGTTGACCCGGCCGTGCGGTCTCAAGGCCTGGAGGGGACGGCGGGGGCCTACGGCCATCCTGGCCCCCGCAATGGTGGCGCCGCCCATCTGGGTGACCCGCTTGCACGGGTGGTTCAGGCGATCGTCCGAGGGGGCGGCTCGTCTGCGGGGGGGGGGGGGGGGGGGGGGGCTCCGCCCCTATCTTCGGATATCCCTCTGGTGACGCGGTGGTATCCCCCCTTGGCCACCGAGCAATACCGAGGCCGGCTCAGGCGAAAGTCCGTGGGGGAGGCCGGATTTTAGGGGGGGGGGCTCCGCCCCTATCTTCGGATATCCCTCCGGTGACGCGGTGGTATCCCCCCTTGGCCACCGAGCAATGCCGAGGTCGGCTCAGGCGAAAGTCCGTGGGGGAGGCCGGATTTTGGGGGGGGGCTCCGTCCCTATTTCCAGGTCTTTCTCCGGTAACGCGGAGGTGCGGCCGATGGCTGTGGCGTCGGCTGTTGCGGTGGGTTCCGCACCCCATGGCTCTGGGCCGGCGGTGGGGGACGTATCGGTTGCGGGGGGGGGGAGTCGGTACTGCCCCGAGGGGGTCTCCGGTTCGGGGTGAGGTGGCACGACGGGTGGACCCTATGGCAGCAGCGGCGGTGGCTCCGTTGAAGGGGACAGGTGGAGGAACGGATGGCCCGGCGAGGTCATTCGCTGCGGTGGTGGGTGGACCTACGACGACGTCGGCGGGTGGTTCGCCTAGGGTGGATTTCCGATCGGCCATTCTTTCCGGTGGTCGGAAGGTGGTTGTGTTCTCTCAGTCGGATATGGAGGCCCTCACGGCGCCGTGCAGGTTGGATCCTTTTGGCAAGTTTGCTCGACGGAGACTTCCGGTCGAGGCTATTAGAAAGGCCTTTAATTCGTAGGGTTTTTGGGGGCTGATTGAGGTGAAGGCGATTGATGATCGACACGTCCTTATATGGCCTCACGTCGAGAGTGACTTTCTCCGGCTGAGGTCTAAGGACTGTTGGTTCGTTGGCCGGGTTTCGATGGTGATATTCAGGTCGTCGGTGGACTTTTCGCCGATGCGGGAGGACCCTCGGGTTCCCATCTGGGTGGCCTTCCCCGGGCTTCTACACTGTATGTTTGATACCAATGCGGTTCTTTCCATCGCATCTGGTCTTGGCACTCCGCTCAGTACTGATCGGACTACGGCGTCCTTTTCTAGGCCGGGGGGTGGTTAGGGTTTTTGTTGAAGTGGACGTCAGCAAACCACTTCAACAGGAGGTGTTCTTCCAACTACCTGATGGTGTTCGCTCGCAGCCAGTTGTCTATGAGCGGAGGCCTCTATATTGTGTCTCTTGTGGCCATCATGGTCACGTTGAGAGTGCTTGTGGGCGACCCTAGGTGGAGCCTTCTTCCGTGGGAGTAGCTGATAGACCACCCAATCTCGACGGCCTTGCTCCAGGCGTTGTGCGTGAGGAGGACGGCCCGGTGGGTGGCCATGGGAGTAGCAGGGGTCGTCGGAGGAGACGATCAAGGCACGAGAAAGGGAAGGAGACACGGCAGATGTGGAGGCGCGTCGAGGGGCGTGATGATAGCACGGGGACCAAGCAGCCCGGATTGCACGGGAGTTATGATAATCGTACGAATTTCGTTCCGCCTTCCTAGCACGTGGGGGAGTCTTCTTCGGGCCAACTGGCTCTATGGTCGGATGACGGACGGCCCATGATGGAGGGACGCAGCGCTCCAGGCTCTAGCTTGGATGGACAGTTGGGCCCTGAACGGGACATTGGGCCTATTGATTTATCGGATCTTCCTATTATTATCCATAGCCAGCTGGGACAGGGAGTTATAGCGACTGATTCTGACACTGAGGATCGTAGCTTGGTGGTGTGGGAGGAGGCCGATGACGGTCCTTTATCAGTCAGGGGTTATGACTCAGCCCCGAGTGATGAGATGGTCTCTCTGCCCGAGTTTAGACCTTCCACCTCTATCTCCGAGGGACGTGAAGCAGAATGGCAGATGGATCCTTTTAAGATGGCGGCTGGTAGGCGGAGGAAGTCGATGGCACCTCAGTCGGATCGACTTCTTCGTTCACATGCTTCCCCGGTTAGGCGGGACCCCCAGAGTGTCCATGGTTAAATTCCTTATTTGGAATGTTCGGGGGACGGCGAACAGAGCTACTTTATCTCGTCTCAGGTCCTTGTGTCGGATCAACTCTATTCAGGTTCTTGCCATTATTGAACCCAAGGTGATATCCTCTAAGCTTCTTTCTTATCAGCTGAGGTTGGGTTTTGATGTTAGCTTTTGCAATGATAAGGGCAATATTTGGATTTTTTGTAAGTCGGGTCTTGGGATCAATTGTATTGATTCCTGTGACCAGGCTATCACAGTACAGCTTTCTTTGAGTTGTTTTTCAGTGCCGGTGCGGTTGTCGATTGTTCATGGTGCTGGGACACGACAGGGGAGGAGGAATATGTGGAGGCATCTTCTAGACGTCCAAGCCAGGGATATTGCCTTGCCCTGGACGGTGGGCGGGGACTTCAATATCATTGCTTCTCCGGATGAGAAATTTGGAGGCCGACCTCCTGACACGAGGGCCATTGCTGACTTCCTTGACTTTCAGTTGGCTGTCGGGCTATCCGATGTTGGTTTCAGTGGTAGCATCTATACTAGGGTGAACGGGCAAACGGGGCTTGATCGTCAGGGATCCCGACTTGATAGGCTACTCGTGACGGGGAGTTGGCTGGATGGTGTCCAAGTTTCTTGCGAGCATCTTAATCGGGCAGAATCTGATCATTCTCCTCTTTTGATATCCTGCCAGCCAGCTTCTTCCCCTCTGCGCAGAGGATTTTGGTTTTTGACTTTTGGACTTCTCATCCGGATTTTCTTCAGATTGTGGCTCGGGCGTGGAATTCATATTGGCATTATGATGCGCTTGAGCGGTTGGGCATGCGTTTGAGGATGACGGGGCATATTCTGGCTGGATGGAGCAGAGCTACTTTTGGAGACGTTTTTCAGGAGGTCCGTCAGGCCGAGGACGCTGCATTGGCGACGGAACAGGAGTATGAGCTTCATCCTTCGGAGAGGGGGAGGGCTTCCTGGATGGAGG